>JARUPZ010000013.1:3452730-3866763 GCA_031213475.1 Nereocystis luetkeana | reverse complement strand
GATTTTGGGTTAAGCCCCCCCCCCGTCATTTCAGAAAATGGTGTAACCGAAAGTGCCGTACCTGTCGCAGCTCGTATCTGTGTCAAGTATTATCTGATCTGTTACATGTGATGCGGATCCGTGAGTGTGATCTATACGATCTGTACGTATAGAGTGATTTGATCTGATATGATCTGATTTGATCTGTGTTGCATATGATGCAGATCCGTGAACATGCTCTGATCTGATCTGATATGTTGTTACATGTGGTGCAGATCCGTGAACATGATCTGATCTGATATATTGTTACATATGATGTAGATCTGTGGACATGATCTGATCTGATATGTTGTTACATATATTGCAGATCCGTGAACATGATATGGTCTGATCTGATATGACCTGATCTGTACATATAGCGTGATATGATCTGACATTATCTGATATGATCTGTAAATATAGAGTGGTCTGATCTGATCTGATCTGATCTGATCTGATCTGCTCCGACGCGTGAACCACGTTGGTTCACACGCAGGTGGGAGCGGAAAACAACGAAACCCTGTCCACCGTGGTCTCCGGCTCATTCCGTGAGGGATTCGTCGACCCAGCGACGGGGACGCTAAGGCGTCTTCCCCTGGAGATACTGCGGGTGGAGAGAAAGGGGAACGCCCCTGTTTACGGAGCCGCGCGTAACACCAAGGTGGGGTTACGATGAGATGGATTTGAGGGGTGGGAATACCGAGCGAAGGGATTGGGGGGGGGGGGGGGGGGGGGGTTCTCGATATCATGCATGACCGCAGGAGGGGGAAGGGACGGGGGGACGGGGGGAGGGGGGTGTACTCGATAGGAGAGATGTACTCGATATCATGCATGGCGGTAGTCGTATGACCATTGACCCTCGCATCCCTACATTGCCTGGACGGAGCATGTCGGGTTTTCACCGACCAGGCAGGCATTATCTGCACCAAGCGCGAAGCGCCGTGAGGTGCCCGGCGAGTCGCATGGAAGGTGAGCTGCATCCTACCAAGAACCGCTTGTGAGGCGGACTTGCGTATGGATGACAGCTTCAATGAGTTGATTTAATTTCCGGTGTAGGCAATTCCAGAAACAGCAATGGGAGTACTATGTAACCGCCTCTTGGGTGCCTTACCTTTATCATTCCCACTTGTGCGGAGTAAAGGTTCTTTACCTCGCACGAATGATCTAACTCGGCAACCAGATGTGGGCGATCGCCAAAAAAAAAAAGAAAAGGTACCCCGGTTGTCTAGCCCACGTAGTGAACGGCATGTTTTAGAGTGTCGTTGCCAACCGACGCCAACCCAACCTATATAAATTAGGGGGAGAGGGGACGGGGGGACGGAGGGGGGGCTCATGTCATGCTCATGTCATGCATGGCCGTAGTCGTAAGACCCTCGTACCATTACAATACCGGGATAAACCACGTTGGGTTTTCACCGACCAGACAGGCACTGCTGGATGGGGGGGCGGGGGGGGGGGTCCTCACTGTCATGCATGGCCTTAGTAGTGGGGGGGGGGGGGATGAAGGAGGAGGAGGAGGAGGAGGAAGAAAGTGAGAGTATAGTAGAGGGGAGGAGAAGGGGGGGTGCTGCGGGTGAAAGAAACAGCGTAACGCCCCCGTTGTGTACGGACCAAAGGTGGGGTTTCGATGGGATAATAGCATCATGATATTGGGGGGGGGGGGGGGGGGGGGCGTGTACTCGATAGGAGAGATATACTCGATCTCATGCATGGCCGTAGCCGTAAGACAACAAACCCTCGCATCCCTACAATGCCGGGATGGAGCATGTCGGATTTTCACCGACCAGGCAGACATTGCTTGCACCAAGCGCGAAGCGCCGTGAGGTGTGTTGGGGGGGGGGGGGGGGGGGGGAGAAAGGGGGATGGGGGGAGGAGGATATGAGGGTGTGTGGGTTGGAAGGAGTTGTTAATGGTCTCCGTTTCCATACGATGCCGTTAATGTTGCCATTGTGAGTCGGGTTATTACTAGTTGCCGCTGTCAGTACGCTTGCGATTGCTGTTGCCGTTGCCGCTACCGTTGTCATTACCGTCTACGATTTCGTTACCATTGTTGTTACCTTGACGTACTATTTCCGGTGGTCACTGCCGCGGGAAGTTACCGTGGATGTTACCGTTACTGTTGCTGCTGCCACTGACGTTGATGTTACCGTTAGCGTTACCTATTACGGGGGACCATAGTTAACAGGACCAAATATTGTTAGTAAAAATGGTTAAATATATAGATTTTTATGTATACCATAGGTCCTATTAACTATGGCCCCCCGTAATAGTTGTGCTCTCCTCTGTATATGCCGTCACTGTTACCGCTATTGTTACCGCCACCGTCACCGGCATTGCTGTTACCGTCTTCAATTACCGTTGGCGGTGCCATTACCGTTCCCTGTTACCGTTCCCTTTTTCCGTGACCGCTAATTACCGCTGTACCATCGCCGTTACCGTTGTTGTTACCGTTGCCGTTACCGTAACCGTTCCTTGTACCGTCCCCCCTTATCCGTTGGCATCGCTGTTACCGTCATCACTTTGTCATTACCATTGCCATCTCCTTTTTTAGTCACCATTACCGTTGTCATTACCGTCCCATCAATACCGGTACCGCTACCATCACTATTTCGGGGGACCATGGTAAATAGAACCTAATATTGTTATTACGGAGGGCCATAGTTAACAGGACCAAATATTGTTAGTAAAAATGGTTAAACATATAGGTTTTTATGTATACCATAGGTCCTGTTAACTATGGTCCCCCGTAATAGTAAAAATTGCGAAATATATAGGTTTTTATGTGTACCGTAGGTCCTATTCAATGTGGTCCCCCGTGATAGTAGCGTTGCCGTTCACATTGTTACCGTTTTTCCTTTCGCGGGTCAAACACCATCCCTCTTTCCTTCCCCTCCACCACCGCCGATACCTTTACCGTTAGCGTTACCATTACCCGTTACTGTTGCCATTACCACCGCCGTTACCGCTACCGTTACCATTACCGTTACCGTTACCGCTACCGTTGCCATTACCGTTACCGTTACCGTCACCATTACCTTTACCGCTATCGTTACCGCTGCCCTTTCCGCTAACCACATCCGTACCGTGCCACCGTAAATGTGTTCCACCCATACCGTTACCGCCGCCATCACCATTACCGTTACCGTTACCGTTACCGTTACCATGCCCGCTACCATGTGTACCGTTAGCGCCACCAACATCATTACCGTTACCGTTCCCTTTTGCGCTCGCTGCCATCACCCTGGCGCTAAACCTTGTTATCACCTTTGTCACCCCCATTCGTGTTTACCGCTACCGTTGCCGCTACCGCCACCATTACCGCCACCGTTACCGCCACATTTACCGTTACCGCCGCCGTTACCGTTACCATTACTGCCGCCGTCGTCGTTACCGCTACCAGTACCGACGCCGTTACCGCTACCGTTACCGCCGCCGTTACCGCTACCGTTACCATTACCGTTACCATTACCGCCGCCGTTACCGCTACCAGTACCGACGCCGTTACCTCTACCGTTACCGTTACCACCGGTTACCGCCACCGTTGTCGTTACCGCTACCGTTACCATTACCGCGGCCGTTACCAATACCGCCACCGTTACCATTACCGTTACCGCTACCGTTATTTTTACCATTACCGTTACCGCTCCGTTACCATTACCGCCGCCGTTGTCGTTACCGCTACCGTTACCATTACCGCCGCCGTTACCATTACCGCCACCGTTACCGTTGCCATTACCGTTGCCTTAACCGTTACTTTTACCATTTACCGTTACCGCTCCGTTACCCTTACCGCTACCGCTACCGTTCTACCGCGAAGGTGTTCACCAAGGCCCCCGCGGTCCAAACCTTCCGCATTCCGTTCGCGATCGCGATGAACCACCCCGCTCTCGATGGAAACGGGGCATCCAGCGAGTTTTTCTGGCTTCAAGACGAGAACCTGGAGAAGGACGGATACCTCATGAACCAGAGGGTGGAAGCCCTCGACGGCAGGTAATGAGCAAAAACAAGGCAGGCGGTGGGGGTGCGGGGGGGGGGGGGTTGAGGTTGGGGGGCGGGGGCGGAGGGTTGGGAGAGTGGGAGGAAGGGGGAGGGGGGGGGGGGGATTGAGGGGGGGAGTTGGGTGGGGTGCACTGGTGTGTTGCTTGCATTGGTGATTTGATCATGTTGATCGCGCATCCCTTTCGAGACGGAACGGGGGGGGGGGGCGTACTTGTTTGTTGCTTGCTGTAGCATTTGACCGTGGACCACGCTCCAATCCGCATTGGTCATTTGATCATGTTGATCGCGCATCCCTTTCGAGACGGAACGGGGGGGGGGCGTACTTGTTTGTTGCTTGCTGTAGCATTTGACCGTGGACCACGCTCCAACCCGCATTGGTCATTTGATCATGTTGATCGCGCATCCCTTTCGAGACGGAACGGGGGGGGGGCGTACTTGTTTGTTGCTTGCTGTAGCATTTGACCGTGGACCACGCTCCAACCCAGGCCGGTACTAATGGTGTTTGCGAAGTTCCGATTATGGTTTGGTTTGGCCAATTTCTATTCTCCCGATCCCAAAGAATAAATCAACATCCCCAAATCAGGACCCAAAATGGCCTCATATGGCCCATGTCTTCACAAAATTTTCGGGTTGGGTTTGCCTCCTTGGGTTTCGATTAGGATCTTCACCCTATTGGCCAGGACAACCCGGAATCGCCCCGGACGAATAAAAACATCGTATTTGGCAAGAAATCATAATCGTCGACGTCAGGTTCTCATCGCACAGCGTACAGCAGCAGCCAGAAGGAGTGAGGCATGATACATGGGTTGCCTCTCACCACCAAGCTATCTAGCCAAGCGCACGGCCCATTCGGCGAGTCCGTGCCAACGCGAAGCCCTCGTTATGGCCGGCAAAGGCATACGGCTATATGCGGCGGAGGGCTGGCAGGGTGCAGCATCAACATCGTTGACGGCGCCGTGTGCGTTGTGGACTGCTGCTGAAGTTGTTGCCCTGCTGTGCTGCTTGTTGTTGCTGCGGCAACAAAGTAGCGGTATGCTCTGGGCTCTGGGGCGTGTTACCGCACCACAGGCACACCCACAGCACGCCTACGCACGCACTGCACAACAGGCCCCGGTCGCATCGATTGACACTCTTCGCATGACTGCCACAGAGCACACAGAGCAGACACAAACGCAAGCGAGCCACGCAGCAGCAGCAGGGAGCAGCATCTCGTGCGAAGCCGTTGGTGTTCCATTTTTCGTACTTTTATTTTGTTATTTGTCATTTGTTGCTGTACCAGTATTCTATATTCCTAGAATTTGATTTCCAGTTCAAAACCGAAATGATCGTTTTGGGTTCTCGCAAGCAGTTTCAAACCCGATTATGTTTTGGTTTGGTGAGTAGCCTGTGGTTCGCGACCCAACCATTATCGGTTCTTTCGCGAAAACACCCTACTTGCTTCCTGGGTTGGAGCTGTCCTTTTTAGTACCTTCGTCCCGTTTTGGGAGCAAACTACTTGGGATTTGACTGGTTTGTCTCCGAAACGGGACCGCACTCTGACTCGAAACACCAAGACCGTTTGGATTGAATATCATTTTTACGTCTACAGGACCAAATAGTGCTATTAAAAATAGCCAAATACGATGTACGTAAGTTGTCGCGTGTGCTGTATGTAGGCCCTACTGCATGTAATAATAGTAGTTGCCCCCTTGTGTCGGGTTGTAGTGGTGGGTCATTGTAACCCGTCGCTCCCATTGCAACAGCAGAACCGGCCGCTGGTGTTAACCCCTGTAGTACCGCAGTCAGTCCCGTTTTGGGGACAAACTACTCAGAATTTGGCTGCAGTCCTAAAAGGGTCAACCACACAGGTGGTACAGCGGCACGTACGTACGTGCGTGCGTGCGTGCGTGCGTACGTACATGGTACAGCAAGCAGTACCTGGCAGTTTTTTTGTTCCTTCATTTTTTTTTGTCATTTTTTTTCGTCTTTTTTTGTTTTGTGTCATTTTTTTTGTTTTGTCATTTTTCGCTTGCGTTCTTTGAAAAAAAAAAAAAAAAAACGACCAAGAGGCACACGCCGTCTTTTCGCGTGTGTATATATATATATACGACGTCGGTAGAGTAACCAACCGGGAGCTGCTCCTGGGCAGTGCAAGAACGTAAGCAAAGTGCTGTCTGCCTCGTTGTTGCTTTCGTCTGGGGTCTGTTTAGTGCTGCCTGTTTTGTTGTTGCCTTTGTTCGATGCTTGTTTCACTTTTGTGCTCGTTTTTCGTCTGACTTTTCCCGTCAATTTTTTTCTGTTTCACTTGTTTGTTTGTTTGTTCGTTTGTTTGTTTGTTCTGTTTTGTTTTGTTTGTTTGTTTGTTTGTTTGTTCTTTTCGTTCGTTCGTTTGTTTGTTTGTATGTTCGTTTGTTCGTTTGTCTGTTTGTTTGTTCGTTTGTCTGTTTGTTTGTTTGTTTGTTCGTTTGTTCGTTTGTTCGTTCGTTTGTTTGTTTAATTTTCATTCTTCTTTTTGCGAAACGAAATCTGTCAACGAAAACAGGTACGCCATCTTCGCGTACGCCGTGGGTAACCGGAAGCTGCTCGGCAGGTTGAGAGACGGGGACGTCATCGAGAAGGTCACGGTGAGCAAATAAGCAAAATATACTGTATTACGGGGGACCATAGTTAGTAGGACCAAATATTGTTGGTAGAAATGGTTAAATATACCAGGTATAGTTTTTTATGTATACTACAGGTCCTATTAACTAAGGTCCCCCGTAATAGTATTCTGACTCGATGTCGTGGATCATTTGATGCAAGTATTGGATTTTTTGGATGAGGCCTCCTGCGTCGGCCCGTGGTCTCGCCCATACTACGTTGCGTCGTTGGATAGTATCTTGTTGCGTTTTCCACTGGTCGGATACGTAGTTGTCTCACCCAAACTTCCTTACGCTTGCCTCAACGCTGTCTCGCACATGCTGCGAAATCTTTCTCGAACTCGGGCGACAGAGGGAAGCCGGCTAGCGTCCGCGTAGCGCTTGCCGCGCTTTCTCTTGCCACCCTGGACTCGGCCATTACCTGGTAGTCACGAGCACCATCCGGCTACGAGTATACGCAGCAATGCCATTTACAGAATGAACAGCGTGATTGCTCTTTATTGCTCCGTATTTATTTATTGCATGAATGCTATTTATGGCGTGAATACTATTTTTTATTTGTAGTACGTACCAGGTATGTCTGTGTGAATACTATTTTTGGAATGAATAGCGTGAAATACTATTTATTGCGTGGATGATATTTATAGCATGAATACTGCTGTATTTATTATTGGTAGTATGTACCATGATTTACTATTTTTAGAATGGATAGTATTTGTAGCATTAAATATTTTTTACAGCAGTATGAAGGTTTTTTTATAGGATTTATAGTATTCATAGCATGAATGTCATGTATAGTCTGATTGTTTGTAGTATGGTGTTAATAGAAGGTCGGTCTGATTCGGCCGTAATATTACTAGTTCTAGTGTAGGGGGGGAGGGAGGGGGGGATCCACTCCTTCCCCTGCCCCCCTACACCTCCCCCCCCCCTTTCCCAGTCCCCCCCTCCCCCCCCCCCCCCTCATTCGACGCTGTCATCCACGTGCAAGAACGTCCGCCTCACAAGCGGTTCTTTGTAGGATGAAGCCCTCACCCTGCATGCAAATCCTCGCCGATCCTCTCACGACGCTCGCGCTTGGTGCAAGCAATCAATGTCTTTCTTGCCTCCGGTCGGTCAGAACCCGACGTGCTCCGTCCCGGCATAGTGCATTCATTGGGATGCGAGGGTGTATATAGCAACACGACTCTACGGCCATGTGCGGCACGAGTGTCCCCCTCCCCGCTCCCCTTCCCGATCCCCTTCCTCGCTTTCCCTTCCGCACCCCCCTCCCCCCCCCCCCCCCACCCCCCCCCCGGGTCATACGACTACGGCCATCCATGAGATCGAGTACATATCTCCTATCGAGTACACCCCCCCCCCCCCCCCCCCCCCCCCCCCCCCCACCCCCCCTCTAGGCCTCCATCCATCCCTCCGCCTCCATCGCCTCTGCGGCTGTGCAGGTGACGTACGGCGAGGACAACTTGATCCGGCCGAAGTCCGCCTCTTTTAAGGAACTCCTGCTTAAGGGTGGTAATTCGGATGACGTGGACGAGTAAAAAAGGGCACGAGGGTTGATTTTTGCTCCTTGTACGCGTCCACCGTTATTGCCTCGTTAGTTTCCTCGCTATAGAAGTGGGAGGGGGGGGGCGGGGGGGGGGGGGGGGGGCGTACTTATTTGTTGCTTGCCTTAGTCATTTGACCATTGACCACGCATCCCCTTCGAGACGGAGAGGGGGGGGGGGGGGGGGGGGCATAGTGATACACAGTATTTCAGAGACCAGGGTGCATTCCCTTACTATGGTTACACCTCCAAGGTTGGTTCTGATTGGTGTGTGTGTCCGTGGCAGTGTTTACTTCCTTCCTTCCTTCCCTATCTGCGTCCTTTCTCTCTTCCTGCCCATATATACTTTCTGGTGGGTTTTGTTGGTGGAGGGAGGCGGAGGGAGGGAGGGAGGGGGGGGGGGGGGAGGGTACTCGATAGGAGAGATGTACTCGATCTCATGCATGGCCGTACCTGTATGACCATAGACCCTCGCATGCCTACAATGTCCGGGGGGGGGGGGGGGGGGGGGGGAGGGGGCAGGAGGGGGTTTTAGAGCAATGTTGATAGTTTTTACTATGTTTCATTCTTTTTTTTCCTTTTTTGGTTTTTCCGGACGTCCTTCCTTCCTTCGTCCAATTGTTTCCATGTGCCGTTCTTTTTTTTGTTTCGTATCCGCTGGTCGGTGGCTTTGTTAGCTGGTGTAAGAAGGCCGAGGGAGGTGGGGGGGGGGGGGGAAGGGGTAAAGCAATATGCAGTTGGCGTGTCCGTCCTTGTTTTTTTACCTGCGGCAGGGGTGGAGCTTGTTGGTGTAGAGAGGCCAAAGGGGGGGAAGGGAGGGGGGGTACTCATGTCACGCATGGCCGTAGTCGTATGACCATAGACCCCTCGCATGCCTACATACAATGCCCGGACGGAGAACGTCGGGTTTTTCGACGGGTAGGCGGGGAGGGCAGTGCTTCGCTCGTCCTTCCCTTCTTGCTTCCTACCCTGGTACGTTTGGTTGGCTGGTGGGTCGCTGGCTTCCTATCCTCTTGAGGGTTTGTTGGCTTAACTGAGGCGGAGGGAAGTAGGGAAGGTGGCAGTAGTGGCTCGTCCTTCCTTCCTTCCTTCCTTTTTTGGACGAAGGCTGGGTTTGTTGGTTGAATAAGGCGGAGAGGGGAGGGGGGGGGGGGGCGGGGGGGGGAGGGGGTACAAAGTCATATTTTACTCAAGTCCTTGTTCTTTTCCTTCCTCCCGCCGCTTCCCTGGCTTCCTCTCGCGTACTTCCTTGTTGAAAGAATGCCGATTTTGTTGGTAGAAAAGAGGCGATGAGGAAGGCCAGGGGGGGGGGGGGGGGTATACCTGGTAGGGCGTATATAGCAACAAAGTTTACGTTTGCTTCCTCCCGTCCCTCCCTCCCTCCCTCCCTCCCCCCTTCTCCTCCTCTCCGTGATACAGACAAGAGAGATTTTCCCCTCTTCCTGCTCCTCCTTACCCTCTTTTGGAATCGCACCCCACGATTTTTTTCGAGCCCAATCTCCTGGTAAATTGAGTGGGAGACTTTTTTTCGCGGCGGTTACATGCTTTGAATGGAGGTTTTGTTTTTTTGGCCGGTGGAAAGGGAAGGTGGGGGAGAGCGCGGGGGGGGGTGTGTACTTCCCACGAGGAGGCTCGACCGGATTCTCGGTTAGGGGTTGGGGGAGGGGGGGGGGGGGGGGGGGGGGTACCCTCGTTTGTCATGCATGGCCGTAGTCGTATGACCATGTAGAGCCCTCGCATCCCTACAGTGCCGGGGCGGAGCGCGCCGGGTTTCCACAGACCAGGCAGGGGAGGGGGCGAGGGGATGAAACGGGTGGTAATTTCATGCTTGCTGTTGTACTTTGACTATTTGACCACACGGCATGCCTTTGGAGGCGGAGCAGGGGGGGCAAAAGGACGTAACCATTCCTGACGGAGGCGGTGGCGGCGGGGAGGGGGGGGGGGGGGGAGTTGTCGTTCCACTTGTTGTTTGGGCGGCATCCGTTTCTGCGGGGCAACTAGCGTTGTTACTGTTCACGCCATGATCGGTTTCGTTTTTGTTTTTTGTCGCGAGTACCGATCGGTGTTTTCGTAGCTTGGGTGAATATACAACCGGCCCTGGCTTTGGGGGTGTTGGGGAGGGGGGTGTTGGGGGGAATGTGTCCGGGGGGGGGGGGGACAGGGCAGTCCCCGCTCCGAATATCCGCCATGCGACCGTGAGTGTCCTGTCCGCGGTCGATGGGCGACGGAGGGATCTATATCAAGTGCCGTGAGTGTCCTGTCCGCGGTCGATGGGCGACGGAGGGATCTATATCAAGTGCTGGAACGATTTACGACTGGCTAGATTAGCGGCGAATCCCAAACGCTCAATGCCAGCGCTTAATGCTAACGCTTAATGCAGACGCTTAATGCTAACGCTTAGTGCTAACGCTTAGTGCTCGCTCCTAGCGGTGCTGCTCACGCGAGCGCTCAGCGCTCAGCGGAGGGTTACTACTCGTCGTCTCTGCGTCCTGTCGCGCGGGATAAGACCCGCGAGTGTGACGCAGGCGCTGGCTGAGCGCTCATCGACGCGGCTTCTAGAGCTACGCACCACGCTGTACAGCGTCACGTCTATATAATCCTCTCGGGAGTTCAGAGAGGGAGGGGAGGGGGGGGGGGGGGGGGGGGGGGGGGGGTGAATTACAAACAGAAAAAAGTACTAGGGTAACCATGATTACAGGGAAGCGCAGCCCACTGCGTGATTGGGGGGCGATACAGGTGTGGGCGTCCGAGTTAGTTACGTACGATCCAAGGACTCGGTGCGCGGCACGAGCGAATCTTGGTCCTTCCCCCATGCTGCTGGTCGTTCCTGGGCGGTCCAATGGTTGATTAAAACACCAAAAGCTACCAACCATTCTTTTGATCGCTGCCCTTACGGGGGACCGTGGTTAATTGGACCTATGGTATACATAAAAACCTACATATTTAACCATTTTTACTAACAGTATTTGGTCCCATTAACTATGGTCTCCCGTAAATAGTACCAGGTAGTGGTTAACGCTACTTCGTGTCGTCCACAGCGCATGTTATATCCTCCCCCTTCGGTGTGTTCAGGTACAAGCCTAGTTTTATGAGCGTATATAAGCAATGTATGATACGTACGCGGAGGTATTTAACATTGAGGCGCGAAGCGCGAGCCTTTTGTTCTTGGTTTTTTTCTCCAAGGGAAAAACAGCAGACGTTCAGTCTGAGAGCCAAACCCCGCCTGCTGGGGTGCCGTCTGTGCCGGTGCCAACTGGTCAACACTCGCACCAACTCCAACTGCGACTTCACAAAAAAAAAAAAAAAAGACAAGCAAACTGAGAGCAGCGCTCGAATGCTTTTCATCGAGGGCAGTAACAATGTATGATACGTACGGGGGCATGTGTGTAGGCCCTCGCGAGTGGCTGCACTAAACATTGCACGCTCTGCCCACAGCTAACAAAAAAAAAAAGCGTTTCAGGGTTCACCGCACCGCAGCCAAGCGAACCTTCGAATCATGTGACTCGCATCCAGCAGACTGAAGCCACTTAACTTTCCTAGTTTTTTTGTTTTCAGGCCGTTTTTTTTATATATGTCGGTCGGTCGGTCTGTCTGTCTTGTCTGTCTGTCTGTATGTATGAAGCCATCTCGGTCACTCTACACCGAACCTACGAAAACATGTCCTGGAATAGAATATGAACGCGTCCTATAGCGCAACCGCAGCAGAAATCGATGGGCATCACTTGAACGTATCTACGTGCCCCCCTCAGCTCTCAGCTTGCAAGCCTCGCCCCGCAAGACCAGTCTTCAAACCCTAAATCGCGTGCAGGCTTTATTTACTCTCCACTGCTCCCCCACACAGCTCAGCATTCAGGCCCATCGCCACCACCTCATAGTGTTCGAATCTCGACCCGCACCCAGAGGCTTGACCACTGACATTGTAACCCCCCCCCCCCCCCCCTTCCCCCCCACGGATCAGCCTTCCTTCAGGCTTAGACACGTTCTACGATAATAGAGGTATTAATAGCACATTTCGGCTAAAATTGCGCTGAATGACGGGGCTACTTGGCCCAAAATCGTCGGAATGCCAGTTTTGTTTCGAAAAATGACGTTTTGGTACCCTTGGCCCATTCGAATTTTTTCGCTGGAAGTCAGTTTTCGGGTGAGGTATGGAAGCTCCTCAAGTGAGGAGCCCCAGAAAAAGTAGGGTGAACCTATTTCGCAGAACGCCTCCTTAACCGCTCAGTAGTCTTGAAATATTAACCCGCATTATTCAGGCATGGGTGCTAAATGTATGCCCCCCCGCAGGCACTCCTCACAGGCTTCACCACGGGATAGCTATTGCGGGGGGCCATAGTAAGTAGGACCAAATATTGTTACTAAAACTAGCGAAATATGTAGGTTTTTGTGTGTACCGTAGGTCCTATTTCATGTGGTCCCCCCCGCAATAGGCAAGCCTCCGAGTATAATCATGAGAGAGCGCAACCAAGCTTCATGTACAGTAAGTACTTCGCCACCGCTAATCAAACGTCTTCGCTAATATCTCGACCCGCACCCACAGGCATCGATCGTCACACTGCGTGCTCTCATCTCTTGATTGCCTTAGCCATATGAGCGTTGACCGCAAGCATCCCTTTGGCGGGGGCGGGGGGGGGGGGAGGGGGGGGGGGTACTCGTTATCATGCATGGCCGTAGTCGTATGAGGGGGGGGGGTGGGGGGTGTACTCGATAGGAGAGATGTACTCGATCTCCTGCATGGTCGTGTTCCTATGGCCAGAGACCCTTGCATCCCTACAATGCCGGGACGGAGCATGTCGGGTTTTCACCGACCAGGCAGACATTGCTTGGAACCAAGCGCGAAGCGCCGTGAGGTGTCTGGCGAGTCGCATGAAGGGTGAGCTGCATCCTACTAAGAACCGGTTTTGAGGCGGACTTGCATGTGGATGACAGCCTCAATGAGTTCATTTACTTTCCGGTGTTGGCATTTCCAGAGACGGCAAAGGGAGTACTACGTAACTGCCTCTTGGGCGCCTTACATAAAAACTACGTGATACGATAAATTCCCACTTGTGCGAAGTAAAGGTTGTTCATCTCGCGCACACGATCTAACTCGACAACCAGCTGTTATACTCAATATCATGCATGTTCGTTGTCATACGACCAAAGACCCTCGCATTCCTACAATGCCGAGACGGAGCAGGTCGAGTTTTCACCGACCAGGCAGGCATTTGCTTGTACCAAGCGCGAAGCGCTGTGAGGTGTTGGGTGAGTCGCACGAAGGCCGAGCTACCTCCTTAAAACTAAGCATGCAATAAAGGGAAAAAAAACAAAAAACATTGATAATTCTCGTATAGAGTCTTTTTTTAATTTAACAAAATAAAAAAATATGTTGTTTTTTTTAATATAGAAAGCGAGATTGAAGATATATACTATCAATACTGTATTTTTTAATTAATAATGGGTGTGACAGCTTCCGACGAACAGATTTCCCCGTGGCATTTCAGGCCCGCGGTAACGATGGAGCTTCGCCGCGGAAAGCGTGGGCTCCGTACGTAGCGATCCCATGGTGGTATAGGGGGTGGGAAACCGTTTTTTCCGAGCTCATTTTAACACGAGGAGCCCTCATCCATATCTCGACCGAAAGCGTATGACCCCGAAGTTTTTTTTTTACTACGCGCAGCCTCTGTGGCCAGGCAGTTATTTGTAAGCGCTGGAAACAAAGGTGTCACCTGTTGTATTAATATTACGGGGGACCATAGTAAATAGGACCAAATATTGTCAGTAAGAATAGGTAAACGTATAGATTTAGGCTCGTTCTTATCGGAGAGCGTTTTTTCCAAAAATTCCAAAGGTTGGAAATAATTGGAGATATGTATCGATATACGGAGGCGTTCCGTCACTATTCGTGAAATTTTTCAGAAGCAGAAATATCAAGTTCGTTAACATTCCAATATTTGGGAGAAAAAAAAACAGGAAAATATGGAAGATTGAAAAATTGCGAGAAACAAAATGTCCAAGATTTGGAAAAAAAAAGCTCTCCGATAAGAATGACCCTCATGTGTGTACCATACTCGTAGGCCCTATTTACTATGGTCCCCCGTAATAATTATTAGTAGTATTACTACTACTATGCTTGCCTTCCGACAAATAACGTAGATGCCATTCCGATATAAACCGAATATCCTTCCGTCAATCAGCAGCATTCTTCTTAGTATTACTCTTAGTATCATCATTCACCGACGACTCGAGCGACGACATATCTATCTATACCTGGTATGTAGTGCGGGTGGCCATACAGTAGTATATAGGACCAAATATTGTTCGTAAAAATAGGGAAATACATACCTGGTAGGCTGTTGTGTGTACCATAGGTCCTATTTACTATACGTAGTCCCCCGTAATAGCACATTTTGATGAACGCTTTTCAACATTAATTAGTTGTTCGAATGTCGTTTGTTTTTTCCCCCAGATTTTTTGTTGCTGTTCGTTTTTCGTTTTTCGTTTTTCGTTTTACATTTTTTGTTCCATCCTCCGGCGGATTGGTAAGAAATGAAGCTTTTAAGCTCACCACACTTCCACGTTCAAAACTCGTGTGGTGTGTCAATTTGACCCATAGCCCCCGTTGTAAAACTGTACCGGTGTGTTTTGGTTGATAAGTAATGTAGGGCCGTAACATCAGAACGAGCTGCGATTACCCCTTTTTTCCGTTGTTTGTCTGCGTATCGTTGTAGGTCACGCGACTGACTCTTCGTCAGGCCAACCCTCTTAGGAAATAATAATGCAGTCCCGTTTTTTAGGGGGCAAACCACTCCAATTCCGAGTAGTCCTCCCCCCAAAACGGGACTGCAGTACTAAAAAGGGGTTAAAGCGTGTCAGGTACGCTTTGAAAAACAGGAAACAAAAAATGTCTTCTTGGACGAGGCAGGCATGGGAATCCTCCTTGAATGAGTAACCTCATAAAAAAAATGTTGGGGTGCAGCCCTACAGCAGTAGTAGAGCATCTCTTCCGGTTGGGGAATGTCGAGCCAAAAAGCGCAACCCCTCGCCTGTAAATACACCCTGGGATTGGTTGCTCCCTCCTCCGCGCCACCGACACGTCATCGAGAGGAGGCGTGGTGCGACAGGGGCACGGGTACGTACGTACGCACAGCAGTATTACGGGGGACTATACTATACCAGGTAGTGAATAGGACCATATATTGGTAGTAGAAATAATAGGGAAATATATACCTGGTAGTGTTTTGTGTATACCGTAGGCCCTATTTACTATGGTCCCCCGTAATAGTAGCACATTTTGGCCTGAGATATTCCTCGCCGTGACCGGGCTCCTTGATTGCCTCTTCTAGTACTGCAGCGGTGTACATGTACCTGGTACCTGGATTTGACCATAATTCCCGAGTGTTTTGTCCCCGCAGTGGGAGTGCGGGTCTAAAGGATTGGTTGACCCGGTACATGCCGTAAAAATACGAACATACGCTTACGTATATACCAGGTACCTGGTAGTAAGTTGCGATATTCGTCGGGACATATCATCTTCTTTTATCCTTCACTATAATATATTTCAGAAGGCCATTATTCCAAGAAAAAACAGGTGCTGCCCCTATAAGGCAAGAAAAAAACAGGTGCTGCCCCTAGAAGGCAAGAAAAATAAGGTGCTGCCCCTACGAAGAAGACAAGAAAGAGCACGCGTCTATGCCAAGCGCCCCCCCCCCCCCCCCGAACGCGGTGGGTGAATCTCGGCTGCGGGAAGAAGAAAGTATTATAGAAGAAGAAAGAGAAGAAGCAGAAGAAGAATACATAAACAAGAAGAAAATAAGAAGAAAATATATACCTGGTACCTGTTAAATAACAAGAAAATCAGTAGATGAGAAGAAGGAGGAGAAGAAGAAATATACATAAATAAGAAGAAAATAAGAAGAAAATTAATACCAGGGTACCTGGTAAATAAGAAGAGAATAAATGAATGAGAATAAGTAGGAGGAGGAGAAGAACAAAAAAAACAATAGAAAAAAGGGAAATAGTTGCTATCAGTAGAAAGAACCCCGGCGGGAACGCATCTCCGGCGCTCGTCGAACGATTCTCCCGCCGGAGAAGGGGCACTGCTACGGGGGACCATAGTGAATAGGACCAATTGTAGTTAGTAAAAATAGCGAAATATGTAGGTTTTTGTGTGTGTACCGTAGGTCCTATTCAATATGGTCCCCCGCAATACCGCTTGCTACTGCCGCTTGCTGCTACTGCTTGCTGTCGTGACACGCCTGCGAGCAAAGGGGTGAAGTACGCAGTATTACGGGGGACCATAGTAAATAGGACCAAATATTGCTAGTGCAAATGGCGAAATATGTAAGTTTTGACATGTAACGTAGGTCCTATTTAATATGGTCCCCCGTAGTAGTTTTTTTTTTTTTAAACAAAAACGGTTCCTCAACCCCCCTCGAAAAAAAAGAAAAAAGAAAAAAGAAAAATAGACGATACGTACGTGCATACATACCCTGCAGCCACGGCCTCTTTGTGATGTTGGGGGGGGGGGGGGGGGGGGTACATATCCAATGGTTGATGCCCGCCGAAGTTATTTCAAGGCAAGCAAGGACTCAAGGACTCGTGTACAGCGGCAACGGCACGCGGGCGCTCTCACAAGTTACGTCACTAATTCGGTCGCTACTAACTGTCACAAGTTATGAGGCTTAAGAATGGGTGCGCGATCGGTTATAACCTTGTACCATCAGCAGCCCAACGGTCTTGGGGACAGACTACTTAGGCTTCGAGTGGATTGCCCCGAAAACGGGACTGCAGTTCTACTAATAGTAGGGTCAAGACCTTAACATATGGCGTCGACGGCCGGACGTGGGTCTCGTTGGTTGTGATTGCGAAGCTCGCGTCCACCATGAAAAGCCCCGAAGGCCCCAAAAAGAGAGGTAACTTTGTCACCCAATCTCGTTGAAAAAGATAAAAACAGACCCCAGAGGCCGGAATGGAAACTCGTTGGAGCCTTTGTGATAAGAAAAAGGGGGGGGGGGGGGGGGGGGAATCCTTCTTTTCATTTTTTTTCACTCGGTTATAGTAACCACCCCCTCGTCTAGCCCCCCCCCCCCCCCAATAAAAAACAGTACAGGTTGGGTTGGCGTCGGCTGGCAACGACTATGCAAAACATGCCGCTCACTACGTGAGCTAGACAACCAGGGTACTTTTCTTCTTTCTTTTGGCGGTTGCCCACTGCTGATGGTCGAAATAGATTGTTTGTGCGAGGTGAAAAACCTTTACTCCGCACAAGTGGGAATGATCGTATCACGCAGTGTTCAAGGCGAGGCACCCAAGGGGCAGTTACACAGTACTCCCATTGCGGCCTATGGAAGCGGCTACGCCGTAGACTAAATCAACTCATTGAAGCTGCCATTCATGTGCAAGTCAGCCTCACAAGCGGTCCTTAGTAGGATGCATCTCACCCTTCATGCGACTCGCCCAACACCTCACGTTTAGCTTCGCGCTCGGTGCAAGCAATGCCTGCCTGGTCAGTGAAAACCGGACATGCTCCGTCCCGCCATCGCAGGGATGCGAGGGTCTATGGTCATACGGCTACGGCCATGCATGAGATCGAGTACCATCTCTCCTATCGAGTCATGAGGTCGAGTACATCTTTCCTATCTCCACGCTTTCTAGCGAAAAAAAAAAATGAGACGGTTCACATTTTTTTTTTTTCCCGGGCGCCCTTACAGCTGCAGTAGATAGAGGCTGCGGGATCGTCTGGTGAGTTTCTTGTACACTCTAGGCCTTTTTTTGTTTTCATCTTCTGGATCAGTTTTTTTTTCGCTACATGAGGGACGTAGAGCTGCAGTAGTAAAGTAGCTCACTCACGTGAGGCGAGAGCTTCCAGGAAATTTCAGCCGCCGCCCCTGCAAGGCAAAACACGCGTCAAGAGCCGCGTGCTACGGCGGTGTATATAGGTTCGTATCACGGAGGCTTCCAGTATCTGGTAGTAAATAGGCCCTAAATAACCCTACAAAACACCCGCTTCGTTTGGTGCGTGTAACCCAAGAACTGAACACGCGTGAAGAAAAAACATCGTTGTCTGTACGAAAAAAATTGCGGTTGGTGATAGGGCTCCCCATCGATTCTACTTTTTGTATTATTGTTCTGAAATAGAATACGTTGGGAAGGCGTTCTGCCCCCGTTTCTTGCCCCCTGGCTTTCGGGGCGGCGGCCCCTCCGCTTTAGTGCGATGTGCAGGATGTACAGCACATCAACCTCTACAGCAGAGCATCTGCCGATCATCTGAGGTGCTGCGCATGATCGGATCCAACCCAGATGCCAGTAAAGTAGATCATGCAGCCCTATTCATAGACCGCCGTGCGCACTGTTTCTCCCATTGAGATGTGGATCTTTTCACAGCCTGTTTTCGTGACCACCGCAGGCAGGATTCCGGGGGAATTAGCCGATGTGAGGACGTCAGCATCGTCGTCGTCATCGTCATCATTATAATCATCATCCAAAATCAACCATAATCATCAATCATGAGCAGCATCATCATCATGATCATCATGATCATCAATCATCATCATCATCAATCATCAACCTCATCAACAGCTTCATCAATTATCATCAGCCTCACCAATCATCATCATCATCAATCATCATCATCATCATCATCCTCATCGTCGCCATCATATCATCATCCTCATCAATCATCACCATAATCAATGTTCAGAATCATAATCATCATCCTCATCAACTTCACCATTCATCAATCATCAATCACCATCATCATCATCATCCTCATCGACCTCATCAGTCATCGTCATCACCATCATCATCAATCATCATCACCATCCTCATCAATCATCATCATCATCATCAACCCTGTGTGACTCCCACCCGGCAGCGTGAGCTGGATCATACAGATCACACATATCATACAGATCATACAGATCAGGGATCTGTCTGTCTATGCCCCGAAAGGCTCACGCAGTGGGGATCGATGACCGACCTGTCCGATGAGTGTGAAACGGTGGTTCAAATCGTTGACCGTCGTCGTTTCCGGGGCTCGATATAGGGCGCTTTGCGAGAAGAGCCGATGAAACGTCGAAGAAGATCACCTGGGATAGATGCGTACAGCAGTATATATATAGCCCCCGTGACATATGATGTATGATATACCTGGTAGGCCCACATGAAATATGCAAGAACCTACTGTGAGAAAGAAAAAAAGGTTCATAGCAAGGTTCACTTTTTGGCGCTCTGGCGAAAAGAGCTGACGAAACGTCGGGAATAACAACATTTGGGATCGAAGGTGCCAGGAGACATACACGTCAAGCGAAGGCAAAACATGCGCTGTCAAGTCAAGGGAGTGGGGCCGAGCGTTCCACGCGAAAACCTACCAAGCAAGGCAGTAGTTTGGTGTCAGTCAAGGCATGTCAAGGGCATGTCAAGGGCATGTACGTCAAGGCCGAACTGCTGCTGTCTCTGTCGAGCGGTGGAAATGCTGCGTGCGAGCAGTGCAGGCAGTGCAGGCAGGCAGGCAGGCAGGCAGGCCCCATGGAATAGGCAAGAACCTACTGTAAGAAAAAAGGGTGACAAATAGGGTTCACTTTGTAGGAGACGCTACGTGCGTGTACCGTAAAGAAGTTGGAAAAGAGGACGTCGTGCTCGACGGTGAGAAGGGTGCTACCCTAATCCTTTTAGAGCTGCAGTCTCATTGTGGGGACAATCCACTCAAATTTCAAGTAGTTTGTCCCCCAAAACGGGACTGCGGTCCTAAAAGTGCTCGACGGTGAGAAGGGTGCTACCCTAATCCTTTTAGAGCTGCAGTCTCACTGTGGGGACAAGCCACTCAAATTTCAAGTAGTTTGTCCCCCAAAACGGGACTGCGGTCCTAAAAATCCTTGTGGAGCTGCAGTCTCACTGTGGGGACAAGCCACTCAAATTTCAAGTAGTTTGTCCCCCAAAACGGGACTGCGGTCCTAAAAATCCTTGTGGAGCTGCAGTCTCATTGTGGGGACAATCCACTCAAATTTCAAGTAGTTTGTCCCCCAAAACGGGACTGCGGTCCTAAAAATCCTTGTGGAGCTGCAGTCTCACTGTGGGGACAAGCCACTCAAATTTCAAGTAGTTTGTCCCCCAAAACGGGACTGCGGTCCTAAAAATCCTTGTGGAGCTGCAGTCTCACTGTGGGGACAAGCCACTCAAATTTCAAGTAGTTTGTCCCCCAAAACGGGACTGCGGTCCTAAAAATCCTTGTGGAGCTGCAGTCTCACTGTGGGGACAAGCCACTCAAATTTCAAGTAGTTTGTCCCCCAAAACGGGACTGCGGTCCTAAAAATCCTTGTGGAGCTGCAGTCTCACTGTGGGGACAAGCCACTCAAATTTCAAGTAGTTTGTCCCCAAAACGGGACTGCGGTCCTAAAATGGTTTACATCTATCAGGTACGCACAGTCGCACATCGGATGACAGATCATGATCTACCTGCAGGTCCTCCGGGTCCTGAGATAAGATAGTGTGCAGGATCTGTAACAGCACAGATCCAACCCATCAGGAACCATGCGCTGTTGTATGTCATGGTGCTCCTTACTGGGGAGGGCACAGGGGATAAGCCGACGCTGGCCAGGGCGCTCTTCTTCTCGGCACGAAGAGTTCTTGCCGTTGCGTATCTCACGGAGAACTACGCTCGGTTAGGGTACAGAGGGCAGAGTGAGATCGAGAGGGGAGAATAGCAGTAGCAGTAAAATACCAGCCTGTCCCCCGAACCTTGTATCTGCATACATGTGCCATGCGCGATCTACTGAGACGTCTCCGTTACCATTCTTAATAGCGGCAGGTCACGAGAACTCATACATACGCGCAGTAGGTACCTGCCCATCTTCTCTAACACCGGTGCGTGTTGCACCCCCTCAGCACTACGTGATTCCATCACATCAACACGTACAGACACATATCTCTCTCTACATATAGATATATACCTGGTATGTGACATATATATGTACTTGTAGATCATGCAGAATATACGCCCTCACCCCCCCCCCCCCCGATTATATATATAGGTTGGGTCGGCGTCGGTTGGCAACGACACACTGTAAAACATGCCGCTCACTACTTGAGCTAGACAACCGGGGTACCGCTTTTTTTTTCATTTGTTTATTTACTTTTTGGCGGTCGTCCACAGCTGGTCGTCGGGTTGTATCGTTTGTGCTAGGTAAAAGAACATTTACTCCGCACAAGGGAATTGATTGATCGTGCCGCCTAGTGTTCGTGGTAAGGCACTCAAAAGGCAGTTACATAGTACACCCATGGCTGTCTCTGGAAGTGGCTACACCGGAAATCAAATCAAGTCATTGAAGCTGGCATCCATATGCAAGTCCGCCTCACAAGTGGCGGTCCTTAGTAGGATGCAGCTCAACCTTCATGCGACTCACCGGACACCTCACGGCGCTTCGCGCTTGGTGGTGCAAGCAATGTCTGCCTGGTCGATGAAAACCCGACACGCTCCGTCCCGGCATCGTAGGGATGCGAGGGTCTATGGTCATACGATTACGGCCATGCATGAGATCGAGTACATCTCTCCTATCGAGTACACCCCCCCCCCCCCCCCCCCCCCCCCCTCCTGGTACGCTATTACGGGGGACCATAGTTAATAGGACCTATGGTGTACATAAAAACCTATATATTTAACCATTTTTACTAACAATATTTGGTCCTATTAACTATGGTCCCCCGTAATAGATAGGTGATGGCCACCGCCGGCGAAACAGGAAGGGGAAAAAAAAACAGCAAACGACTTTTATGCAAGACATTGAGACGACTATCACGGGGGACCATAGTTAATAGGACCAAATATTGTTAGTAAAATGGTTAAATATATAGGTTTTTATGTATACCATAGGTCCTATTAACTATGGTCCCCCGTAATAAAATGAGCGCCGAACAGTTGCTGGAGGTCTGTCTCTCTAGTAGGAGCAGGAACGGTGCTCCGTCTCGGAAGAAATGCCTGGTCCATGGTCAAAATGACACTGAGCAAGCAGCAAATGAGTACGCCCCCCCCCCCCCCCCCCGCCCCCCCCCGCGCCCCCCCCCCCCTCCCCGCGCGGCCCTGATTGCGAAGACCCCAGGTCCGCTTGGACCGCTGTGCCTCCAGTACGTCCCATCTCGAGTGCTGGGCTCCAGTGTGGAGTGCTGGGCAACGGAGTGGTGCAGATGACCGCTCCTCTCGAGAAGGCCTCAACGATACCATGAGCGTGGAGTGCGTGGCTTGCTTATTTACCCTCGCCCACATTGGAAAACGCACCGCCTGGAGTGCCCAAGCTGTCTGTGGAGCGTCCAGCGGCAGACCCCAGTCCACCACACCCCCTCGGGTATCACCCGGAGGAAAAGGCGTCCCGTTCCCGGACCGCCTCCCTCCAGCGGCGTCCCCCTGGGAAGCCCTCCGGCTGATTGGCGCCTCGCCGTTTTCTGTCTGGCAGCCGATATATAGAGGTGCTCCGGTGCACTTTTCGCCGCTCCTCTCCCGTCGCTTTTACTATAGAGGCTCTCCGCTCTCTCTTTTCCTCTCTCTTCGTATACCCCCGGCTTGTCGGGGTCTCTCCGGCCTCCACCACTCTTGCTATTACGGGGGGCCATAGTTAACAGGACCAAATATTGTTAGTAAAAATGGTCAAATATATAGTTTTTTATGTACACCATAGGTCCTGTTAACTAGGGCCCCCCGTAATAGCTTTCCCCTCTCTGCTAGGTTTGTTCCCCCCATCTACGCCCCCCCCCCCCCACGCCCCCCCCCCCCCTCCCGACGTGCTCCGGCCCGGCATTGTAGGGATGCGAGGATCTATGGTCTCACGTTTTTTTTTTTTGCCATGCATGATTGTGGGTACCTCTCCCTCCCCCTCCCCCTCCTCTGAACGGTGCTCCGTCTCGAAAGGGGCGTGTGGTCAATGGTCAACCAATGAGCCAGCCCCCTCCCCGTTTTGGCCACACCGCAACACGAAAACACAAAAAAAAAAAACGGTTCATTCGACGCAGTGCCCTCCACATGCAAACACATAAAAATCCCTGCCTTACAGGCGGATCTTAGCGAGTAGTACAGGGTGCAGCTCAAACTTCCATGCGGCTCGCGCGAATGGAGTGTATCTCTGTTACATCTCACGGCGGCTTGCGCGCTTGGTCCAAGTAAAAACGAGGCCTGCCAGGTCGGTGAAAACCCCGAGACGTGCTCCCGGCGTTGTAGAGATGCGAGGGTCTAAGGTCATACGACTATGGCAATGAATGGCAGGAGTACCCCCCCCCTCTCATTGCTGTCTCTGGAGGAAGTGGCTACACCGGAAATTAAATTAACTCATTGAAGCTGTCATCCATATGCAAGTCCGCCTCACAAGTAGTGGTTCTGAGTAGGATGCAGCTCACCCTTCATGCGACTACCCGGACACTTCACGGCGCTTCGCGCTTGGTGCAAGCAATGTCTGCCTGGTCGGTGAAAATTCGACCTGCTCCATCCCGGCGTTGTAGGGATGCGAGGATCTATGGTCATACGCCTACGGCAATGCATGAGATCGAGTACATCTCTCCTCTTGAGTACCCCCCCCCCCCTCCCCCCCCCCTCCCCCCACCGAGAATGCCTCCCTGAAACGCGGAACGTGGATACACGTTACCTTGGGTCATTCGGTCGGTAATAATATCATACGATACGTGAGTGGTAAGTATTAAAGGAGTGGTCAGAGCACCACCACGTTACTCAGAACTTGGGGAATTCTTGTACCCTTTGGGGCTGGGTACCGGTAGACCCAGCCAGGAAACTGTGGATCCGAACAGAACTGGTCAAGGCAAAGCCGCGCCCCGCCCCCCCCCCCCCCCCCCACCCGGATGGTGAGGGGGCCGCGCCGGGGACGCCCCCGGAGCCCCCCCTGGGAGGCGCGGAAGCCCGTTTTTACGCGACTAGGCTTCGCTAGAGCTTTTACGTAGACAGTACCTGGTAGTATTTATAGTATCCTTCCGTTCCCCTCGCTGCCTCGGCAAGGAATGCTGCGAGGCATGCCCTATCAGGCTAATAGCGAGTGGGGTAGGTCTTTCTGGCGGGTGTAAGGCCGGACTCACCCTCAAGGAGTGATACCTTCTTGCTGCTGCCTGTGGCCGCGAGGCTCAGGCGGCAGTAGAGTTGGGTCGTACGTGGTGCGTCAGGCACGGAGACCAACGATTCGCGCGTCTTTTGCTAGGCAGCTGCGGCAGAGCAGCAATGCTCAATCGGGGTCTCCGTGCGCGGAGGCGGGCGCCACCACAGGCCACACTACGGCACAGTCTATTGCGCCGGTAGGAGGCTGGATTCGACGACGAGGGAGGAGGGAGACTGAGCGTCGACGTGCGGGGAAGAAACGGATTGACCTCACCCTGCGCGAGAATTTTTATTTTTCAGATCAGAACCGCAAGTGCGAGGAGCATTTTGTTTTTCCGGATGACGGAGAAAGGGAATCGACTGGAAGGGAATGGCAACGAGTGCACGCGCAAAGGAGCGGGTGGATTGGGCCAAGGCGATGAGGCGGCCATGAAGAGCGGCAGGAAGACGGTGCACGGAGACCCATGATCTGCGCGCACACTATCATCACGAGAGAAGAAGTCATAGTTAGTTTTTTCCTGGTATTGTTTTTTACGAGGCAGAATAGTATCTACCGGAACTTGTTATTAACGTCGTCACTGGTCTTTGTAGTTTAACGAGTTGTATACCCTTCATGGGGAATAACCTACGCAATTATCAGGGACGTGGTATCATAACTGTGCTGCACCTTTTTGTGTCAGACAGTCCAGCAAGAGATGGCGATCGTTGATATTCGTTGGTAGTAAGGTTCGATTGCTCCAGGACCTTTTTTTCACTGCATATCCGCGAGTCTTCACTCTGACAGCACTCCAGATAGCAGGCAGGTGTGTTCCTCTTTCGTTTTCACGACTACCGTGCGTTTCGTACGGTGCAGGCAGCACTTCAACAAGCATCCGCTGTAGTCAGCAACCCGAGTTGGTTAGTGGTGGGAACGGGGGTACTCTTCTATGTTATAGTTGAGAGGATATACCCGCGGCCATGTTAGTTCAGTTTTGCACATTGGTTTTATCTTGTGTGCGCTTTCTTCGTCTCGTGTATTTCGAGCCAGCCGAATTTTCGATTTTTTTTTTTTTCGGATCTTCCTAGGGCTCCAGCACCTTTGTGTGACCACGGACTCCTTCGTCAGAGAGTTAATGTGAGAACAACAACAACAACAACAACAACAACATAGTATGCCTGGTACCTGGTATACGACATTTTTAGGCCACATCAGGTACCAGATATGTTTTGCGGACAATGTTTGGGTTGTTTGGGTTAGCCCGAGGGCTGGTCCGGGGGGTGGGTGGTAAATTTCTACAGATCGACTCGCAAGAAGACATGAAAACAAGCGAAACTACAGGCAGCACGTTTTCTTTACGTTGAGCTTAACCGTTTTAGAACTGCAGTCCCGTTTTGGGGACAAACCAGTCAAATTCCAAGTAATTGTTCCCCAATAGCCCCCAAAACGAGACTGCGGTCCTAAAAGGGTCAAGTACTCGTACGTAGGTAAGTGGTCAATGTATACTGCTCACCAGATACGTACCTGGTATTACATACCAGGTATATTACCAGGTACTAATAGCATCCTGGCACAGCTCCCTCACGCCAGCCAGGGGATACGGTACAGGCCATGTCAAACCCGTACGGTAGTACGCGCGATCGAAGTGTCACCCACAGCTTGCAAATGAATACCAGGTATGATTTTCGACCCAAGAATCGATCTCACACCTGTTGCTTATTTACCTGGTACCTGGTACCTGGTATATTTTATTTTTACTTATGTTTCTGGTCTTGCTTGTGTTGTTGTGTTATCGTACCCGGTATCTAGTATGATGACATGGCTTTGCATTGCCCACTGCAGTTCACACTGCACACGTGGCAACGTAGTATCTCTGTGGCGTAGCTTTGTGACCACAGAACTTGTATCTCTTCTATTAATAGGATTGAAGAATCGGCACGGACACTGGTTGTGCTGGATGTCGACGGGTAGAAAGAACGGTTTAAAGTACACACACACACCCGGTACGCTGACATTTTCACTATATAGCTTGACACTTGAATTTGCGATTTAGTTTTATATTTTGGGTCTTCCAATGTCTCTCAGTCTGTGACCACAGAATCAGTTATCTCTCTAGGATAGGGAATCAGGACGGACACTGGGTGTGCTGATGAAGCTGGGTAGAAAGGACGATTTCATGTGAAGGCAACAACAACCCACGCCAGGCAAATATGATGTATGTGCTGCCGGGAGCAGGGACGTACGGCGAGTAGATCTTGGTCCAGTGAGTGCCCAGTGCCCAGTCTAATAATAGCGCGGTGGCTATGTACACATATTATACAGCTAGCTGCAGAATTACAACATTTACAGCACACGCGGTATCGACAGCGTATTGTGACACACGTATTTGTACGTATTTTCGAACAGTATCGTTCGGTTCTTTGAAGTTCCGGTGGAAAGCGCTAAATCGGCAAGAAGAACGAAGCAACAGAAGACAAAACAATAAATGAAATAACCCTTTTAGGACCCCAGTCCCGTTTTGTGGACAAATCACTTGGAATTAAACTGGGTTGTCCCCAAATCGGGACTGCGGTACTAAAAGGGTTAAGACAAGGAAGAGTCAGAAGGGACGGGACCTGTTCACTAAAAAGTGAATACACAACGAAAAAAAAATAATGAAAAAATGGAGGAAGAATGGCTTGAGTCTTGAGTCTTGAGAGAATGAATGAATACTCTTATACTGCTGTACAAGGAAGTTTGACGGAACGGAAAGAAAATCTGGGGAAAACGGGAAGGGGGAAGCGGGGGGGAGGGGGCGGGGGGGCGTACCCATTCCTTAGTCATTTGACCATCGGCCACGCTTCTCTTTCGAGACGAAGCATGGGGGGGGGGAGGTTCCAGGAAGAGGGAAGGAAATACAATGACCTTTTTAGGACTGCAGTCCCGTTTTGGGGGCAAACTACTCAGAATTTGAGTCGTATGTCCCCAAAACGGGTCTGCGGTCCTAAAAGGGAAAATAACTTAAGGGGCGCACAGCAGTCGGTGTCTTGGGAACAACAACAGCAACAAACTTGAAGTATCGTAGGGAGTAGGATCGACGGTAAGCAGGGTGGGGGAAATAGATACCAGGTACTCCTCTGACCGGAAATATCAGCACCGTTTGATATTGGTCTCAGACTCCAAAAGGTTACTATACTTTCGAGACTCCGAAAGGTTATTATACTTTCGGGCAGAGCGGTGAATAATATGTAGATAGATACATAGATAGACAGACAGATATATAGATGTTGTATAGATGAATACATACTATATAGATAGATATTAATAGTACCGAGCACACAAGATAGACACACCCCTCTCGGACCCTTTTCACTGTGCTGGGTTTCTCGACAATGGGGAGGGCGTACTGAACACTATCACACTAGGGTGATAATACAACACACCCCCTCTATAGCTACCCGTATAACACTATCACACTACGGTGACAACATAACACACCCCTCCTCTCTGACTATTTTGAGAGCTGGGTTTCTCGATAACGGGGAGGGCGTACTGAGTACGACGAGCGATGCGGCTACATGCAAACGTTCTCGAAGAAATATTTCCAAAGCCCCCATTTTCGTTGTGTGTTCCCCTTAACCCTTTTAGAACCGCAGTCCCGTTGTGGGGACAAACCAGTCAAATTCCAAGTACTTTGTCCCCAAAACGGGACTGCGGTTCTAAAGGGGTTAAGGCATGCTTTGGAGGGAAACGGGTCTGAAATTCGTCCCGGGGTGTGTGTCGTCTTGATTATAGTATACCGTACATATATAGATATTTAATAGATAGATAGATACCTGGTATATAGATAGATAGATAGATAGATAGAGAGATATATATAGATAGACAGATATATAGACGTACATATATATATACATATATATATAGATAATAAACAAAATACAGACATATAATAAATAGATAGACATATCGATAGATAGATAGATATAGAGAGATAGATAGATATAGAGAGATAGATAGACATAGATAGACACATCTAGGGGAAAAGAGAGGTACTATATACAGCCACAGCACGCGGCATCGATCGAAAGAGAGTGCCTTCTTGAGGGGGGGGGGGCTACCAGATGGAGTAGTCAGGGCTTTCAGGGGGGTTATAGGACATGGCGGGGCAGGTCAATGTATCGAAACTAATATTACGGGGGACCATAGTAAATAGGACCAAATATTGTTAGTAAAAGGAGCGACATATATAGGTTTTAGAGTGTACCGTAGGTGCTATTTAATACGGCCCCCGCAATAGCAAGAGAAGACGGGGGGGGGGGGGGGGGGGGGGGGGTTGTACTCGATATCTATGATGCATGGCCGTAGCCGTAGTCGTACGACCATAGACCCTCGTATCCCTACAATGCCGGGACGGAGCACGTCGGGTTTCCATCGACGAGGCAGACATTCCTTGGACCGAGCGCGAAGCGCCGTGAGGTGTTGGGCGAGTCGCATGAAGGGCGAGCTGCATCCTATATCATATATCCGGTCTTGAGGTGGATTCCCTCGCGTATGGATGACTGCGTCAAGTCCTTGGTTTATTTTCTGGCGTGGCCACTTCTGGAGACAGCAATGGATGGGTATACTGCTGCTGCTGCTGCTGTGTTGTACCGGCAAGCAACTGCCTCGTGGGTGCCTTGCCATATACCAGGTACCTGGTACCACGCTATTACTACTACGAGATGCGATCATCCCTCTTCCGCGGAGTTAACCCTTTTAGGACTGCAGTCTCGTTTTGGGGACAATTGGGGACAAAATACTTGGAATTTGGAGTGCCTTGTCCCCAAAATGGGATTGAAGTTCTAAACGGGGTTAAAAGATTCTCCACCCCGCACACACGAGGGTTATCTAACTCGACCTTTTGACGGCAGGCGGGGCGGGGCGGGGCGGGGGGGGACGGGGGGGTGGACGAGGGGAAACCCCTCACAGTTTCACCCCCGCCCTTCTGCCGTGGGGGGGGGAGGGAAACAACCTCCCCCCCGCCCCCCCAGAAAAAAAAAGATGTAATATATGGAAACAACGTAATGAGCGCCCATTTGTTGGAGGTGTCTCTATAGGGAGTAGGAACGGTGCTCCGTCTCGAAAGGGATGCGTGGTCAATGGTCAAATGACTAAGGCAAGCAACAAAAGAGTACGCCCCCCCCCCCCCCCCCAATGCACTCATCCATGTATCAGTATAAATTTTCGTGAAGAAGAAGAGCGGACATTGGATATCGACAAAAAAATATCTCGGCGCTCGCCGGCCCCTCTTCGACGAAAACAAGATCAAGTAAGGCTAAGGCTATGAAAGAACTCGTAAATACGATACCAGGTAAGGACTTACGGCATACGCGTGAAGCATACGCGCGATCGAAGTATTACACACAGCTTGCAAAAAGGAGAGTTTTATGACGAAATCCTCAAATCCCACAGTTGTTGTTGTTTTTTATTTTATTTTTTATTCCTGGGAAATATACACCAGGTGTGTCACTAGCCGCGAAAATGCCAGACCAACAAAATATGCTCCTCATTCTTATAATAATGAAACTATAATAACTGTATGTGTGCCGAATATAAGGGCTGTCTGCACTAAAAAAATACTGAGCACGAGGAGTGTGCAGTAACGTTCGACACCTCCGACAGACAGATCATCTACAGATCATCTACATATCATTTATATATATTCTACATATCATTTACATATCATATATACATCATCTACATATCATCTACCAGTGCATATCATCTACAGATCATCTACATATTTTCTACATATCATCTTCAGATCATCTACAGATCATTGGATGATCTAGATCCTTCCAGGCAGTCTAAATATATACAATATTTTTCCCCATATGTTTTATCTAGATACTTACTACGGTATTGATTACTGTTACTATTAATAGTAATAGGCCTTCCATGTTATTAATCTGCATGCATGTGCATTGCTTATAGATCTGTAGCACACGCATGTATGTATGTATGTATGTATGTATGTATGTATGTATGTATGTATGTATGTATGTATGTATGTATGTATGTATGTATGTATGTATGTATGTATGTATGTATGTATGTATGTATGTATGTATGTATGTATGTGTGTATGTATGTATGTATGTATGTATGTATGTATGTATGTATGTATGTATGTATGTATGTATGTATGTATGTATGTATGTATGTATGTATGTATGTATGTATGTATGTATGTATGTATGTATGTACCAGTATGTATGTATGTATGTATGTATGTATGTATGTATGTATGTAGGTAGGTAGGTACGTATGTATGTATGTATGTATGTATGTATGTATGTATGTATGTATGTATGTATGTATGTATGTATGTATGTAGGTAGGTAGGTACGTATGTATGTATGTATGTATGTATGTATGTATGTATGTATGTATGTATGTATGTATGTATGCATGTTTCTTGGATTGGTAGTGAAATTTATGAATATTGTTATTTCTCTTGCCATCCGACAATGTGCAGCATGATCTTCAACGTTCATCACTCATAACTTTCCCGAAAGAGGAAAACCTCGGAAACAAAAGGAAACCCACGCACAAAGTCTACCTCCCTCCCTTCTGTGCCAACTTTAGGCTTGTCTACTCCATTCGCTGTCCTTGCTCCTTCCTTCTCATTACGCTCTATTCTTAAATCCTAAGCTGCATCCAAGCTACATCCCCACGCCATCGGTGTGGGTCTGTCGCCCCTCTCCCCCCTGTTCCTTCTCGATCCCTGACGGTTCCTAAGCTGGAGCTTGAACCGCGACACCCTCCTCGAAATGGCGACCTGGGCGGTCACCGAGACGATTCGGAGCAGGCGTTCCTTCACCACCCCCTTCCTTGCCATCGACCCACCATCCCTCTCCCCCACGACGCTAGCTGCCTGCTGGTCGATGGAGTTGCTGCCCTCTACCCCGAGGCGCCCAAAGCTTTCCACCGCTAAGGTGGCTAGTTTATGGCTCCGCTCGTCGAAGGACACATGCCCCGGGCGCGCGTAGTGTTGGCGCTTGCGCGCCTCGAAGGTAGAGGCAGCTGGTCCATCGTGATCAGCGCTGCCTCCTCGCAGGTGGACCTGCGCGGGTCTGGATGGGTGACGTCCCGCAGGATTGACTTTTCCCTGTATTCCCTGTTAGGAGCGCCCCGAAGACCTCTCCTAGCAACGATGTCCATCCGCAGGTTCTGGTCTGCAGTGAACGGTTCGCCGCTCTTTACTTGGTGTGGGATTCCCAGCCGCTTCAGCGTGCGGGAGATCGCGTGAACCAACGGTTGATGCTGGTTTCCCTGCGCCCCTGCTCTAGGACATATGCGTGCGTGGCGTGTGTCTACGTCGACTGCGTCGCAGCAGGGGCACCCCACTGCCACGTGCTCCTCGATGCCCGTGAAGCGCCTTCCCATGCCCACGAACTCCGCTGCTGGTATGACACGGAGCGAGTCTGTTGGCCTCGCCCGAAGGCAAGCTGTGGCTCCTGCTCCTTGTAGACTCCTGTAGCGAGCTTTGGCGAAGGCCTTGGCCTCACTCCCCCCCCAGCGGGTCGCCTGGTCCAGGTGGGCGTGCAATCTCCTGTAGCCCCTCCAGCGTGGCTGTGTGTGCAGCGTGCCGACCCTGATTCACCAGCTTGCCCAACATCTGTTGAGCCTTCCGGGAGTTGGTGGTTACGGCGTCATGCGCAGCCAGCATGTCGGCCTCAGGGGGTCCTGGGACCAGGTCCCCCTCTGCACCCAGGCTCCATTCCAACCAAGAATCGGGGACGATGCCCTCCATCGCTTCCTTCGTCACGCCCCACGTGTCGCTAATCTTTCGCAAGCTGCCACCGAGCTCAGCAATGATGCTCAAATCAAGGAGACCCCTCTTAACTCTGTCTCCTAGCGGGCCCGTGAGGTCTGCTAGAACCTCCGGCAGGATGCCCACCCTGGTCCCAATTGAGGCAGACACTCGTCTCGCTTCCGTCGACGGCAGCCCTAACCCTCCCGCTCCCGAAGAAAGGCGTGCTTGGGCTCGTTGGTAGGGTTTTAGAGTCAGTTGGCGAGCCGGGCACTCCTCCTGGAAAAACGACTGATCGTCCGCCGCTCCCGGTAGCTCTAGGATATTTTTGTAGGCCCACTGAGCCGCGTTGTCGGCCCTTCGGCATGCTTCGAGTGACAGCCCCGGGTCCAGAGCCCTTTCGAGGTAGCCCGTCCGCTGCCCGAGGGATTCGATGGTGATGAGGGCCGCCGCTTGCTTGTCGGGCATGTTAGCGAGGCAGCGCGCAAGGCGGTCCGCGCCTCCATCCCTCACTACCCCCATTGCTCGCCCGAGCACGTATTCATCCGAGGCTATCGGAACACCCACCACCGTCACCCCTCCTTCGTCTGCGCTGCGGACGTCAACGCTCTCCAGGAGCGATATCTCCTCCGCCGTCGGGACGTGCCCTTTGGGTGGAAGTGCTGCGGTGTTGGCGGGCTTGCCCACCATGCCGATGTCGTCGAGCTCTCGCCGGAGGAAGGCAAAAGCTCTAACCGTGCTGGCCGTGACCCCCATAAGGCCGAGAGACACATCACATCGTCCATGTAGGCGAAGGCTTCCACTCCTTCTCCCTCGAACTCCTGTCAGAAACGCTTCAGCCCCGGTCGCAACGCCTGGCAGAACATTGCCGGCCCCTTGTATATCTATGTATGTAAAACTGCTGTGCACCATTTACGGGGGACCATAGTTAATAGCACCTATGGTATACATGAAAACCTATGTATTCACCCATTTTTACTAACAATATTTTGGTCCTATTAACTATGGCCCCCCGTAATATTAGTAAGTGAGAGTTTCTCTCTGCGGATGGATCCTCCTGCACACCGCAACCCCCCCATAACGACACGAGCGAGAGCAGCTACCTATTAATGGTATGTACCGTAGATACAATGTGATAATATAATATTAGTATTATTTCTCTTGCCATCCGACAATGTGCAGCATGATCTTCAACATGGATCACTCATAACTTTCCCGAAAGAAGAAAACCTCGCAAACAAAAGGAAACCCATGCACCAAGTCTATATATTATGCTTTTGTTACAAGGATTATCCTATAAACAGCTCACTCAGTAGGTAAACACCTTCACATTTTGCGTCATCGACTGGACACGAGTGGCTTCGAATCTCACTCCGAACGTTTCTTCTATAGAAAACGCTTGCTTGCGCGTTGAGTCCCTAAAAGCGCATCTCCCTGTTTCCCTAGGTATTGAGACGAAGCGGATAGGTCAGCGTATACGGCCGTATACGGTACCCACTCCCCAAAGATCCCGCCGTTCGGAGGGGGGGAGAGTGTTAGAAGGATTACCCTGGGCTGGGAAACTAATCGATCGATCTTTTACCTCTACGAGAGAGAGTATAGAGCTCCGTAGGTTACACGATCACAGCAGTTTCGCTGTGCATATAGGTCACATTGGCTGATGTCCTATAATTCGGAACAGAGTGAACATAAGACCAATGAAATGAATGTGGGGAACCTTTTAGAGCCGCAGTCCCGTTTTGGGGACACACCAGTCAAATTCCAACTAGCTTGTCCTCAATTATCCGCAAAACGAGACTGCGGTCCTGTTCGTACCAGGTATGTATGCATGCATGTGTTTGTACCATGTACCTGGTACCTGGTACCACTCTGAACGGGAATATAAGATCCGTTTGATCTTGATATCATACTCTAAATGGTTCTTATATTTACGGTCAGAGTAGTATATGTATTAATAGTATATATATCATGACGGGATTGATTGGTTAGTGGCATGTATACGAGTATTAGTATGTATGTAAGTGCAGTGAGAGGAGCGTGATGATAGGCCCAAAAGGTGCGGAGTTGGGGGCGGGGGACGGGGGACGGGGGGGTATTATTATTTTTTTCTGAAATTCGGGCAGACACCCCTGTGGCCCGCTCTGTCTTCGCCTCAGGAATAGGGGTGCGTGTTACAAGGATTACCCTGGGCTGGGTAATCGATCGATCTTTTGCCCCTCCGATAGATCAGCATACTATCAGGTATAGTATCCTCACATTTATTTGACGTCGTCCAGGTCACGGGTTCGAACCTCACGTCGGACGTTTCTTTATAGAAACGCTTGCGAGTGCATAAAGCACATCTCCGCCCCTGGTTCCCCAGGTAATAATGAAACGAAGCGGGTAGGTCAGCGTACGAGTACAGACGTATACGGTTCCGACGGCCCAAAGATCCCGCCATTCAGAGGAGGGGAGAGTGTTATAAGGATTTTACCCTGAGCTGGGTGATCGGTCGATCTTTTACCCCTCTTTTTTTTTTCTTTTTTTTTTCTCATCCCATTTATGATCTTCGCACATCTTCTTCTCTCTCTCCTTCCAACTCGTAACTCAGATCCGGGGTCACATAGCAGGCTCTTCTCCCCCCTTCCCGCTACGGTACGTGCCTTCATTTTTTTTTTATCGCGAGAAGATTTCAGCCTTTTCTTCCCTCGTCGACTCGCATCGAATTGTGCTCAGTAGGTAGCATTTTCACGGTGCGCGTGTGTTTCGAGACATTTCCTTTGGGCATACCCACCCCTAAAAGAGACCTCTGAGGCACGCACACTCTGCTTAATATACTTATTTTTATGGATACATGCCTACCTCCAGTATTGATATTAAAATATTAATATTTACGGGGGGGCATAGTTAATAGGACCAAATATTATTGTTAGTAAAACAAGGGAAATATATAGGGTTTTGTGTGTGTATCATGGGTCCTATTTACTATGTATGGCCCCCCCATGTTATGATAATGCTTTTGTCCGCTGTCCACGTAATACTACAACAAGCTCTCGTCGCTTTTTTTGCATCCAAATGATTTTTGTTCCAGTACGTATATACCATATACCACTGACAACTGTCCTGTGAACATAACATATGCACCTGTATGTACTGGAAATAGACTCAATCACTCAAGGATTTATTTTCCGGGTTCGGGCAAACGAAATTGACACCTGGTTCGTACCCCTTTAGAACCGCAGTCCCGTTTTGGGGACAAACCACTCAAACTTCAAGTAGTTTGTCCCCAAAACGGGACTGCGGTTCTAAAGGAGTTAAGGTGATGCAAAACATCCAACCTATACTATATACCACTTTGACCCAAAACATAAAGAACATTGGAACTATTTTTTTATACGCTAACTGTTGCTATATTTCGGGTCAAGCTGGTATTCTTTTTGTCGGATAGTCTCATTATTGCAATGCACACAGAAACTATGTATTAATATTATAGCCCACAATCTAAACGACAGACAAAACGCGACACAGACGACAGACGAGACACAGACGACAGAGGACACCATAAAAAATGTTTTTTTTGGTGGGAAACGGAGGATGTGTGATGAAAATATACTTTTTAATAATTAATTTAGCGGAAAAAAGTATAGTTTACTTGTCAGAATTCGTCCAGAGTCCAAATCAAAATGAACAAAGAAACCTATTTTACTCATCGTTCGTATGAAAAATCTGTATCAATAACTAATCGGACACACACAGGTATTAATAGTAGTGTTTCTACTACACTGCCTCTGGAGCACCACTCTGTGGCAGTAAAAGCACGCTTCTTCTTCTTTTTCTACTAATAACAGCAGTATTAATAGCTGTAGTGCGTGGTGTACGTACACTTGCACCAGGATGATTGAGCTACTCTCCTCATCATGTATCATACTTTGCACCGCCAGACAGAGGAGAGGTGATAATATTACGTACACAAGACAAGAAAAAAAGTGCTCGTATTCGATAACAGACTCTAGAGGTAGTAACAAAAAAATTAGCACTGGCTGGCACCATCTTAAAAAAAATAATTATAACGAAACGAAAAGCGCACAGAACAAGAAAAACACTAAAATACCGAAGCTTCGGAGAAGAATTATCAGGCAGCTGAGATAGTTCAGTATTAACCACTCAATCCGTTGAACTCGCAGCTGTGAGACTGCTGCTCGTTTTTTTTTTTTTCAAGAGAAAAACAATTATTATATTTTATTGAAATTCGAGATTTTTCAGTTTGACAATTTTGTTTTCTGTCATCTTCATTTTCTAGAAAATCGCACGGCATTCCCGAGCAAAGCAGGAGAAGAGTCGTAGAAGCAGTAGAAGAGAGTACGAGTATTCACTTGCTGTACGAGTACCAGAAAAGAAGAAATCACATATCATATAGACAGAGAAGCACCACATTTCTTTATTACACACCCGACGCCACCCCTCACCTTTGCTGTGCGGGCGGCAAACCAGGAGAGGCCCGCCTCAAGGAGAGAGATAGAGAGAGAGAGAGAGATAGAGCAAAGCGCCCGAAGAGGAAGAACGCCTTGCTTGCTTGCTGGCCATGCGGCTGCGGAGGGCGCCCGTGGCGCTCGCTTGGTCATCGGCGCTGCTCGCCCAGCTTGTCAACGCTATCTCCGGCCATTCTTCTCCTGCTGCTGCTGCTGCTGCCGCCGCCGCTGCTCCGCCCCGGCGGGTACTCCAGGCCTCCCCGCCCGACGCCGTGATCTTCGGGGTGATCGACCTGCTTACCTCGGAAGCGCTCGACGCCTGTGCTGAAAGCTGCGTGGAGGGCATTGCTGCGGCATTCGAGGTCGCCGAGTCCAGCGCGGGCTGCGCCTGCCCGGACGACGAGTCGTCCTCAAGACGACAGCGGCGGCTCTTCGGGTGGGACGGGCCGGACAACCACCACCACCATGATGGTGTGCTCGCGAAGACAACATCCCTTTTGTTGGCAAGACCCCAGCTGCCTCCAGCGGCAGTGAGCGGTAGCGCGCCGGAGAGCAGGAGCTTGCGAGGATTGGCGGCGCTGGAGCAGAGGGTCCGGGTAGGGTTCTCGGTACGCGTTGCGGGAGGGACCGAAGGCGGCGCGGCCGCGCTGGATCTTTTGTCCTCGACAGGGAGGGAGGCTGTGGCATCGGCGTTTGGAGTCGAGGAATCGGAGGTGAGTCGACCCAAACAAGGGCGCAAATAAACGCAACACTTATTCACAACCTGTACGTACGTAGACCCCCCCCCCCACAGCCCAGAAGCGATGAGGACTTCAGCAAGCAGAGAGCGTGCAATCTGTGCTTCTCGGCTGTCGAAGAGAAGAGAGATGGTGTGCAGGAGGTCACGCCCCGTGCCCGTTAAGAACTTTCTCTGGGAGAGGGGGATGAGGAGACAGCGCGCGCCTTTTTTTTTTCCTTCATGATGATTTCCATCTCGAGCGAAAAAATCTACCACGAAATAATACCAAGAGCTTCGTAGACCTTGCCCATCTCTGATCTATACCTGGTACAAGGAGTTCCCTCCCCGCCGTACGTACGTATAACGAATCAGGACCGATGACTATCAGCTATTGCGGGCACGCGTGGGTTCGATAGTCTTCGAGGTCAATCCCTCGAAGGGAAGGCTGCCTGCCCTCTGCCCCTGCCGCCCTCAGCTTTTTTTCGGCTCGTAGTTTAGCTGCTCTCTGCAATCTGGAAAATTCCGACAGCAGTTTTGCGTCTCGTTCGTCTCCCCTGCAGTACTCGCCCTCTCCTTTCCTTTTCTGTTTCTGTTCCACCCTCCCCTGCCGAGTCCTTTATTGGAGACGTTGAGCCCCGCACCATCATCTACGCGGACGCACAGAGATATACCTTGCCAGGTATACTTATTCCCGTATATCATCGCGCGCGGGTACGGTACCTTACCCTGTACAACGCCGGGAGTAATTGCAAGGTCTTTTCTCTATCAGACAGAGTCGTTGAAGTCTGTCGTGACCTCTTTCGAGGGAAAGCAGCATAGATCTACGAAATTTCATGTTGCTATCTACGTCGTACCCTGTACAACGTACGGTGTGTGGGTTCTGGGTGGTGCAGGGTGATGCAGGGTGATGGGAACGGGTTCCTCCGCTTGAAGCCTATCTTTTCGTGTGATGGGTGTGGGTAGATTGACGGTGAGCTCACGGGTATAGGTACTGCTGCTGCTCTGCACATACACGGCAGGGGTTTTGTACCCGTGCTTGCGCGATGTGCACGGCTGTTCGACGAGTTGGCAATCGATGAGTGACAAACAGAGAGAGCTGCTCGTGCGAGCATCTACGTACCACACGCCTATTTAAGCATATAGAGCAAACTGTCGCTTTCTGCTGCTTTGTTGTTGCTGTTGTGTGTTGCAGCAGCAGCAGCAGTAGTCTACTACTGCCGGTACTATTTATGACGCTCGTCTTATTTCGTTTCTGCTCAGCAACAGCTGGTGATGATGGTGAATGTGTGGCGACGGTGAACGATGACGGCGAGATGGACGATGTTGGCAACTGAAAAGTAGAGACTGGAAACTCCTTCAGGCAGTGAAATAAAATGGCCCAAATAAAATAAACCAGGTATCCACTGGAAACTGAAAACTGGAAACACTGGAAAGGAAACTTCCAAGCAAGGCGCCTCTCTGCCTCTCTCTGCTGCTGTCCGTCCCTGTTTGTTCTCAGTCCCAAAAAGTATGACACTGCACGCGTCTTTGTTCGTGATTTCATCTCCCACCCGCCATCTTCCCGCGCGATGAAAAGAAGGTACAAAGGCCGAAAGCTATTAACCCTTTTAGAACCGCAGTCCCGTTTTGGGGACAAACCACTCAAACTTCAAGTAGTCTGTCCCCAAAACGGGACTGCGGTTCTAAAGGGGTTAAATACGATAATAAAACAGAAATCTACGTACGTACTGGTATTAGTCGCCGCCTCGATTACACGATCGTCGATGACATCGTTCGCACTCCTCCCTCACTTGGATTCCTCCAACTCTGTGCTCCTTACGACCACTTTGGTCGGATATAGGAGGATGGTTTATTGGGCACTGATATGAATACCAGGCGGCCCTTGAACTTTGTGAACAGAGGGGCATCGTCCGAGTATCCATTTTCTCTGTCGGTGTGCCCTCTCCTCCAAGCAACACTCGCCGGTTCCAAGTCATGTTCTATTTTCAAGGGGCCAAAGGCTACGGGCAGGGTACAACGTACACGCACGTGGGGCAAAATCTGTGGGGGAAAACTGCCCGAACCCCCGCGCACTCGACCTTCTACTCGGACTATATACGCACTGCTGCTGTTCGTGCTGCTCCTCCTGTTGACTATTATAGTAGGTGCGTGTATGTTGTACCAGGTAGCAAGCAGCAAGCAGTGCGGCAGTAAAACAGAGCCGAGTTCTGTGTTGATTTGCATCACCACGCACGTCACTACGAACACCATGCTGTCGCTCGTGGACCAACTGCTGTTCAGCTACCTACGTACCACTGGGTCCCTATATACAACAACCGTTCAGAGAAGTTGTTAGTATAGAAACACTCCTTATGTTGAGGAACACAGGTGCATGTCGTAGAAGACGGCTTAGAGCAGTTCGCGTATGTGGGTAAGCACGCACAACTTGGAATTGCGGTACGGATATCATGGGTTCTCGTAATGTCTGTTGATTCTTGCGGCATGGCAGTTGAGTTTTTACGAGACTGTTTCCAAGCTGCCCCCACAGCGCTTGTTTCGGGGGCAACCCCGCACGTAAAGAAACGCCCCTGCCCTGGCATAGGGCTGTTCTGTAAATATTTTAGCCGGCTAGACTTCACGCCTACATAGCTCTGAGCTATCAGTTGGATGGCGAAAGTACACCATCTAATAATAACTTACCTTAGTTTACGTCGACAAAAACACACATATTCGAGCCTCGAACGCGTCAAGTAGTCACCTGGGACATAAGTACAGCAGCAGTACTGCTCAATATACAGGACACAACCGGACAACTGCACGTAATGTTTACCTATTAATAACAACAGCAGTCGCCGGTTATTTAGCCAGACAACCCAAGGCCCTATCAGACATGAACTGTTAGAACTGCAGTCCCGTTTCGGTGGCTAAGGTCTCGAATTGTGTGTAGGTTGTCCCCCAAATTGGACTGCCTTCCTAAAAGGGATACTACAGGCACAAGGCAGCGTTTCACAGATGCTCGACATATCTGGGAGTAAGGTAGAGTATTTACGAGAGGAGATACGGCAGGTTCTATGAGTCCGTGTACTCGCAGTATTTCGGGTTTATGTACGGCGGATACTGCGAGTGCTCGCAGTATCTCGAGGTTGAGTACCGCGGGTACTTCCGGACTCGCAGTATGTCGGGATTCGATACTGACTGTGGGTACTCCCTGCACTCCCAAGTGTTTAAGGGCTCTGTCCTGCGGGTACTGCCAAGTACTAGCAGCAAGTTTGCCCGTCGATACTGCCAGTACTCAAAATACTCAAAAATTGCGCAGTATGCTCGGAGTATGAATTATGCTCCGACCATTTGTGCACCGGTTCGATAGTTCCATCCCATTTTTTTTCGCAGCAAACATTCACAGATGGTCTCACGAGTGGGAGTTGGAGAAGTTGTGTTCGGGGGGGGGGGGCACCTGGAGTACTTCGGGTACTGACAGCAGTACTTCGGGCGTATATGCTGCAAGTACTCGAGTATTTCCGGCTGCAATACTCTGAATACTGTGACTACTGCAAGTATTTCGGATGTATGTACTGCTGTGGATACTGATTGTGCTCGGAGTTGTGTAGTGCTCATGCTCCCAGTACTCGCAGTATTTTGGGCCTTCAATACTGCTCGGTTCAAGTGGTTAACCTCGAATTCTACTTGTTTGAGTCCTGGGTTCGAGCCCCAGGTGGGTCGGACTTTGACTTAATTTGCAAAAATAAAAATAAAAAAAGGATTCAATCGTTGGGAGCGCCTTGCAGCGTGGGTAGGCACAATTCGATGCGAGTCGACGAGGGAAGGAAAGGTTGAAATCTTCTCGCGATAAAAATGAAGGCACGTACCGTAGCGGGAAGGGGGTAGAAGAGCCTGCTATGACCCCGGATCTGAGTTACGAGTTGGAAGGAGAGAGAGAAGAAGATGGGCGAAGATAATAAATGGGATGAGCAAAAAATAAATAAATACCCTGGTAAATAAATAAATACGAGGTATATATATACTCCTAACACACCCGGTACTCGCAGCATTTAGGCCGTCAGTATTGCGATACTGGGAGCATCTGTGGAACGTTGCACCAGTGCTCCCAGTACCGGGGAATGAAATAGAGTATTTTGGAGAGAAAATACTGCCGGTACTTCGTGTCCTCGCAGTATAGCGGAGGTTTTTGTCAGTACTTGCGGATACTTCCGTGCTCGCAGTTTTTCGGGGTTCGATACTCTGGATACTCCCGGTACTGCTCGTGCTGCAGGCAGTACCAAAATACCCTCAAGATGCGCGGTATACTCGGAGCATGACGTGTAGTTCGACGATCTGTGCACCGTTTCGACGAGTATCCCCATTTTTTTGCAGGAGACGTTCACAGATGGTCCCAGCCGAACCAAGATTCTTTCGGGGGAGGCAGCTTGAACGCTTGAAGTGTGCATACTGCGAGTACTCGCAGTATGCCCGGGTCCGATACTCATACTCTGGACCCTTGAGTACTCCAATTTTTCTACGTGCTTGCTGTGAGGGAACTGCTTGTACTTGGAGTTCTGTCCTGCTCATACTCCCAGTGCTCGGAGTATGTGGGCTTTTATATCTTCTCATTCTCATAGTACTCGATGTATTTGACCGCCAGTAGTGTACTACTCTCAGTGATCGCAGCACTGGCGGCCTGAATAGTGCGAGTGCTTGGAGTTCGATCAGTGCTGAAGGCCCAAATACTACGAGTACTGGGAGTATGACAAGTACACAACCCGAGTCCAAGCAGTACCCGCAGCATCGACACCCGAACTACTTGGGAGTGCAGGCACTGTCCGCAGTACAGGACCTTGAAGTACTGCGAGCACTCGCAGTGTATAATTCCCGAAACACTGCCAGTAGTCTAATAAGTACTCCAGTTGCCCCCACCGAAAGTAAGTTGGTCCGACTCTCGCTTGCCGGACCATCTGTGAGTGCTTTACGCCTTGAGTTGGGCATGCAATTATCGACGCAGTGCACAGATATTCAACCATACCTCATCTTCCGAGTACACTGGGCATATTGAGAGTATTTTGGTACTGCTGTGAGTGCTTCGAGTACTCGGAGTAACAACGGACGAGATACTGCCAGAACTTGCAGTACCCGCAGTGCAGAACCCCGAGGTACTTAAATTATACCCAGGAAAGAATGCCCACAAACAGTAACGAACCCCGATATACTGCCGCATGTACGTAGTCCGGAAGTAACTGCAGAACAGAACCTCGAAAGACTGCGGGTACTCCCAGTATCCGCAGTAAGTACGTAAAACCCGAAAAACTGCGAGTACCCGAAGTACCTCCGGTATTTGTTGTTGATGCTGTACGGAGTACTATTTCACTTCACCCCAGTTACTGGAGACATCCGTGTAGCGTTGCAAATAAATTGCACTATAATAGAGGGAGTATTCAGTACTGCTGGGTGATATCCATCCTACTGCTCTTAATTCCTCGTGCAGCAAATAGGCTACTGCTGTTGCATTACTTCATGCAGTCAGCATAGGCTGTATGCTGTACAGGACAGCGCTCTGCGGGCGACTGCACGCCCGCTGCGCACGCTCAAGGAAGCAGATGGAACAAAAGAGTGCCGACAGAGGGCATCGGACGCTCAAGACTTGGCGCAATGGGCGACTTGCAAACGCCAAGAAGAGCTCAGTGGTTCAGGAAACGATATACAGGGCCTCCTCGTGACAGCATTGTGAAGTTGTGCGCACCAGGTTCAAAACATGTTTGACGTGAAATTTCTACGCACCGCTATTAATAGTGATAGAGCACCGTTCGTGCTACTGCTGTCAATTCTCGTATAGATAATATCGCACATGTAATCGCTTATACGTACGTACGTACAATTTTACCATTTTTTTTTTCATGCCAGGAGGTGAAACTCTGCGATCAATCCTGATATCCTGATGGCCAATCTTTTCAAACCGGTACAGCAGTATCAAATCAGTCGAGGATCGATCCTGAACGAACAACTTCCCGGTCGGCAATTTAGAGCCGAGGAGGAAGGAGCCTCAAAGGGGAGAGAATTGCCGAGGGTGTCCTCCGAAAGGGGTGGAGATAACCGTAAGAAAGTCTATATATGTAGGAAGTAGGCAGCGCTTTCTGCTTTCTACTTTCTAAGAGCATTTTTGAACGTTCGTACAGCTTATACACTACCTACGTAGGTGTACCCATTTTTAACCCTTACAGGACTGCAGTCCCGTTCAGGGGACAAAAACCAGCCAAATTCTGAGTAATTTGTCCCCAAACGGGGACTGCAGCCCTAAAATGGTGTAGGAACCCCACGGTACAGGAAAACGGTATTTAATTGACCATTTTATGTAGGACTGCAGGCCCGTGTGCGTTGCGGACAAACCACTCAAATCCCAAGTGCTCTTGTCGTCAAAACCGGACTGCAGTACTCGAGGGTTAAGGAACCTCAAATTGCTGCGCCCCGTCTTGACCATTTTTTTTTATTCTGAGGGATCGGTACGTACCAACTCTGATCAGGGGAGTCGGTAATCAACTCTGATCAGGGGAGTCGGTAACCAACTCTGATCAGGGGAGTCGGTAAAAAAGGACCTCCATCTCCAAACGCATTTTTCGTACGTGGGGACTACTGCTGTACCTGGTATTACGAGTAGTATTATGAAAAAGTAGGCACTGCTGTTCTCTGATGTCCGAGCTGCATGATTTCTCTTCAAAAATCCGGAGCCGGTGACTTTTCTGTTAGTTGACAGAAGATGACGTTACGTTACGTGCCAGGCACCGGCTGCTTTACATCAGAATAACATTACATTCCCGATGTTAGGACACTGAACGTCGACGGTGCACTGACTTGAATGTTGGCGTTGATATCTGGAGGTTGAACGGCATATATACCAGGTACCAGGTACTGGTATGTTGTATGCCGTCAGTACGACACCAGTATGTATCATCGTATTATACTGCTGCCTGTACAGCTGCAACAGCAGTAAGAAGGGTGCTCTACAGCAGTAGGAGTACAGCTTGACAGCAGTCAGTGGTGGCGGATGAACGCTATTGCAGCAGGTGCCATATTCCCAATTTTTCTTGTTTTTTTCTCGCTGTCCTCTCTGCGCTTTCTGTTTGTTGGTTTCTCCGTGGTTTTTGTGGTGTCTTGCGCTTTCGCCGCTTTACGTACGTACTCCTCTCTTTGCACTCTTCTTGCACTCGATCTATGCACCCCTTCAAAAAATAAATCCGCGGGTAAACCGGTATGATATATTCTTTGTGCCACCCTAAAAAAAAAAAACCCCAGCAATGCATGGCCCACACCAGGCAGGGCCCTCAACCACAACGCTAGTGACGTGAAAATACTACAGCAAGGTACATGCGCGTAATTTGCTGTGGTGCGTACTGCGTACTGGTGGAGGGTAGTGGACAGAAGGGGTTAAAGTCTACGAGTACAGCTTTGTGTGTGCCAGGCAGGACTGCTGGTTGTACTTTCACGAACGAACTTGCTTTGTGTCTCGGGTCCAAATCACTTGGTAGGTGACTCCGTTTTTTTTTTTTTTTTTTTTTTTTCTTTCTTTGGAAAAATAGTCAACAATTATTTGAAAGTCAACCCAACCAGAGTCTTACACCCCCATTACACGGCAGGCGTGTTGGCCTCTAAATAACCCTCCCCTCCCTCTGTCTGGACTCGTAACGACATTTTTGATGTTTGTGTTATACAAGTATCAAAACGGGCTTTTCCGGACATGGTACCATATCACACTCTCGTTTATGCTGCTGTCTGCTTTCTTTCCGTCCCATGTGAATACAGCGTTACTACGGCAGCAGCAGTTCGTTTTCACTGGTAATATTAATAGCATACCTGGTATATACACCCCTATATACCAGTACCGTATACTATAATCAAGATTACACACCTCCTGCTGGGACGGATTTCTGGCCCGGTTTTATCCGAAACATGTCTTGAGGGGGGCAGGAACACACAACGGAATTGGTGGCTTTGGAAATATTTCGTCAAAGAAGGTTGCATCCGTATGGGCGCATCGCCGGTCGTACTCAGTACGTCCTCCCGGTTGTCGAGAAACCCAGCTCTGAAAAATCGTCCGAGGGGGTGTGATATCTTATCACCGTAGTGTGATAATGTTACAAGGGTAGTTTTTGGAATAGTCCGAGAGGGTATGTTGGGTACTGTCATGTTATTATACGGTACCGGTACCTGTGCTGCTGCTATTAATAAACTCCTGTCGTATATTCGCACTGCTGCTGTCGTCATGATGATTATCAGGGATGCGTATTTCCTCACCCGGAACCCAAAAATTTCCGGGAAACAGCCTTTTTCAGCTTTTCCAAAAAAATTCCCCTATTTCCTCTCGTTCGAGGAAAAAAAGGCGTAATTTTGGGGGGGGGACAAAAAATATCATCCCCGGGTGGCCCATGCACTACATAAAGCACAAGTATAAGATTCGTTCAGGCCTTCGGACAGACATTTTCGATCATTTTCACTCTACCGGCACCAGGTGCACAGCAGTAGTAGCAGTTGCGCACAATGCAAGTACTTTAGTAAATGTTCATCGGTTTCAGTTGATTTTTAATTGTTCATGTCCTCGTTGATTTCGTCCTGCAGCAATTTGATACTGGAATAGTAGGACTACTGCCGTAGTACTGATAGCGATCTCTCATGTACGAATATACTTATGATATGTCGCGAGGTAAATCAGCAACACAAAGCGCAAAGCAGGAAGTGAGCAGTTACAGCAGTGCGCTGCTTCGTACGCGTGTAGCGATCGCGACCTTATCCGCGACTAGAAACTGTAAACATGGACGCTGGACGCCTCAACGAAATCCCAGCGTCCCAGCTGCATCTGCGCCGAGTTCACCCTTTCCATTCGAATATGTCAGCTCATATATATGATTATATTTTATATTGTAAGCGCGGTGCGGTGCTCTTCGTAGCTCTGGGGCTGGCCATCGGATAAATCGACGACGGCGCTACGCCTGAACGCCATAGTATGCTACTCCGTCACAACGACACACAGCTGTTGTGTCCTGCGTGTGGCGTAGCTCTCGGTTGCCTGTGGGCGCCTACGTAGCGCTCTGCTCTGCTGCACAGCTTAGCAGCGTTTGAAAAAAAAAACGGGGGTTTCCATTCTATATGGAGGCGTTATTTGCCCGGGGATAGGGGACGCAAAGAATTTCCTCTGAAAAAAATTATTACCTCGAGCCCTATTAATTTCGGGTAATTACCGCTACCGGGAAATACGCATCCCTGATGATTATCGATAGCGGTGTCTATTTCCCCCGCTGGTACGAACATACCGATGTGTCCCTAAACATAATTATAGAGAACCTCTTCATCGAATAGCAATATAAAATATGTGCTTTTATTTTGGGACGGAGTGGTATCACTATTTGTATCAATAGTATGTTTCTTGATTTGAGTTCGATATTATGTACCAGGTACCAGAAACGTGGTACGTTTTTATGGTCGACCGAGTCGTCAGTTCTACCGTCTCGGTTTGTCGCGTTGTTTTTTTGTAGAATCAACTTGAAGGTGCGTGCGAGCCTGGGAAAGGACGATGTCAACCATTAATAGACGGATGTCGACGGGTGGAAGGAGGTAGAACGGTGTAATGTGACTCAAAGTCAAGAACACACACATGACACGTTTTGTAAAAAACTGAAAAAAATACTCGTACCTTGTACGAGTACGTACTGGTACACGTTAGCTGTGACTTCAACCGATCGGTACGTGAAAAAACAATCAACGACAGCTATCGCTGCGAGAGACGGAGGACTTTCGTCGAAACTCCTCGTGGCAAGCTTTGTGTGATGCTTCGGTCGCGCGTACGGCGTGCGGGGTTTTTTTATGCTTCCATGGCCTCATTCTTCGTAGTGGTTACGCTGTAATTGATGATGTATGATGGATGACGGGATGCGGGTTATGGTGGATGTGTACCGGTGTAGTAGTGGTGCAGTGGGGAGTTGGTGGGACGTCCCAGGATGGTGGGACCATACCCGACATTTTCTTGGATGGGACCACGGGATGATGGGAGGGGAGGAGGCCGGATTATCGTGGGATGATTTGTGATCCCTTTCGTACCTGGTACCTGGTATGTGTTTACGAGCAAGAGAGTACTGCTGCTGTTGCTGCTGTTGTTCGAAACGTGCAAGTAGTTCCTCCGAGTCTGAAGCACGTTGTTGTACGTTGTCGGATATACTATTGATGCTGCTGTATCTGACTGCTGTCTCGATTCATGGTTTTGATAACTAATGATTCATTGTTTTGATAACTAATGATTCATTGTTTTGATAAATAGTACCAGGTATATAATGATTCATGGTTTTGTTGACACGAGCCGCGACCACCATGCGTTGTTTCTCCGCAACTTCCGGCAAGGGCAAGGGCGGGGGGGGCAAGGGCAGCAAAGCAGGCAAGCAGCATGGAGACAATTTTTTTTTTGTTCGTGTGTTTACAATTTTTTTTTTGTTCGTGTGTTTTTTTTTTCTTCCCTTGATCGCTAGCTAGTCTTGTTGATGCTGTCTACAGCGCTACTGCAGTACCGGATATCTTTGAGTATACGACGTATCTACCCAGTCAGTAGTGTCCGTAAGCGGTACAGCAGTTGACGATTATTAATAGTAGAGCAGTAATGGCAATGGCAGCGTGCTTGGTAGAGTGAGCCAGCATGTTGATGATTCATTCAGGACATGAACCGAAACGCTCTTGCATGGGTTTCTGTACTATGACATGGCGTGTTCGTTGGACGTCTGTTTATATATATTATGGCGTGTTTGTCGCGTGTTTCTTGGACGTGTGTGTTGGTTGATTCTACTGGGAGCATCTACCGGCAGGCTCAGCTCAGCCAGTAGGTACTTGGCTGCTGTAGTGCCCAGCCCTAGGAAACCTCTCTGTCCTCCCCTTCTCCTTGTACCCGTGTCCGTAGCATACACCTTTGCCGTACCTTATACCTGGTGCTGGGCATCCTGCACAAGCGGTGGGCTATGTCGCAGTACGATACACTTCTTGCTTCCTGTAAAATTATTGCCCGTGGCGTGGCGCAGAGTTGAAATTTTATTGGTGATGCTAATTCATGCTCTCTGTGTGTATAGTATGTTCGTGCTGGTTGCGTAGTCGCAACGGCAACGTATCACACATACCAGGTAGGAAACTTAAAAGGTTTCGTACGTCGTTCAGTGTTTGCAATCGAAAGCCGAAAATCGTTTTTATTTCGGTCGTTTTTTTTTTTTTCGCTTTCCCCGACCAGAAACCCCCCATGTTTTTTTTCGTTGTATTTGAAAAAAACGACCGAAACCATCCGACGTTTTTCCTTCTTCTTGTTTCTCTCGGTTTTCTCGTCTTTTTCGGTCTCGGTTCGCTTTGGAAACCTCCGACCGAAACCGACAGACTTTTCCATGAAAAACCGAAGAATCGACGGCTCCATTTTTCGTTTTCGTTTTTTTCACACTTTTCTGTTGTTGTGCATATCAAGGAATCGTCACCCGCTGTGTTGGGTTTGTTTCGTAGCCTGGGATTATCCGCGTTGCTTGTGGGCGCCGTTTCTGAAGCACTGCTGTATTACCATACCTGGGCGAGGATGTAGTCCCTGTTTTGGTAGAGAGCTGTGGTTTTATGACTGAAAGTCGCCAGCTATGAAGGTATTGTAGTTACGTGAGTTGCGGCGGTGCCAGCCAAATATGTCAGGAGACAGCACTTTCACCCCCTGACAAGAAAGCAACTTTGCCTCGACATGCATTGACTGACACCAGACCACTATTACGGGGGACCCTAGTTAACAGGACCTATGGTGTACATAAAAACCTATATAATTAACCATTTTTACTAACAATATTTGGTCCTGTTAACTATGGCCCCCCGTAATAGGTTTCAGTGTAACACTCGGCCATACACTCTTGACAGCGCACGTTTTGCGCTGCTTGGCATGTCTCCTGACATGTTTGGTGCCAGCTATCCGACTATAGCATGTACACCTCGTATCTGGGAGGTGTTTTTTTTTGTTCGTGGAAGGCTTATTTGCTACGGGGTGGCGCCAGACCTCGGCGCGATTGCAGTCCCTGTGTGGTAAAGAGCCATGATATGGATGACTAAAAGTCGCCGGCTACGATACGTGTCCAGGTAGGCATCATGGGGTGCTGTAGTTGCAGGAGTGCCAGCTATCCGACTATACGTAGGTGTTTCCTTGTTCATGGAAGGCTTACCTGCCCTTCCCCGTGAGACCTCTCGCGCAGAGAGGGAGAGAAAGCTGAGACGTCTACTGCAGTCTCCTCCTATATAGCGCATTAAACACACATCGCCGTCGACGGTGCCACTAGCCGTGCCGAAGGCCGTTACGAGTAGGCGTTTTTCTTTTTCATACGTGGTACTACCGGGTACCTGGTATAGTTTTTCATACCCAACGAACCGAAACATCACCAGCCGACTGACTACCTTGAACCCTGATAGAACTGCAGTCCCGTTTTGGGGACAATCCGATCAAATTCCAAGTGGTTTGTCCCCGAAACGGGACTGCCGTCCTAAGAAGGGCTGTGAGCGTTAAATTGGCGCGGAGAGAGGGGCAGGGTGCGATCGTTTGTCAGATTTCTCGATTTTTCAAATCATTTTTCCAGAGCGGCGAAGAATGGTTGCCAAAATGCCGGGCAAGCTGTTTTCGGAATGGTCTGGTCGAGAGACAGTCAACCTTCCGACGTATATATATCGTATCAATAAGACGTTCGGTGTTTTTTGATAACACCATTTTTCTATTAACCCCTTTAGAACCGCAGTCCCGTTTTGGGGACAAACTACTTGAAGTTTGAGTGGTTTGTCCCCAAAACGGGACTGCGGTTCTAAAAGGGTTAATAGCCTTTGTCGAGAAAACTCTGTACCGGTACGTGACGCTGAAAAACGATCGCAGCATCGCAACCCCTCCTCTGTCCTGTGCGGACGTCATTCTATTCACGTACGGGTTGTCAACTGTTATGGGGGACCATAGTAAATAGGACCGAATAGTGTTGGCATAAATAGCAAAATGTGTAGGTTTTTGTCCGCAGGTCCTATTTAATATGATCCACCGTAGCAATAACATTATTGCGGGGGGGCATAGTTAATAGGACCTATGGTATACACAAAAACCAGTACGGGGGGCCATGGTTAATAGGACCTATGGTATACACAAAAACCAATATATTTACCTATTTTTAATCACAATATTTGGTCCTATTTAATATGGTCCCCCGTAATATTAACATAATAGAGTTGATTACCTCCTGTAGTTTGAGTGGCGCCGGCCAAGTATCAACTATCAACAGCTCTACCGGTCCTCTTTGGAGGTTGCGATCATTCTTATTTTTTTCCCCCCTTCAGCTTTCGAGACCCCGGAATTTGGACCATATATATGCCAGGTGCGGTATTTCCGTCTCAGCCGTCTAATACGGGGGACCATAGTTAACATGACCTATGGTACACATGAAAACCTATATGTTTAACCATCTTTACTAACAATATTTGGTCCTGTTAACTATGGCCCCCCGTAATAGTAAAAATAAGTAAATATATAGGTTTTTGTATGTACCGTATGTCCTGTTTACTATGGTCCCGCGTAGTAGTATGTATCATGGGATGGTGTGGGTGATTGGGAAGCGCGCAGTACGAACACGGGTACAAGCATACTGGTGTGGTGTTCGATATCGTGTCGAGTTTTTCGGTGTATATGGAAAGATCGAACTTGCGGCTTATCGTACGGCACACGTTTCTCCCTTCATCCTCTGGCATCCCTGTGTTTTTTTACGCTTATATATATACATATATATATATATATATATACATATATATATATATATACGCACACGAGTTCAACGAAGAGCTTCAGTCTCGTATCGGATATCGGATATCGAGATCGCATGCGCCATATCGTACATCATAAATCGATTCGTTTTTTTTTCTTCTTTATCGATACCTGGTACAATTTATCGTGTATCTATTTGTAGTCGTTTCTCGTTCGATTCATCCAAATCGAGAACGGCAGTAACATCCGACGCTGCGGGTAAAAATGTTCTTGTTGCGCACGAGTCGGAGACAGACCTCCGTGCGTTCATTGTCGTTCAGGTTCTCGGCGCATCCCTTCCTTCTGCAGCCCGAGCTGTTACGGGAGAACCTGTAAATACTCGTTATAGTCTGAACCAAATACGGTGTGTGAACATACAGGGGGCTCTATATATGCATGGCTTTGGGGGTCCGTGGCGGGTTCTGATTATTCTTGACCCTTTTAGGACCGCAGTCCCGTTTTTGGGACAAATCAGTTAGAATATGAACGGTTAGTCCTCAAGAAGGGGGGTGCAGTCCTACAAGCGTTAACCCTTTTAGAACCGCAGTCCCGTTTTGGGGACGAACTACTTAGAATTTGACTGGTTTGTCCCCACAACGGAACTGCGGTTCTAAAAGGGTTAACCCCTTTAGTACCGCAGTCTCGATTTGGGGGCAAACCAGTCTAATTCCAAGTAAGTTGCCCCCGAAACGGGACTGGGGTCCTAAAAGGGTTGAAAGGCCTTGAAAAAGTGTTTGTTTTGTTTGGTGTGGCCGGTGCTGTCACCGCCAGCCCCCTTCTATCACGACTTCCCCCCCCCCCCCCCGCTTCTCGTGGAGGCATTCCCGTGGAATTTGATGGGAAATTAATTCGCCATATGTCAACACAGCAGTATGTACTATTTCGGGGGGCCATAGCTGATACCAGGTACTGGTAGTATCTAGGGTACACACAAACATTTCTATATTTCCCTATTTTTGCTATCAATGTTTGGTCCTATTTACTATGGTCCCCCGTAATAAACTGTAGTACTGCTGGAGTACTGCTATTGATATGTGTTGCAGCAGTCCCCGCTTTGTCTCGTAACACTCTGGACGGAAATATGAGCACCATTTATACATTGATATGAATACCAAGCGGTCCTTTTATCTACGGCCGGAGTGGTGTAACTCGCCGTCTTTCTTGGGAAATAGACGGCTTTGGTATACATTGGTAGGCGTGTCCAGCCGATTTGGCCTCTCTTATTGATATTTTATAGCTGTACTCCTTTTTTCTCTTCGGTAAATTGTCCTCTCTTCACCCTTTTGGGCTGCAGTCCCGTTTTGGGGACGAACCGCCCAATTTTCAAGGCACTGCTTGCAGTTTTGTCCCAAAAAAGGAACTGCTGTAGTATACTCATAGGGTTCAACTCTTTTAGAACCGCAGTCCCGTTTTTGGGGCAAACCACTCAAATTCTAAGTAACTTGTCCCCAAAACGGGACTGCGGTTCTAAAGAGGTCAAGAGAGGTGTGCTCGGCTGTTGTTGGACACTTTGCTTGGCGCTTGTAGGGCAAACTGCTTGAACTGCACCCCTGTTACGGGGACGAACCAGTCAAATTATAAGTAGTGTGTGCCCCCAAACGGGACTGGAGCACCCAAGGGGTTAACCCACTTAGAACCGCGGTCCCGTTTTGGGGACAAACTACTTGAAATTTGAGTGGTTTGTCCTCACAACGGGACTGCAGTTCTAAAAGGGTTAGGTCGGAGTATATACAGTACCCAATACTGCTGCTGTAGCAGCGAAATCGTCTATAAAACATCAAAAGCAAGTATTACGGGGGACCATAGTTAATAGGGCCAAATGTTGTTCGTAAAAATGGTTAAATATATGGGTTTTTATGTATACCATAGGTCCTATTAACTATGGCCCCCCGTAATAGTACCAACGCCGGGTGCATATCTCGTCGGGAATAGAATCGTCGACGATGAAAAAGGTAAACAGGCATGATAGACTGCTGTTAGGCTGTTATTAACAGTAGGAGGTTGCTCGATGCACTTCTTGAGTGGCTCGATACGCTTTTTTTGTTAGCTTGTGTGCGGGCATCTTATTTACTGCTGCCCAATGGCGCCGAATGCCCCTGCTGTCGCCGACCACCCCATGCCTGGTAGTCGTAGGTGTTGACTACTGCTGTAAACATTCCTGCAGTTTCGAACTTTTACGTATATGCCTGGTACTCCTTACTGGCGCTCGTACGCACAACGGACAACACACCGGAATATTGTACGTTTCGTGTCATACTCTGGTGCAGATGTGTGTGGATATCACCATCTACAAGGGCGTTTCGATGTCAAGAAACGGACCGGGTTATTTTTTTTGTTTTCTTTTTGTTTTTCCACCAGCAGGTAGGTGCCGCGCTCCGACCTCAAGCACGCAGCAATTCAGCCACCATCATGTGTCGGGGAAACCCCAGAGGCGGAGAAAAAAAAATGGCCCTGCATGAACTTTTGCTCTTTCTCGCCGGCCACAAGTTGGCATATTGGGCATCCACAAAATGGCATATTGGGCAAGTTTTGAGTTCTTGCGGAGTTGGCCCGAAGTTCGCAGGGAGGTGTTGTCTCTTGTTTTTGCACGGCACTGCTGTAGTAGTGCGCATAGCATTGACGCTCCACACGGTTACCGGTTTTTGGGTAGTGACGTGATCCGAAGACACTGCGCTCAAAGCTTGTCCGATTGTCGCGCTCCCTCTTGTCTGGACACCATGGACGAAATCAGTCACGCCCTCCAAGAAGACAAGTGTTCTATATCTACCTGGTGGGTATTCTGGGTGAAAGGGTATCGTAACTTACGGTAGCACTTGCCAGGAACGAAAGGCGAAGCACAGGACAGCCCTTCGCTCCTCCGCTGGGAGTGACGTGACCGCGATATGTCGCGGATTTTGCCCGGGTACTTCGGCACGCAAGTATTCCTCGACGGCTCTCTCTGCAAAAGCCATTTGGCGTCCCCCGGCGAAGCTGCTGCCTCACGCGTATACACGCTAGCGATGACGAGACACCGGAATATGTTAAAAGTGTTCACTAGTGCTGTAACACTACGTGGGTATCACCCTGTAAATGTGTCCGTGCTGCACCTTCCGGGCAGCGCTGTTCTGCGTGCCCTCACGTGCTCTTCGCTCTTCCGCCGCGCGTTATTGACGGGTTTACGCTACGGTAGAAGGCGTTATTTCTGTAGGTGAATATCAAGACTACTTCTCAAAGGTCCTGCAAAGGTTGTCAGAGTAGCAGAGTACCAGTCCTAGGGACTCAGTGGATGACCCGCCAATACCATCCCTGTTTGGGAGGACGCATTCAACAGGGTACGAGGGTGGCTGAAAGTACTGTGCCACACCAGTCCTCAGAGTACCTGAGGGGTTGAACGGAATGAGTCGCGCGAGCCCCTGGGTCGCGCCTGTGCTCAAGGGTACCCGGGGGGCTGTAAGGACTAAGCCCCACCAGTCCTCGAGGTACCTGAGGGCCTCTGACGGGACTGGGCCCCGCCAGTCCTAGGGGTACCCGGGGGCCTGAAAGGACTGGGTTCCGCCAGTCTCCAGGGTACCTGGAAGATTGAAAGGACTGAGCCCTACCAGTCCTCGGTGTACCTTGGGGACTGAAGGTACTGAGTCCCCCGAGTCCTCAGGGTATCTGGGGGCTCGACGGAACTGAGTCCCACCAATTCTCAAGGTACCTGGGGGCCTGGAAGGAATGGGTCCCACCAGTCCCAAGGGTGCGATAAGTACAAAAGGATTGGTACCCGTAGGAGTTGTACTTTTACGACCTTTGAAGTCCCGCCAACGCTGGCGCCTCCCTCGGCCAGCACAGTATTTCAGCGAGGACATCAGTCCAGTAGTAATGCCAGCACAGTCCGGATCAAGGCCCAGTCTTACCTTTTGGACAGTTTGCACCTTCCTTGCTCGTTAACCCGGACCTTGAGGCGACCCCAACCCTATAACCCTAACCCCTATCCCCAACTTTTTGGGGTTTCAACGTGGAATGGCAGAGGGGGGAACCGCTGCGTGTTTTGGTGGCGTTCCCACCCCACCCCCCTAAAAAAGAAGCCTTTCGGCCGGCCGGTCGGCCGAAAGGCAGCCTCGACCGATCAGACGGCAGTTATTACGGGGGACCATAGTTTACAGGACCTATGGTACACATAAAACCTATATGTTTAACCATTTTTACTAACAACATTTGGTCCTGTTAACTATGGCCCCCCTTAATAGTCTTCGTGGTGGTGTTTATACACGACTTTTTTCTTTCATTCTCAGGTTGGTGTTGTACAGCAGTCAGTGTGCATGGAAAGTCCCACCTGAAAGAAGAAGCGTACCAGGTACGGTACGAGTACTGCTGTAGTGTGTAATAAAAACGTGATAAGGGTCGTTTTTTTGGGGGGCGCTTGACCATTTTAGGGCTGCTGTCCCGTTTTGGGGGCAAACTGGTCAAATTCTATCGGGCATAACCAGTTTGTTCCCCAAACGGGTCTGCAGTCCAGAAATTGGATGCAAGCTAATGTGTCCAGCGGTGTACTTGTCGTTCAATACATGAATATCTGTAACAAGCAGTATGTGCTCAACGCTAAACACGGATGGTGTCACGACAAGGCTCTCTTCTACCTGTAAGGCTTGCTCAGATTACCTGTACCTGGTATACCAGTACGTGCAGTACGTACGTAGCTGTTTCTTGTTCGGGGAGCCATGAGGGACCATTTTTGTACTCGAGTAATATGCAGCACTGTACAGACAGTATTGTAGCACCCGGTCCGAATGAACCCATGATTTTGTTCTCCCGAGACTTTTTACTGCTGTGTCAGTCTAGATATAGTACAAGCAGGTACTTTGTACCAGCATATTACGGGGGACCATAATTAATAATAGGGGACCAAATATTGCTAGTAAAAATGGCTAAATATATATATATATATATTTATGGATATCATAGGTCCTATTAACTATGGCCCCCCGTAATAGTAGTTGAGCTTCCACGTTCCGTTGCATCGCGTTGCACCGCCGTGAGTATTGGGCGAGAAGCTCGAGTATAAAAATGTCATTATTACGGGGGACCATAGTAAATAGCACCAATTGTTGTTAGTAAAAATGGTTAAATATATAGGCTTTTATGTATACCATAGGTCCTACTAACTATGGTCCCCCGTAATAGTAGGCTATTTCCTATGCGGTTCGATTTCGAGCTCCACATTTGTATTTTTCGATCCCGAAAATTATGAGTGCATCTGCTTACACAGTCCGAACATGCAAAATCTGACCGGAAATCTTTGGATTTGAGAATCCGATGGCGCCATATCGTCGGATTTCCGACGATCGTGAGATTTTCAAAACGAAAAATGGCCATGTTCTTTAAGTTGAAGCTGGTTTCCACGACAGGAAGCAGCAGCAGAACGATCGATATGTTGAATGGTGACACAACTATTGTATAGGGACGTTGCTTCGTGCCCGACGCGCGGTCGGCGGGCGGCGCGTCTCTCGGTGGCCAGACTACCGTCGGCTGGCGAGGGCTCGGGCCTAGAGACCAAGAGGAGCGCACTCGGCGCCCACCTCTCCGTGGATACGTACTCGTAGACTACAGCAGCAGCAGCAGCAGCAGCAGTCAGTCACATTGTGAAATACCGGGCCAAAATACGAAGACAGATTGACGCTAGAGCACTCGGCACGTCCTTTCGCCGCCAGACCAAAGGCAGTCAGCGTGAGATCGGACGCTTCGGTCCTACGTGCAGTGCAGCGCACCCAACACGTCTCTTCGCGGCGCCAGACCACAACATCAGTTGACTCAGCTTTCGCTCGAATCTTTGTACACACAATACAGTCCGACTTTTTCGCAGAGGAATTGGAAGGCTATTTCGATTTGCGAACTTCACAGCTGAAAATGCCATCGGGTCAAAACCTCAAGCTCAAGATTTGAGCCGCATACGTAGGAAACTAACAGCCTTTCTAGACGATGCCGTGGATTTCATACAGCAGTAGATCGTCCTGAATTTACGTATGTGCCGGGCATGTACCACCGCCATGACGTATCACTGGCTGTTGCATACCAGTAGTAATGTACCGGGTAGGGCGTACCAAGTACTCGCTTTGATACCTACTGCAGCGCTGCTGTTTGTACCGGTAAGTCAGATCCACTTCTGGTGGGATTGTTTTTTCGGTAGTTATGTATTTTCTGCCGCGTCTCCTGCTGGGGGTCACTCGTACACTTTTTTTTTTCTCTTCTCTTTCGATGTTTTGTTTGTCCGTTTCTTTCTTTCTTTTTCTCTCTTCATAGAACGTGTATGTTGTGCCCTTCGTGCATGTCATTGCATTGTCTCGTGTGCTTCCTGCATGGCTACGATATGTACGTTTGTGTCGTAGTTTTGTGGCCACGGGGCCTGTACCCCTGTACGAGACGAGCATCTCTCTAGGATCGAAGAATCGGCACGGACACTGGTTGTGCCGGATGTCGACGCGTCTTTATGGGCGGTGGAACGTGAGGAACACACCACACATACCGAAAATGGTTAAATCTAGAGTCAACATTATTACGACGCAGTTGTCTCGAAGTCGGCTGAAGGGCTCGCGAATATGATGACAGCAGTCATCGTGACTGTCTTCGAAGCAGTAGGCCTCACCGTGTCGGGAAAGAAGACAGAGACAATGCTCCTACGAACACCAGACCAGACAACCCTCGCACCACTGCTCGTCATCGAGGCAGCAGGCCAGAGGTATAAGCAGACGACCCAGTTCTTATATACCTAGGCGGCATTATCCACGAAAACGCTGACCTCTCGCTCGAAATCGACCGACGGATCCGTCTCATGCGAGCATGCCTCAAACGGCTCGGCCCGGAGTTGTTTGATAGGACGACCGCCCCCCTTGGCCTAAAAGTCTGAATGCTGAAGGCCGACGTGATTGAGACCCTGCTGTACGGGCGTGTGACGTGGACCCTCAGAGCGGAACACTTTGCCAAGCTTCGAACGGCTCACCACCAAGTCCTGTTGCGAGTCATTGGCTTCCAGCGCCGACTTCGTACTGACCATGCCTCTCGTACGCGAAGGCCCTCAAGATGACACGTTGCGAGAGCATCGAAACGACCATTCGTAAACGGCGGCTCTTCTTTGCGGGGGGCGTGGCACGGCAAAGCAAGGAGCGATTACCCAGTCGGGTAATGTTCGGGACGATAGCTGGTGGGGAGAACCCGAGACCAGGCGGACAGTTTAAGACTTGACATAGATGCATAGTCGAAGACCTTAGAGAGTTCCGAGCCACCGAAGGGTCCACGGAAGTTGCCCCCTTGGTGTTTGGAATTTAGACCGCGTTGTGGTCCACTGCAGCCAAAAAGGCAGGAAAGTGGTACCGGGGGATCCTTGAAGCAGCCGAGCGGTTCATGGTGAGGTGGCACGAGGCTGAGGCTGAGTTGAGTAGGTAGCGCCGTGCATCCGCCGTGGATGGTGTTCAAGGGAGTGGGGGGGGGGGGGGGCAACAGGAGAAGTGGCAGAAAGCCCGACCGAGGGAATGCGGAGAGGGGGGGGAACAGGAGGGGTAGAAGGGAAACTGCAGTGGACGAAAGTATTGGCGGACAGGGTAGCAAGGCACCAGGCCGACTAGGAAGTAGACTATACTGCTAGTGCCACCAACTGGTGCAGCTGGTTCGAACGTGGTCTTCCCTTGTCTTCTCTTTTTGTTTTGTTTTTTTTCTGTTTCTTACGCTGATCCTCGGTGATTTTCATTTTATTTCTTTCTCTTCCTTTTTTCGATCGATAAGCCGTATGGGAGGGCTCGTGTCGCGTGGGTTGATGACGAACCTGCTCTGCTTGTTTCGTATTGTCTGACGCGAAGGGGCTGGGCATAGTTGACGAACGCAGGGCGGAGACGGCAGTCTGGGTAGCAAGGTACCAGGCGGACTAGCAGGGAGAACCTGGCTATACTACGCGTACCACAAACAACATCTGCCGCAACCTGGAGGGTGCTTTGGGGTTTGGTCTTCCTGTTATTTTCCCTCGTCATTTTTCCCGTGGGTCTTTGTCTTAATCTGTTTACAAGTGGTGTGTTGGTTATTTTTTTCTTTATTTTCCAGCTCGTTTTTTTCAAGTGTCTGCCACCTCGCCTGCGGGGGGGGGAGCACGACAGTTTGTTTCTTCATTTTTTTTTCTTCCTTATTTTTTCTTCACTTTTGATTTGTCTTCGTCCTTTCGTTTCTCTATTTCACAGAATGTGTGGGGTTTTTTTCGTTTTTTCTTCGATTGTTTCCTTTCGTTTCTCTACTTCATATAATGTGTATGTCGTATCTAGTAATATTAATAGTATGACGGCATGGCATTTCATTGCCCACTGCTGTGCTTACTGCATACCTGGTACGTGGCAACGTAGTATCTCTGTGGCGTAGCTTGTGACCACAGAACTTGTATCTCTTCTAGGATTGAAGAATCGTCACGGACGGTGGTTGTTCTGGATGCCGACGTGTAGAAATAATGTGAAGAACACACACACGGTATCACCTGTAAAGTGATCGTCTGTAATCAGCATGCCCAACGTACTGCCGTACCGTTTGTCGGATTGGAATGAATTGTGCCGTGGAAGAAAGGTTTCATATCCAGTTTCCGTTCCTACAGCGGTATACACACATACATACCTCTGTCTGCTGTGGCACCTTGCATACCAGTCATACTATTACGGGGGACCAACGTTCTTTGGACCTATGGTATTCACAAGCTCTTAGCCGGTCGCCCCGGTGGTTCAAGTGGTTAACCTCGAATTCTACTTGTTTGAGTCCTGGGTTCGAGCCCCAGGAGGGTCGGACTTTGACTTTATTTGCAAAAGTAAAAAAAGGATTCAATTGTTGAGAGCGCCTTGCAGCGTGGGTAGGCACAATTCGATGCGAGTCGACGAGGGAAGAAAAGGCTGAAATCTTCTCGCGATAAAAATGAAGGCACGTACCGTAGCGGGAAGGGGGGAGAAGAGCCTGCTATGTGACCCCGGATCTGAGTTACGAGTTGGAAGGAGAGAGAGAAGAAGATGTGCGAAGATAATGAATGGGATGGAAAAATATATATATATATATATATATATTCAACCGTTTTTACTAACAATGTTTGGTCCTATTATACTATGGTCCCTCGTAATATCAATACCATTTATACCAGTTACGGCAGGCAGGACCAAGAGTATGTGCCAGGTATTTGCACACATACGTGGTACGTACATATCCTTGCATGTACCTTGCGTTCAGTTGGTGAGTGCCAACCTTCGGCGCAAAAGGCGCCAGTGACAAAACAAATTCCACAAATTTCCCATTCACTGCGGAGGAGAACGGGTTGGTTGGTTACGGAAGAGGTCTCGTATTTTTGTGAGCCTGCTGCTGTGTGTATGTTGTACCAGGTAGCATTCTTTATCTGTATCTTCGTTCCTATCGACATCCTTGATTGACCGATGAATTGCGTATTCCTTTTAGGAGTGCAGTCCCGCTGTTAGGACAAACTACTTGGAATTTGACCGGTTTGTCCTCAAAACGGGACTGCGGCTCTAAAAGGGGTGTGTGTTTTCTTCACATTGAACCGTTTTTTCGGCCGGTCGACATCCAGCGCAACCAGTGTCCTTGCCGATTCTTCGATCTTCTTCTTATTAATATTATTATTTTTTTTTATTATTATTGTTATTATTATTATTATCATTATTATTATTATTATTATTATTATTATTATTATTATTATTATTATTAGTATTAGTATTAGTATTATTAATATTATTATTAGTATTATCATTATCGTTATTATTATTATTATTATTATTTTTATCATTATTATTATTATTATTATTATTATTATTATTATTATTATTATTATTATTATTATTATCATTTTTATTAATATTATTAATATTAGGATTATTATTATTAGGATTATTGTCATTATTTCCCTTGCCATCCGACAATGTGCAGCATGGTCTTCAACATTGATCACCCAACTTTCCCAAAGAAGAAAACCTCGGAGACAAAAGGAAACCCATGCAATAATAATTGAGATACCCAAATATCTGTGGTAAAAAAATTCTGCTACAGCAGCAGTAAGTATTACGGGGGCCCCTAGTTAGCAGGACCTATGGTGTACATAAAAACCTATATTTTTAACCATTTTTACTAACAATATTTGGTCCTAGTAACTATGGCCCCCCGTTATAGTACATTGATATGCATTAAAGCAGAGTATTCAAGGCGATGCCATGTCCATCATACTGTACACGACAGGCACGACATACACGTTCTGCACGTAAAAGAGAGAAAATCAAAGTACAAAAAAAATAGATGAATCGAAAGAGAAAAAGGAAGAATAGTTATTTCTATTCTTCCTTTTTCTCTTTCGATTCATCTATTTTTTTTGTACTTTGATTTTCTCTCTTTTACGTGCAGAACGTGTATGTCGTGCCTGTCGTGTACAGTATGATGGACATGGCATCGCCTTGAATACTCTGCTTTAATGCATATCAATGTACTATAACGGGGGGCCATAGTTACTAGGACCAAATATTGTTAGTAAAAATGGTTAAAAATATAGGTTTTTATTAGTGTGTGTTTTTTTTCAGGCTGTTTCCTACGCGGTTCTTGTTTTGAGATTCGGATTTTGGCCCGATCGCATTTTCGGCTTCGAATTCCGTAAATCGAAACAGCAGTGGTCTTCCTCCTATTCGGAAAGATCGTATTTATTGTGCGTGCTGAGCTTCGGGCAAACGCCGAGACCAGCGGCTGTAGTTGCGGTCGGGCGGCGCGAATAGACGCGCTGGGCGCACTGCACTGCGCGTATGATGAGACCCAAGCGTCCGAGTCAAGGCTGACTGCTTTTTGTTCTGGCGGCGAAGAGATGTGCCGAGAACTAAGAATGGGTAGGAGGCGTAACCCTTTTAGAACTCCAGTCCCGTTTTGGGGGCAAACCACTCAAATTCCAAGTATTTTGTTTTTAATTGTCCCCAAAACGAGACTGCAGCGCTAAAAGGGACAAGAAGGGCGGGTATATACGGCAGCAGTATTTGTGGTATTTGTACTGCGCGAGCATTAACCCTTTTTAGGACCGGAGTCCCGTTTTGGGGACAAACCAGTCAAATTTCAAACAGTTTGTCCCCGAAACGGGACTGCGGTTCTAAAGGGGTTAAGATTGATGGAGTTGACCCTTGCAGGACTGCCGTGCCTTACTTCGTCGGGCCAAACTACGTGTAGTTTGACTGGGTTGTCACCGAAACCTGTGTGCAGTTTGGATTATTATCGTATTCCTCAGGCTACGAAACTGCAGACTACATTATCTATATCTATAGCCCATGAGTATTCCACTCATATCACATTAGCCCACCCTGAATAGTCGTATATGCAGACCACAAGATGGTCGAACGATGACGACAAAGGTTATTCCAAAAGACCAGGAGAAGGTGGTTGAAGATGTGGCTATTCGAAACAAAAGAAATGAGGCTATAGATTCCAGTGTTTGCCCTCAAAGGGGTTGATATCGAAAAAGTAGGAGAAGAAGAAAGTGGTATGGTACTACTATTACGGAGGACCATAGTTAATAGGACGAAATATTGTTATTGCGGGGGGCCATAATTAATAGGACCTATGGTATATACATAAAAATCTACATATTCGACCAGTTTTACTAACAATATTTGGTCCTACCAGGTATTAACTATGGTCCCCCGTAATAGTAAAAATGGTTGGATATATACCTGGTAGGTTTTTATGTATACCTTAGGTCCAATTAACTATGGTCCCCCGTACTATCAATATTTTTATCGATGGGTATACTATTCATAGACTCGTATGAATACACTGCTGCACGCTAAATATACCTGTTACAATCTGACACTTTATAACTGCTGTCCCTTTGCGGGGTCAATGCACTCAAATTTTCAAGTAGTTTGTCCCCAAACGGAACTGCAGTCTAAAAGGGTTAACACCAGTTAGATACACAGATTCGTACAGCACTATTGATATATGTTATTAATAGTACCAACACATGATGGAGAACTGGCGCACGAGTGTATTGTCTCTTTTTTTTTTTTCTCTCTCTCGTTGGAGTCCGTGAAACAATCTCCAACCCCCTGTCCAAAGTACGGTACGTGCTGTGTCCTTGTATATAAGGATCGTTTTGATTAGATATTAATATACGCTTTGTCCTTACCATTTGGGGCAGAGTGGTACTAGCTAGCGTAACAATAACACCAAGCGAGGAGAGGCACTAGAAGAGGAGGAAACAGCGACAGCAGCGACTCCGATCATCGCAGCAACTGCGATGGCACCACCCGACAACAAAACGTGCGGCAGCAGCAACAAGCTACAAACAATAACAGCAAGAACACCACCAGCAACAGCAACCCTAAATTATGATGGCGACAAACCCGACCCTACGCGCCGCCGAAAAGCGAAAAAAAGGAGGTATTGATATTCTACGGGGGGGGGCATAGTAAATAGGACCAAATATTATTCGTAAAATACGGAAATATGTAGGTTTCTGAGTGTACCATAGGTCCTATTAACCATGACCCCCCGTAATAGTAAAATAGATCGCGACAGCAACGGAAACGGTAGCAACGGCAGGTGCGAAAATAACGACAGCAGCAAGCGGGGACAAGAACGACAGCAGCAGCAGTAGAAACAGCGACGATAGCGAAGGGACGAGCCGATGAGAAGCCTGCGGATGTAGGCAAGGGGCGGGTGTGTCCCCTGCCGAACCCCACCCCACCCCCCCCCCCCCCCCTCCTGCCCCTGTCTCCCGGACACCTTTTGAAAAGGCGAACCATCGGAAGCAAGTACCACTACTATGGCCGCGAATATAGTCCACGTTTGCACCCTCATGGGATGATCAGACGAGTACTATTTTATCGGACGAGAGTGATGAGTGTTACGATGCACCTGGCATGATCTATGCACAGGTCTAGGTGCTGCTAATAAATACCCGTACCATGGATATATTCCTGGTGTTGTAGGGCGGCGAATGATGCGAGGATGGTACGCCACAGCTCGTGAGCCCTTTTAGGACCGCAGTCCCATGTAGGGGACAAACCCATCAAATTCTAAGTAGTATGTCCCCAAAACGGGACTACGGTCCTGAAAGGGCTAATACCGCTTCCGTTGCGGACTGGTATGGTGCTGCCATGCGCACTAAATATATCGTCCCATGTAGGGGACAAACACATCAAATTCTAAGTAGTTTGTCCCTAAAACGGGACTACGGTCCTAAAAGGGCTAATACCGCTTCCGTTGCGGACTGGTATGGTGCTGCCATGCGCACTAAATATGTCGTGCGTGTTTGTTTTCTCCGATCGAGATTTGCCTTTTTGTTTATTCCAGCCTGTTTTTGTGACCACAGGCAGGATTTCAGGGACGTGAGCTATTGATAATGTGAGAACATCATCATCGTCATCGTCATTACTACTACTACTGCTGTAGTGTATGTTGTGCAGCGGTACTGGTACCGGTATAACGCTATCACACTAGGGTGCTATATACCACACCCCTCGGTATTTATACCCTATAGCACACAAGATGGACACCCCCCCTCTCGGACTATTACTGTGCTGGGTTTCTCGACAATGGGGAGGGCGTACTGAACACTATCACACTAGGGTGATAATATAGCACACCCCCTCTATAGCTACCCGTGTAACACTATCACACTACGGTGATAATATAACACACCCCTCCTCTCTGACTATTTTGAGAGCTGGGTTTCTCGATATCGGGCAGGGCGTACTGAGTACGACGAGAGATGCGGCTACATGCAAACCCTCCCGACGAAATATTTCCAGAGCCACCATTGTTGTTGCGTGTGTCCCTTAAGGCATGCTTTGGAATGAGCCGGGTCTGAAATTCGTGCCAGCAGGGGGTGTGTTAACCTCATCACCCGTGTGATAGTGTTATACGTAGGCATGTGTCGTAACCCTTTTTGTACACAGCAGTAGTACTGCAGTCCTGTTTCAGGGCAAATAGGTCAGAGGAGACAATGCCACGCGAGGCTAAAACGTGCGCTGCCGAAGGTGTAGGGCCGAGTGTTCCACACCAAAACCTGCCAGGCACCGGGTAGTAGTATGGTGTCAGTCGAGGCATGCCAACCAAGGCCAAGTCGCTGAGTCGCTGTCTGTTCAAGGGGTGAACATGCTGTCTCTCTACAGCAGCGTGCCGACATCATATGCGCCAGCCAACAAATACCGTACCGGCACTATGAGTGCTCCGCACTGCTGTTAGTGCCACACCGGTGGGTCCCGTCTGTGCAGAGCGATTTCACCGGAACTGCTAATATATATAGCGCGCAGCGGGCACTATGTGCTCGACCGGCACTACAGACGGGCCACTGCTGTCCTCCTTTATAACCCTTTTAGGACTGCAGTCCCGTTTTCAAACAACTAAACAACTTGGAATTAGAGTGGTTTGTCCCCGAGTTGGGACTGCACTCCTATTGATACAAGGGTTTTCTGATTCAAGTTCATCACCCTCAACGGAAATGCGCTTATATTCTTAAGCCCTTTTATTACGGGGGACTACAGTAAACAGGACCAAATACTTCTAGTATTAATAAGGAATTATCTAGGTTTTTGTGTGTGCCGTAGGTCCTGTTTACTATGCCCCCCCCCCCCCCCCCCCCCCCCCCGTGATAGTACCGTACTGCAGTCCCGTTTTAGGGACAAACCACTCGAAATTTGACCCGTTTCTCGACTGTTTTCTGCACACGAGCGACCTAATTGTGTTTTTTTTTATCACGCGTCTGGCCAGCGCAGCGCCCGCCACATATCACCGGGCGTTGTGTGAACACGGTGACGCTGGGGTGGGCCGGAGCCACTGACGAGGGCACCCTGTTCAAGCTTTCAATTTTTGGACGCTCGCCGTTAGAGCCCCCCCACCCACCCCCGGACGCGAACGAGGCCGTGACCCGTCATTCTCCTACCGGCTAACTGTTCAACCAACTCAGCAACCTCACAATCCAGCTATGTTAACTAAGCAACAAGCACCCCTTCACCCAACGAACCAACTAATCAGCAAACGGTCGACCGACCGGCCCTACCGTCCGTCCCACTACCGACCGGCCCTACCGTCCGTCCCACTACCGACCGGCCCTACCGTCCGTCCCACTACCGACCGGTCCTACCGTCCGTCCCACTACCGACCGCAGCTCATGTTTTCGACCGTCACGGCGCCAGCAGTCCCATGCCCAGACGCGAATGACGCCCTCGCCGTCATTTCACCAACCAGTCAACCGTCAACCAATTTACTTCATCTAAGAAAAGTGCTCGTACGAAGAGAAAAATTGGAAAAAATACGAAAAATTCACAAACGTTCGTATATACGAGTATACACACACTATTGATAACCAACTAACCAACTAATTGACAAATTCACAAACGTTCGTATATACGAGTGTACACACACACTGTTAATAACCAACCAACTAACCAACTAATTGAGCTACCGACCGCCCGCTCGCCCGCCTTACCGTCCTCGCGACCGTTCTACCCACCGCAGCTTCTGTTTTCAACGCTCACCGTGACGGTTCCTTCGTCCCCAGACGCGGACGAGACCCTGACCGTCATCACGGACTTTTTCGACGCCAGCGACGTCCCCATCGTGCCGCTGATCGAGGACGAGCCCAGCTGGGCGGGCGGACTCAAAGGGGTGGCGCTGTTCTTGCCCCTGGTGGTTTTGGCGGTGGGGACGGCTTGCTGCGGCGGGCTGGTCCTGTGTATCGCATTGTGAGTTTTTTCTTTTGCTTTGTTTTGTTCTGTTTTTGTTTTTGTTTTTCGTCAGTCGGACACCACTCTCTCGGTGGGAGTCAAGAGAACGACCCTTTTGGTCTTTGGTCGCTTGAGTTAAGAGAAGGCTCGTCGCCCGCACAACGTATTATTCTCTGACCCGCTCCTTCTCCGCTCCCACCTTCCCCCCCCCCCCCCCCGCCCCCGCCCCCTCTCACTACTCTCACGCCTCTCCCCGTCTCCGTAAATCCTCTCTCTACCGCGAAAAATCGACCCTTTTTTATTTATCTAGCGTTTTTTTCAAGTTTGTTTTTTATTATTTCAAGGAAAAAACGATCCCCGTCTCCTCTCGGAGTTTGTAAGCCCTCTCCTTGCCCCCCCCCCTCCCCCCAGCCCCCATCCCCTACCGCTTCCATGCCGCAGGAAAACCAAGCAACCGTTTTTAACTACTGTAAAAACTAGGCCGCTCTGAATCCAACCAGGAACCAGGTGGTCCTTTGTTCCCGAAAAACGACCCCGTCCTCTCGTGCTCCCCCCCCGTTCCTTCATGCGACTCGCGGAATACCTGACGGCGCTTCTCGTGCGTGGTACTATTAATAGCGATGTCCGGCTGGTCGGTGAAGACCTAACGTGCTCCGTCCCGGCATTTGTAGGGATGCGAGGGTCTCTGGCCATAGGAATACGACCATGCATGGTATTGAGTACGCCCCCCCCCCCCTCCCCCACCTTCTCCCTCTCTCCCCATATATTTATCCCGATCCATCCTCGCGCCCGTCCCCTTCTATCTATCCGCTTCCATGCCGCAGGAAAACCATGTACGGGGGGTCGACGAAGAGAACGCGCGGGTTTCCCAACAAATCGGAGGCCGACCAGGCTTCCCGAGAGTCCAACCCCAGCTCCAACAGCAACGACGGCGGATCCCCCTACTCTCCCTCCTACCGCCAACCTCTGGTCGCCTCCAAGCCCGTCGTCACCCCTCAGTACGAGGTACGGACAGTCCAGGGGGCTAGGGGAGGGGCAGGGTCGTCGAGCGTCGACCCCAGCAGCTCGAAGGACTACGCCTCCACCGCTTCCCTCGCTGCGGCCGGCGGCGCGGCTGCTTCGGCCACCGCCACGACCGCCCCCTACGCCGGGGACGAGGCGGGCGGGAGTTCCAGCATGGCGTCGGCTTTATCCGCATCGGGGGCGGCGTCTGTTTCGGAGGACCCCCTCACCTCCTCTTCCATGTCTACACCGGCTCGCCGCGGTCGAGCAGGCCTGGTGAACGGACCCAGATATCTCGGCGGGGCCGCGGCCGGCCGAGATGCGGCGGAGGATGGAGCGGGGGCGGCGGGGGTCGGGGCGGTCGGGGTTGGGGAGGCCTTGGGGGGTGCGGGGGGGGGGGAGGGAGGAGCGGATGCCAGCAGCGGGGTTGGGAGCGGGGCTGCGGGGGCTGAGGTGTCGCAGGAGACGAACCCGCTTTACAAGACAGTGTCGACTTTGAGTCGCTCGGCTCAGGAAGCGCCCCCGCCGGCGAAGGTGGGTTTGGAGAGAGGGAGGCATTTCAGGGGAGGGGGGAGGGGAGGGGAGAAGGGAGGGAGGGAGGGAGAGAGGGAGAAAAATAGAAGAGGAGGGGGAGGGGAAGTGAGAGAGGAAGGGAGTGAGAAAATGGTAGAGGGAGGGAGGGAGAGGAGAGGGAGGGAGGGGAAGGGGGTTGTTGTGTTGTTGAGGTGCTGGGGGGTTCTGTGAGAGAGGCAGGGGCGAGGTGGGGTGCGGGGGAGGGCGGGGGGGTTGGGGGGTTGGGGGCGGGTGGGAGAGGGGAGGGGGGGGGGGGGTTGAGATTAATTCGGTGTTAAAGTTTTTTTTTCGCGGGTGGCAAGGGCTGGGCGGGTGTGGTTCGTGAGGTGCTAATAGGTAGGGGTGGAGGACGGGCGCAAATAAGGGGGCGGGGACACACGGGAGGGAGGGGAGGGACACTCCGCGTGTGTTGGCTGATCGCCGGCACCCCCATCCTCTCCCCCTCTTGACCCGTTTTTTGTGTTATCTATCGTTGGTGTTTGACGGCGCCTTCATCGCATTTTTCGCTTGAAGAACAACCGACCGAAAAGCAGAGAACCCCCACGCACGAACGGAAACCGAAATCCCGAAAATGTTTGAACCTAACAAGGCGAACGCACGGATGAAATGAACGAATCATCACAAACGCCCCACAGACCGAAACCCCGGGAAGATCAAGGCTCGGATTCCTCGGCAACGCCACCCCCGCCCGGCTCAGGCGGCTGGCCAGCCGGATGGCGGCCCGCAGCCCGGCGCTGTCCGGAGTCTCCCGGCGCTCGAAGCGCTCGACGGGCTCCAGGGGCTCCAGGGGCTCCAGGGGCTCGAGGAGCGGGTCGTCTTCCAGGAGCCACAGGAGGCAAGGGACGTTCCCCGGAGCGTACAGCCAGCGGAACTCGTCGGAGCTTGACCATCAGCGCCCTCCCGCCGACCCCGTCTATACGTTCATGATCAAGGTAAATATAGTGGATACCTGGTGGTGTAGTATGACGTTCATGATCAAGGTGAATATAGTGGATACCTGGTGGTGTAGTATGACGTTCATGATCAAGGTGAATATAGTGGATACCTGGTGGTGTAGTATGAGATGTACAGCTGAGTCTTGTTACTGGTAGGTATGTGGGCGTTTTTGTTGTTTTTGTTTCTGTTGGCAGGTGTTTTTTGGTACAGGCTTTGGTATCGGTTGGTATGATGTGTATGATTTGTATGATTATCGGTTGGTATGATTTGTATGATTTGTATGATTTGTATGATTTGTATGATTTGTATGATTTGTATGATTTGTATGATGTGTATGATTTGTATGATTTGTATGATTTGTATGATTGGTATGATTTGTATGGTTGGTATGATTTGTATGTTTGTATGATTGGTATGAGTGTTTGAATAATGATTGTAGAGTTAGGGTTAGTGGTGTGATTTTTGGAAGACCCCCCGCGTGTTTTGTAGGGGATTGGCGTGACTTGTATTAAAGCGGTTTTTATGTGAAGAAGAAAAAAAAAGAAAAAAAAGCGTGATGGTTTTGTGATATGGTGTGGTTGTGTGTGAATCAATCCCCAGCTGAGTTCCGTCTACACGTGCGTTTCTAGTGGTCTTTCAAGTGGTCAAGGTATGCGATATGCGATTTGTTTTGTGTTTGTAGCGTGTTCGTTTGTGTGTATTACCTTTGTGTTATTTGTCTACCCGTCTATTTATTATACCGGTATTTACCGTAGAGCATATACGCATACGTAGCTGGTACCGAGGTATAATGTGTTTGTGCCATCTTAAGGTATTTGGAGGTTTTGAATGGTTTGTATGTTACTGGTACGATTTTTTTGTATGGTTTGTGTGTGTTGGGACAATTCTATGCAAGGTTTTGTATATTGCTGATACGATTTTTCGGTATGGTGTCTGTGTTTTGGGACAATTCTATGGCATGGTCTCTTACTATCATCCACCCCCACCCGACTCGGCCCGACCAACCTACGCCGCGGCAGACGATCGCTGCAAAGGGGTTCAAGTTCATGACAACCACCGAGATTGCCTTCTGCGCCATGAGAATGTACAGCCACTTCCGTAGGACCGAGGTGAGACCAGACGGGGGGCAGCGACATACAGCAGTAGCTCCGAGATGTTTTCGCCAGATAAAGAGATAGACAGACAAAGAGAGAGAGAGAGAGAGAGAGAGAGAGAGGGGGGGAGGGGGCATTTGTTGGTGTTGGTTACCGTTTCATGACCCAACACCCCCCAAGATATTTGTCTTCTGCGTTTGCCGACGAGAGAAGGTGACCATAATGCACGAGAATGTTGGCGAGCCGAGGAGTAGGTTAGATCAAATAAACACACGTTTCACAGCTCGGACAGAGGATGATCTGTAGACGATTTTATCTATATACCTGTAGTGCGTGCAGTTCCTCACCCTGCGGTCGTGAGAGCTTGTGCGGGATCTGCATGCAGCACAGATCCATCCCATCCAGGCTAGCGCGTGTGCTATTTGTTTCGTAGATTGTGGAGGTTTTTAATCGAGTCCCACCCCTCAATATGAGCCACCGCTTGATGTAGATCGTACATGATCGGGAACTGATCATCTATCTGCCCTTTCGAAGATCTAGATCATGGAACTGTGGTGGAAATCGATGGTATTAACGAGGTGCGGAGCTTGTTACTAACCCGTGTAGAACCGCCGTCCCGCTTTTGGGACAAAGTACTCATAATTTGGGTGGCTTGGCCCCGGAGTGGGATCGCGGTTCTAACAGGGTGGAGAGTATTGACCGCAGTTCATGATCTATTGACCGCACCAGTCGACCGCCAGGTGCGACAACCTCAGAACCAGCCGATTTCTATTCGCCCCCCCCCCCCCCCCCCCCCCCCCCCCCCCCTCCCATTAACTTGTGCTCTTTGTTTTTGTTGATTTCCTTCCCCCACCCACTCCACCGTGCTTGATGATGAGGTACCCCCCCCCCCCCTCCACCCTCCCCCCCCCCAACCACTATTTTTGCTTTTGTTTTTCGCCCCTGTTTCCGTAATGTAACCCCCCCCCCAACAACCAACTGACCCCCCCACCCCCCCTCTTTTTTTCTTGCCCCTCCCCCCCCCACCCCCCCCCCCCCCCCGCTCGCCCCCCCCCCCGCCTCCCCCGCATCCCTCCGATGAATTGACTTTGGAAACCTTGAATGTAGGGCAACTACAAGCGACTGGCGGTGATGAAAAACGCGGAGAATGTCCCCCCGGTGTACGAGATAATTTGGCTCTGCGATGCCAGCACGGAGCAGCTGGCCCAGGGAGACAGCCGCTTCTTCTCCAGTAGCAAGGGGACGGATGCCGAACAGCAAAAGGTGGGGATGGGTTCAGGAGGGGTGAAAGGGAGAGGGGGGGGGGGGGGGGGAGGGAAGGGGCGGTACTCCTTCGTGTCTTGCCTTGGGCATTTAGCCGTTGACCACGAACCCCTTTCGAGACGGAGCAAGAGGGGCGTGCGACTGTTTTCTGTGTTTTTGTCGGTGGTGCTGTTGCTGCTGCTGCTGCTGCTGCTGCTGCTGCTGCTGCATTTATTTTCATATCCCCCAGCTGCAAGAGAGTGTTGGGTTGTTGGGTGGTTGAATATATAGATCTATGGTTGATGGTTGTTGACTATGGGTAAGGGGGCCGTATATTGTTGCTTGCTGTTTTTTTTTCTTCGGTGGGTGATGGAGTGTTGAGTTTCGACGATTGCTGATTGTTTCAGTTTGGTGTATTGCTTCGTCGACCTCTCCTTCCCGTCGTCTTCCTCCCGTCCCCTCTCCTTCCTCTCCTCCGTTTTTGTTTTGTTTTTTTTTTTTCGTCGTTTTTCAGTCTTTTTCTTGTTGCTCTCCTTCTCGTTTGTGAGTTTTGCTGTCGTTTTGTCCATCGTGATCGTTTCTTCATATTTCTGAAAAATGTGCGCCTCGTTTGGACCCCACTCTTGCCCAATATTTTTTGTTTGTCCGTTTGTTTGTTTTTGTTTGTCCGTTTGTTTGTTTTTGTTCGTTCGTTTGCTTGCTTGCTTGCTTGTTTGCTTGCTTGCTTGCTTGCTTGCTTGCTTGCTTGCTTGCTTGCTTGCTTGCTTGCTTGCTTGCTTGCTTGCTTGCTTGCTTGCTTGCTTGCTTGCTTGCTTGCTTGCTTGCTTGCTTGCTTGCTTGCTTGCTTGCTTGCTTGCTTGCTTGCTTGCTTGCTTGCTTGCTTGCTTGCTTGCTTGCTTGCTTGCTTGCTTGCTTGCTTGCTTGCTTGCTTGCTTGCTTGCTTGCTTGCTTGCTTGCTTGCTTGCTTGCTTGCTTGCTTGCTTGCTTGCTTGCTTGCTTGCTTGCTTGCTTGCTTGCTTGCTTGCTTGCTTGCTTGCTTGCTTGCTTGCTTGCTTGCTTGCTTGCTTGCTTGCTTGCTTGCTTGCTTGCTCATTTGTTTGCTCATTTGTTTGCTCATTTATGTGTTCGTTTTGTTTGTACGTTATTCTTATTTTTTTGTTTGTGGCAGTCCCTTCTGGCTTGCCTTCTCGCCCTATCCTGGAATGGGTCGCACGGAAGCCGCAGGACTCTGCAGCGGGCCCTAACGCCGACAAAGCACACAAAGGTGCCGGCACCGGAAGACATTTTCTGGGACGATTTCCAGGTGAGATGTGGCCCGACGGTGTTGTGTGTTGTGTGTATCCCGCCTGCCTTTCCATCGGTGTTGCTGCTGCAGAATTTTGGCCCACCCTATGTCCGTGTAATTTACCAAAAAGTGCGGAGGCAAGTGTGTGTTTGTGTTAGTTTTACGTATGGTGAGGATGGTGGTGTGTGTGTGTGTTTTTTTTTTACGTACGGTGAGGATGGTGGGGGTTTTATCGGCGGCATGTTCCGGTAGGCACGTACTTGCGCTTGTCACAAAAAAAAAATCAACAAAACCTGATTAGTAAGCTGTGAGGTCGAGATTTGTTTGTTTCTTATCGAGAAAGTCATCTTGAGATACGCGCGAGGAGGGTTTTCGTCGAGAAACTCATCTTGAGATATGCGCAAGAGGATTTCGTTGACGAACTCGTCTTTGCACGATATGTGCGAGACTTTGATCGCTCGTACTACCGGTTCTATAGTTCCTCCTGCAATTGGGAGACGTCTGATCGGCGAGGTCGGGGTTTCAGGTTGATTTTACGGCATGCTGATGGGATATTTCGTGATGATCTGCTGAAGTTTTGCGGCGTGCGCTACGGCTGTTCTGGTCAGTGTCCGTAGCAGATTCCCTGTGCCGTCCATGATTACATACAACGGTTCGTTGTGCGTATGTTGTCCTGCTCCACCGCCACCGCCACCACCGTCACTATAATTTTTTTTCCACTAATGATGATGATGATGACAACACCAACACCACAACTCATCGAACTCCCACTCCAGCTCGACCTCCCCCCCCCCCCTCCCTCCCCCTCCCCCAACCCCCCATCTCCTCTCACCACCCACCCCCCTCCCATCCTCCCTCCCCCACCAACCCTTACCTCCACCCCCACGCCCACCCACTGCTCAATCCCCCCCCCCCCTGCCCCCCTCCCCCCCACCGCCTCCTCCACCTCATCCTCCCACCCCCCCCCCCCCACCTGCAACTCCACCTTCACCCCCCCCTAACCCCCCCCCCCCCGCCCCCCCCCCACCCCCCCACCTTGCCAGCTAAACACGGACGCGCTTAGCGGAGACGATCAGATGGTGGCCCTGGCCAGGGTCGTCCTTCTCGTGGCCGAGAGCTCGAACAAGCCCGCCCCCGACACCTGGTCCGAGGGGTCGCGGGTGGGCACTCTCGTAGGCGCCACGGACCGGCCTGCCGAGGAAAACGGCATCGAGCACGGGGACGTCATGCAGGCTCTTTCCGGGGCCCATCTCAGGGAGGTCGGCATCACTATCAAGGAGGCTCGTCCGGGGTGGCAGGAGGCGCATGTTCAGGTACGTGCGAGGAGGCGGGGGAGGGGGAAGGGGGGTACTCGATATGATGCGTGGCCGTAGTCGTATGACCGTAGACTGTCGCATCCGTGCATACGAACAATGCCGGGACGGAGCGCAACACGTCGGGTTTTTCGCCGACCACTAGGCAGACGCTGGTTGCTTGCACCAAGCGCGAAACGGAACGGGTGTAGGGGGTTGGGGTTTCGAGGGATCAGGGAGGCGTGTTACCGTCAATATCACGCGTAATTACAATTACGAGAAAAAACCCGGTAATTTTTGTATTACGTTACGCGTAATTTCCCTCAATGTTTTGGGTACGCGTAATTTAGTTTAACTCCTCAACACGTATTTCTGTTTTTTTTTGTTTTGGGGGGGGGGGGGGGAGGGGTGTCGCATACATGGAAGACCCCGTTGAGGGTTGCCATAGAACTCGGAGGTAGGTTGGGATTTACGATTATGGAGGGGCTTGCTTGCCCTGGGTGGCAGGAGGTGCGTGCTGAGCTGAGTTACCTTTGGGTTGGGGGTTGGGGGACGGGGAGGCGGCGGGGGGGGGGGGGGGGGTGGAGGTGCGTGGCGTACATGGAGGTGTCAGGCAGTCGCTGTCCGGGTAGTTTTTTTAGGGGGGTGTGTGGTGGCGACTCCGGAGACTTGCCGGGGGTGGCAGGAGGCGGTGTGTTCAGCTGGGGGATAGGGGGGGGGTGGGGGAGGTGGCGGTGGCGGTGGTTACATGCCCAGGTATATAGAGGCGGTGGGGGGATCGGTGCGGGGAGGTTTGTAGGGGGTGTCGGTTGGGATCTTGGTGTCGTGGGGGCTTGTGTCGGCTTGGAAAGGATGGGGGTGGGATGGGGGTGGGGTATGGGTGTGGGATGGAGGGGTTGGTGGTGGGGCGTGTCCTTGCTTGCGCCGTGTTCCGTATCGGGACGGGACGGTCAGAGGCGTTCAAAGGTTTCACGTGTCACGGTTGATGTTTTGTTTTGTTTCGCTGTGCGCAGTGCGGTGCGGCGCCGTGCAGGCATAACGGGGGCGCCGCGTACCAAAGACCTTTCGGTTTCTTTTTCCTCTACTCTAGTGTCACCCCTCCGTGCGCGTGCGGTGAGGTTAGGGGTGTGGCTGATGCGGCGGGATTATCGGCGGCTGGAGGAGGTAGCAACTGTTTCCAATCATCGTGTTCGATGTTTTTTGCTTGTTGTGAACCGTTTTATTATTTTTTCATTTTTTCAAATTTACATTTTTCGCCCTGACCCCTGGTACCAGGCATATAGGTGGTAGCTGTGAGTTGGACCGGACGGGTTGAACCAGTTTTTTCTACGAGGTATCACATGCTTCCTCGATTGTTTTATTCGGAATGCTCTGGAAGAACGTTCCGCACACCGGAAATACCAGGTGATGATCTACGGTAGATCATTCAGGGCAGATAGACTCCTGATCTGCACGATCTGTACGATCTGTACGATCTGTGTGATCTGAATGGTATGTACGATCTGTATGATCTTTGTGATCTGTGTGATCTATGTGATATGTATGGTCTGTATGATCTGTACGATCTGTGTGTGTGGTCTGCGTAGTCTATATGATCGGTATGATTTGTAGGATTTGCATGGTACGTATGATCTGTGTGGTCTGTGTGATCTGTATGATATGTGTTATATGTTCGGTCTGTGTTGTCTATCAGCTCATGTTGCCAGATGGAAGCGGTGCATATTTATACCTCGTAGTTATCAGCATCATCTACGTGCGTATCACATGTTTCCTGGGTTGTATCTGTACTTGACGGATCCTGCGCAAAAACACATAACAACGGCAGGCCGTTAGGATCCAGATGATCTGCGTATCATAAGATCGCGATTTTTTTTAGTTGTTCGATGTTGTCGTGGAACGTTCTGCTGTGAACAAAAAATGTTCTTTCTCAACTCCCTATTTTTTTGCTCCTCTCGTCTCCGCCCGGTCGTCTCTCGTTTTTTGTTTCGTTCGCGCGTTCGTTCGTTCGTTCGTTCGTTCGTTCGTTCGTTCGCCCTGAACGTACTGCTGTTTGTTGTTGTTGTTGTTGTTGTTGTTGTTGTTGTTGTTGTTGTTGTTGTTGATGTTGTTGTTGTCGTTGTCGTTGTTGTTGTTGCTGCTGTCGTTGTTGTTGTCTTTGTTGTGGTTGTTGTCGTTGTCGCGCCCGGTGAATGGACGATCCTTTTCCTCTGTCGTGCAGCTGGTTTCGGTGCTGCTGGTCATCGCCTTCCTTGAGGAAGGTGCCAAGAACTCTCTGCCTGGGGGGGAACGCCCTGACCCTTTGAGGTGCGTGACACACCATTGTTGTTGTTGTTGTTCTCACATTAACTCACAATTCAATGCAGTCCGTGGTCGCAGGACAGGCTCCAATAACTCTGGAGTGGAAGAAATACCTCAAGTGAAAACAGAGGCAAAAAAAAAACAACAAAAAACAGGCATACGCACTCCACCACTGCGGACACCAGGGAAGCAAAAAGGAGACTATTAATAGCAGACAAAAACCTAAAAAAAGAAGATGAAGCTAAGCAAAACAAAAACAAAAACAAAACTAAAACAGACGCAGATAGCAAAACGCGAAAAAAAGGCAAGGCAAAACGGACCATACTAACAAAGACACAAAGAGGTACAAACGGGAATGAAAGAAAAATGAAAACAAACATATACAACCATATATGCCATATACCAATCAACCATCAGCATTACATGCTATTATTTACTGTATTAATAGTACCATTTGCTTTTGCTTTTTTTGCTTTTTGCTTGTTTTCTCATGTACATGTGACGACTTGGTCTCGTAAAAAATAGTACATGTATTTAAAGATATTGTGCGTGTTTGTGTGTTTTACTTTTTCAAAAGATGCTCGTTTTCGTTGTTGTTTAGAGCTCGCTTCTGCGTTTTTTTTTGTTTTGCCCTTCGCATTTGGTTTTGCCATTCGTTTTTTGTTTTGTTTTTTCCCAGGCCCGCCTTTGTCCCCCCCCCCCCCCCTACCCGGACGTGCTCCGTCCCGACATTGTAGGGATGCCAGGGTCTACGGTCCTACGACTACGAGCCATGCGTCATATCGTGTACCCCCCCCCCCCCTTGCCCCCCCCGCTTCCCCTCCGTATCCATTCACCACTGCCGCTACCCCGCCATTGCCCCCCCGCCCCCTCCACTTTTCCCTCCCCCCCGCTCCTCTGTCCCCGCCACCTCTCGACTCTCCCCACCCATCGATAACACTTGACCACAGCGCTCCCCTCCATTCCGCCCCCCCGCCAGTCCTTATCCCTTCCTTTTTATTTTTTATTTTTGCGCCCCTATCAAGTTTTCGTGCACCGGTTCGAACCCGGTTCGTTGCTTCCACCTTAGTCGGGCCTGTCTCTGACCGTCACTATTAAAGTGCGGTTTACTCCGAGGATGTAGACACCTGAGTCTAGTTATCTCTCCCGACTAGGATAGGGTGGGATTTGAACCCACTCAAACCCCTCATTAGTCTCCCCACAGCTTGACTCAGTACACGAGTCACCCTACCCATCTGGGCGTTGGTCACCTTCATCATCCTTCCTACCCCTCCTCGGCCTTTCACCACGCCCTTCTACCCCCGCCCTCACCCCCCCCCCCCCCCCCCCCAGCTTCCACCCGGCCAACACCTCACGGCGCTTCGCGCTTGGTGCAAGCAATCCATGCCTTGGCCGGGGTGGGTGAAAACAAAAAAACCCCGACGTGCTCCGTCCCGGCATTGCAGAGATGCGAGAGGGTGTATGGTCATACGACTACGGCCATGCGTGATAATGAGAACCCCCCCCCCCTCCCCCCCCCCCCCCCCTTCACCCCCTATCTCCTATTCGGCGGTGTCCGTGTGTCTTCTTATGCAGCTCTCTTGAGTGGGTGAGTCTTCTCACGGCCGAGGCGCTAGACGCGTTTTTGGTGGAGAAGTTGGAGGCGAGGAGGGCCCTGGTTGAGCTTGACCTCGAACCGAGCGGTCTGGTCATCAAGCATGACGAGGAGGGGGAGGTGGAGAGGGTGGAGCCCGCCATGTCTGACAAGGTGGGCTGCTGGCTTGCCGTGCTGTCCCGTCTGCACCTGGTGCCTGGTGTATAGTAATACAACTACTGGAAAAAAGAAGAGTGCGCCTGTGTGAGATCGAAGTCTTTACCCGCAGAAAAGTTGTAGTTTTATGTTTTACTGCTGCACGCGGTTTTCTCCGTTTTTTTGTTCCTTCTTTTTTTGTTGTTTTTTTTTCTTTCTTTCTTTCGTTCGTTTTTTTTCTGTTTTCTTTTTTTTTTGCGCTTTTTTTGCTACACGACGGGGGGCCATAGTCGATAGGACCTACGGTACGCACAAAAACCTGTATATTTCGCTTTTCTTACGAACAATAACGCTATTTTGGCCCTATTTACTATATTCCCCCGCAATACCCCTTTTTTTCGTTCTTCGTTTTTCGTTGTGCGTTTTTTTGTTCTCGTTTTCCCCGCCCCCGCCCCCCCCCCCCCCCCCCCCCCCCCCCCCCCCCCCCTCCCTGCGTTGATCTTGTTTGGTTTTATCCCAGCGATCGCCGACATCGGGAGTGTTGTGGGTGTCGACGTCTGCTTGCTTGTTTAGTGGCGAAAAAGTCGTGTTTTTCTTCTTTTTTTCTTTGTTTGTTTGGTTGTATTGGTTGTGTGCCGATTTGATTGTGCGTGTACGTGTACAACACCCCCTGTATATACGCCTACCCACGAATCAAACCCACACGGCAATCATACCAATCCCCTACTACCCCCGCCGCCCCTCCCCCCGCCCTCCATCCATTCCTCCGCAACTTCAAAGCCAAGCCAAAAAAACCCACACCTGCCAACCAGAAAATAACCCCCCCCCCCTCCTGTCGGGTGAATGTATAGATCATTTGTTCGTGGCCGAGAACCTTTACTCCGCACAAGGGGAATGGACGTATGGTCGTTTCACGTAGTGTGTATATGGTAAGGCACCCACGAGGCAGTCACTTCGTAGCCCCATTGCTGTCTCTGGAAGCGGCCCAAACAGGAAAATGAATCAATGGATTGACGCTGTCATTTTTATATGCGAGAAAAATCCGCCCTCGCAAGCGGTTCTTACTGTAGTCGGATGCAGCTCGCCCCTCGTGCGACACGCCGAACGCCCCACGAAGCGACGCTTCGCGCTTGGTGCTAGCGGTGCCTGCCTGGTCGGTGAACAGCTCGTCGTGCTCCGTCGCGGCTATTGAAGGGAAACGAGGGTCTATGGTCACCCGAGTACGACTACGGCCATGCATGATAGTGAGTACCGCCCGCCCCCCCCCCCCCCCCCCCCGCCCCGCCCTCCCCCCGCACGCCTCTCTCTTCATGGATCAGGTGAAGCACTCGACGAGCGGTTCTTGGATCGGCTCCCGGGGCCACCAAAAGATCCTTCCGAAGAACGGTCGCGGCGAAACCTCCCGGAGCAAGCGGAGCCACCGGCGCAGCCGCAGCACGGAGAGCTCGAAAAGCTCCGGCTCGAAGACGTCCCACTCCCCGGTTGTGATCACCACGGTGCTGAGCCGGAGACACTCGAGGGACTCCAAGGCCAGCATCAGCAGGGGCGGCAGCAGTGCAGGGGCCGCGGTCGACGGCGCCAGCGTGGTGGGCGCTGCGGGTTCCAGCGTGGGCGCGGACGGCAGCATGGGGACCCCGGTGACTAAGAAGGGTTTCCGCGGTACTGGGGAAGGCATTAGCGGGCTTCGCGCTACACCCCTTACGGGGACTCGCAGCAGCGGGCGGAAGAGCAGGCGGTCGAGAGCAGAGGCAGGAGGAGGAGGAGGAGGAGGAGGAGGGGGTTCTTCTTCTGGAGGGGCGGGAGGCGGAGGAGCTGCCGGATCTAGGGGGTCTGGCCGCGCCGCCGGCAGCGGAGGGATTAGGACCGTGGCGGAGCAGACCATGCTGAGCAATTCGAGCAAGAATCTATCGGCGCTAGGGGTGGGGTCGAGGGGGGGGGGAGGGGACACCCCGTCCAAGCGAGTTGGGAGTGGGAGCGGTGGGAGCGGCGGTATCGGTGGCGGTGGTGGCGGCAGCGGCAGCGGTAGCCTCAGCGGGAGCGGTCGCGGGGGGAGCCTTCGCGGCAGCCTTCCCGGGAGCGGCGGAGTTGGTAGCGGCGGCGGCGGGGGCGGTGTGGGTAGCGGGGGAGACAGCGGGGGCGATGTAGACGGCGGCGGTACGAGGAGTGGGTACTCTCCCGCCAGCTTGAGGATAAGTGCGGAGGAATTTATCGCTCCCGGAAGCGGGCGGCGTAGCCGCGACAGCGACGCGGGAGGGGATGGAAGCAGCGCTGGTGGGGGTGGTGGTAGTGGTGGTGGTGGTGGTGGTAGCGGCGGCGGTGGGGGTGCGTCTTCGAGGGGGGATGTGTCGCGCGGCGGCAGGTCTCCGGCGCCGTCGGACTATCACGTGAGCGAGGCTTCGAGCGTTGTGACGAGGGTGTACGCGCCATCGTCCGCGGCGGGCGATGATCAGACCTCGTTTGCAAGGACGGCAGGAGGTGGATGGGCGATCGCGGTGAGTTATATATATATATATATTATACCAGGGTATTATTTTTCGTATTCAATTCATTTTTTTTTTTGGGAGGGGGAGGCGCGGCGGGGGCGAGAGGGCGAGGACGGGGTGTGAGAGGCGTGTGGGATTAGGTGATTGTTTTCTGCGCAGCGCAGTGCTCGTGGTGTTGGTCTTGCTTTTGGGGGTGGTGTTCATGATCGCGTTTGTACCGGTGGTTGGTCGGTAGCCTTTGTTCGCGCGATAGGTAGGTCGTTGCTGTAGTGTTCTGGTGATGGGTGTTGGTGTTTGCTGATTCTGGTTCTGGTTCTGGCCATCCGACCCACGTGACAAGAAATGCCCCCCCCCCCCCCCCCCCCTTCCTCCCCTTTCGCTTCCCCAAACCTGCCTCTTTTCAATCCCCCTCCCCCTCCCCTCGCAAATTTTTCCCTTCCCCTCATTTTCTTCCCCCCTCCCCCCCCCCCCTCCCCGCCGCCGCCTCCTCCCCCCTGTTATCCCCAACCGCGCTGCTGCTGCTCCTGCTGCTGCTGCTGCTGCTGCTGCTGCAACAAACACCACAGGGGTCGGCGAACGGCCGAAAATCGCCCTACACCTCGACGGTGGCATCGCCCGTCGACGACATGGCCATGTCCCAGGTTTCTATCGCGGGCTCGCGGTTCCTGGCTTCCCCCCCTCCCGGCGCCTTTTCCAGCCAGTTTAGGGGGGCTAGCGTGGGTTCGGCGGCGACGGGCGCAAGCGCTGGCACCGCGGCGGCGTCTACGTTCGGGGGCGTCGGGTCGGGAACTGGCGGGAAGGGGGGAGGAGTCGAAATCGGAGGTGTGGCTATCGGGGTGGCCAGAGGAATCGGAGGAACAGTTGGAGGAGGAGGAGGAGGAGGAGGAGGGGAGGGGGCGGGGGGGGGCGGGGGCGTTTACGGATGCGGGCTCCGGGTACGGGAGCCCAGTCATCGGCAAGATTGTGCCCGGGTTCTCGCAGGACCTCACCGGAGTGGAGGTGGAGGACCGGACGCCTTCCGAAATCGCCAGGTTTGAGCTGGAGCGGTCCCCCACCAACCACTCGGAAGCAGGGCGGTCCGACACGGGGTTCTCGGAGGCTGCGTCCCGGTACGAAGCCACCCCGACTCGGTACAGGCCCAGGGTTTCCGCGGCGGGGTTGGCGGCGGTGGCGGCGGCGTCGGCGGAGGCGGGGAGGGGGGCGGGGGCCGAGGGGGTGAGGGGCGGGGCGAGGGTCAGCGCGCTTGGGGTTGAGCTGCGGACTCCCACGTCTGCCGCCGGCTCTAAGTTCGACGGATCTCCTTCGTCTCGCGCTTCCTTCATGTCGAGGGTCGGGGGAGGGGCTTCTCCGACTTCCGCGGGGCGCGGCGGGGGCGGCAGGATGAGAGTGGGCGCCGCACCGTTCACGGACCGATCGATCGCCAGCTCGATGAGGTCGGACACGAACTCGTCGTTTTTCAAGTCCTCCTCCGCGCGGAGCGTGGAGTCGCGGGCCAGGGTGAGCTCGGCGTCCGCTAGCTCGTGGGACGACGAGGACCTGCAGAACATGGGCACGAGGTGGTTGTCCGAGCGAGCGTTCAACCAGCAGTTCGACGAACAGAAATAGTTTTGAGGCGAGAGCTGGCTAGGGTGTGTGGGGCGGGGGGAGGTCGGGGAGGTCAGGGATTTTTATTGATGGAGGGGGATCGGAGGGAGGGAGGAGGGAAGGGGGAGGGGAGAGCGGGAGAGGGGGGGGGGGGGGGAGGAAGAGGGGGAGGGCAATCGTGGAGGGGCAGAAGGGGCGGTTTCGACGGGGGGGGGGGGGGGGGGGGGGGGGGGAGGGGGGGAACCAAGTTTTTATTTTTTATTTTTTCGTGCGTGCTTGGCGTGCGCGTTGTTCCTGGAAAGGAAGCTACCTGTACGTTCCTCGATTAAGACGAGGTAGGTAGGGACTCCGGAAGGAGACTTACCCCCTCCCTCCCCCCCCCCCCCCCTGCCATTTTTTTTGTGAAGAGCAGAGGTGTGTGTGACTGGACTGGAGGGGCGCAAGGGCGGGGTTGGGGGGGGGGGGTCAGGGAGAGAAGGGGGGGTGCGACGGGCATGTTTAATGGGGCCGCTGGGAGCAATCAATCTTCTGTCCTTTTTTCTTTCATTATAGTTTTTTTGACTACCGAGCTAGTAGGGGCCCTCCGAAAACGAAATCTTCGTTTTTCTTCCTTAGGGGTGAGGGAAGGGGGGGTAGAGGACGAGAGGGGTATGTGGGTGAGCGAGTAATTTTACTTTTTTTTTTGTTTCCCCCCCCCCCCCCCCCCCCCTTTTCTTGTACCGAGTACCAGGTATGTTTTTACTCGTGCTTCCGGCTGCCGATTTCCCGGAGGCGTAGCGCACATTGTTTTTTCTTCTTTCTTTCTTTTTGTTGTTGTTGTTGTTGTTGTTTTTTTTTTCTTTGTTCTCTGGAGCTGTGGTCCATTCGGAGCGGCTTCATATTGATTGACGGCGAGCGGGGGAGCGGGGAGAACAAGGGGGGGGGGGGGGGCGTGAGAAGGAGGAGGGGGAGGGAGAGGGTTTGCGGGGGAATGCCTGGGTGAAAGGCGGGGGAGTTGAACTGAATGATGGCTGAATGAGACGACGCTTGGACTGGGCGATGGTTGAACTGAACTAGGGCTGAACTGGACTATGGTTGAACGAACGATGGCTGAGGCTGACCAACAATTAATTTGGCCGATGGTTGAAATCAACAAATGGTTCAACTCGAGGATGGTTGATTTGACTTGTCGTTAGCGGAGCGATTGGTCGAAGTCACCAATGACTGGGTCGAACGATGGCAGAGGAAGTAAAAAAACCGACGCCCCCGCTCGTCTCGTACCCTTTTTTACCTGTTGCTGTCCTAGTCTGGACTCCGTACCGCGGACGCCGCTGTTGTCGTTTTTCGAGTTGATTTATCGGGTTTTCACGAGGGGGAGGGGGGACGGGGAAGGGATTCCGCTGCTGTTGCTGTTGTTGCTGTCAATGTCCGTTGCTCCCTCTTTTTTTTTTCTTTTTTTTTTTCTTGTTTTCTTCTTCATCTTCTTCTTTCTCGAGTCGTGCGGGCACTCGGGGAACTGGTCCGGGTCTGAAGTGGGCGCCCTTCAGGGGGGGAGGCCAACATAAAGTTAAGCGAGCCTGAATTTGTGCACGGAAAACGGGCCGAGTGACCTTGATGACAGGGATGTGTAAGGATGGAGTTCAGCCGCTGCGATGGAGACGACGATAAAGGGAAGGGGAGGGGGGGGGGGGGGGTGGTTACGGTACGGACGTGTTGTTGATGGCTTGGTGTGCGTTTTTTATTTGTGTCTACGAGCCTGGTGGTGACCAGGGGGGTGATTCGTTTTTTTAGACAGTAGCTAAACAGAAGCTGGAATTTCCCCCACTCGCCTCAGGGAGGGATAGAAGAAGAAGCTAGTGCGAACAGTAGTCGAATTATGTCATTAGGGCAAAACGAGATTTTAGAGTACGTGCTGTACTTTTTGCTTGCTGTACTGCTTGCGCCTCAGGTTTTTTGTTTTTCACGTTCTTCTTTTTTTTTTTGGTTCGTGAACTCGATGCTACTTGTATCGCTGCCGCTGTTGTTGTCAACGAAGGGTTGGTTTTTGGCTGCTGTCGTTTTGTTTTTTCTTGGGAGATCACGAGCAAAAGCAGGCAGCTGAGAAAAAAAAGTGCTGTAGCAGGCAAGTGGCAGCAAGAGCCCCCCCCCCCTCCTCCTCCTCCTCCTCCCCCCACGCGCTTGGTGCAAACAATGTCTGCCTGATGGGTGACAACCTGACGTGCTCCGTCTCGGCATTGTACGGATGCGAGGGTCTATGGTCATACGACTTCGACCATGCATAATATTACAGTAGTACCCCCCCCCTCCCCCCGCTATAGTCAAACGACTACGGCCATGCATAACATGAGTACCCCCCCCCGCACCCCCCCCTCTCCCTGATAATGAGTACACTTCCTCACCGCCATCGGACCGCGATTCGACGGTGTTGGTGATGGAGTTGGTAGTGGTGGTGGCCATAGGCGTGTGGGGATAGTGTCATCACTCGTCAACGATACGAGTAGAGAGAGAGAGAGAGAGAGAGAGATACAGAGGCCTACACTTGGCCAACGATCAGCCGCTTGATTGTTGAGCGCGGTGTGATGACGTTTCGAGGAGTAGCAGCCTTCGTAGACAAACTTTCAGGCATCCATTCCTTTTTTGTTTTGTTTTTTGTTTTTGTTTTTGTTTTCGCTCCTCTTCCGCTCTTTTTCTGTACAATTTTTGACGACTATTACGGGCCATGAAACTACAGTAGGAGAGAGTTCGGCGGAGGGGGGGGGCTGGGGTAAAGAGCCGAGGAGGGTGGGTAGGAGGGGGGGGGGGTCGAGCTGTGTGAGTGCTGTTCGAGACAGGTTTGTGTTGCAAGGTGAATAGGAGTATTACTATTAGGAGAGGGAAAGAGAATCGTCCGTGTACTCTTGATTCGTTTCTCATTTTTTTTTTCGTCTCGTTCGTTCGTTCGTTCGTTCGTTCTATTTATTGTTCTCGTTTCTGCAAACAAGTTTTTTTTTCTGCGTATTATCGTACATACGTATACGCATTCATTTTTCTTCGGGCGTTCTTGCTTTCTGCCCCCCCCCCCCCCCCACCCCCCGTCCATACTCCCTTCCTTCCATATTTTGTTCGATTTTTGTTTTATGGGGACGGTGCCCCGTCCCTCCTCGAGTGGGTTGAGTCTAGCGGTGCTGATGGGCGAAATAAGGGGGGGGATGGTTTCCCCCCCCGAGTACTATAATAGTACGTACTACTATGAGGTGGTAGTTGTGAGGAGGTTGGGTGGGTGCGGCATGGAAATGCTTGTCATGTTCTATATAGTGTATATTTTTACCTTTCATCTATTCATGCGGTAGCGGCGGCTGTGGCATTGGTATCCGCAAAAGCAGCGGTAGTAGCAGTTGCAGCCAGTTGCGGCAGAAGCACCAGCGGCATGCAGCAGCGGCGTCGGCAGGGCTGCTAGCTGTGTGTACGAAGAGCAAGCGGCAGCCTCGTGTGTTGCTTGTGTGTTGCTAGCTGGGTGTAGCAGGAGCAAGCAGCAGCCGTGTGTGTTGCTACTGCTGCTGTAGCTCGTCGTGTAGCAGGAGCAAGCAACAGCCTTGTGTATACCAGCAGCGAGCTTTGTGCAGCTGCAACCAGCACGCAGCAGGAGCGAGAAACAGCCGTTAGTTGCAGCCATTAGTAGCTGTATGCCGCTCCATGTAGCAAGCGCAAGCAACAACTGCTGTGCCGTAGCGGCAGTAGAAGCCGCGGCAGCAGCAACAGCAGCAGTAGTATCATCAGCAGCGTCGGGAGCAAGCAGTAGCTGTAAAAACTTTAGCAGCATGCAGCATGCAGCAGCAGCAGCGGTAGCTGTACCAATAGCAGCAGCAACAAGCAGCAACAGGAGCGCGTTTGTTTATGGTGACGGAGGTATCGGTCGACAAAACGATGACTGCCATTATGCTGTTACTTTATGTAGCACCAGCCTAAATACTATGATCGGGCGGGAGAGAGATACTACTACACCGGTTCGTAAGCGAGCCAGTCTGTTGTTTGGTTGATGGGTGGGTGTAGGGAAGGGTAGGGGTGGTTCGATAAATCGATGAAGACATAATAAATGACCCATGGTGTGCTGATTGATGATATGCGTTGGTTTTAATCACAAGCAGTATGATCTGTTTACAGCTTTTTTTCAGCATGGAGGGCTATGCGTGCGTGTGTCCGGTGTCCGGTTCTCGTTTGCCAAGTGTCGGTCTAGCATCTATCTATACAACTTGCAACTTCCATTTTCAAACCTTGCGAGAATTGGCGACCTGCCTCCTCGTGCGAGCGCCCGATCGTCGTAATCCTACAGGGATGGTATACTCTACAAGGCTCGATCCCCTTCGGGAGGTGGGGTGGCCCCCGCGGGGCGACGCGAAAAAAGCTGGCATGCCGCACATAATACATGGTCTCGTGATAGCTTTGCGTCGCCCAGGAATATTCCATCCATGATGATCGCTTTATTACGGGGGACCATATTAAGTAGGACCTACGGTACACACAAAAACCTAATCTCAGTTTGTAGAACTGAGACTCTGTTTTGGTAAATGCAAATAAATCTGTCTGTCTGGTCTGTCTGTCTGTCCGCAAGGCTTTTATATTTTCGAACACTCTCCAATGGCCGATATATGAGCTCGTTACAAGATATGCGTACGACGTATTCGACCCTTACGGGCCTTTATATACTGAAAGATACCATACCACCAGGCGAATTTAGCCATATGATACATCTACGACATCGCACCATGGCACCATACCGCAAACGTACCATACTATATATACCCTGGTACTGTGTTTTTCCCGTACCATACCGTCAACACATACCTGGTACATACCATACCACATACCTGGAACGGCGTGTAATATTAACAGTATAGGATGTCGACAGATTATTTGAAGGGTTTCACCTGGATTTCAGGGTGGAAACATCATGCCTCGTGTTATTAATTAATAATATTAGCCGTAAACGAAGTACTCTATACCTTGGTAGAGCACTATCACCGTATGCATACACTGCACGATGTAGGCCCCCCGTTAAGATATACCTGGTATTAATAGTTTTTAGCAACTACTACTGTAGTTATTTACTACGTACACCGGGCCCAAGGAGACCAATATATACCGATGTAACTCCTGCTGTTGTGCAGTTTCATGCTTGCTTCCCCCCGCAGCCGACAGCGGTATCATGCTATTATCGCGGGGGACCATAGTAAATGGTTAATAGGACGAAATATTGATGGTAAAAATAGCGAAATCTACATACTTTTTTTTTGTGTTTGTGCCGCGGGTCCTATTTAATATGCCCCCCGGTAATACGAATATAAGTTCTGAGGCTGTCGCCGCCCGCATCATCATCGAAGCGAGCCCAACACCTCGACAGCGATGATAGCGGCTGATATTGTATATACACAGTAGTAGCTGACAGCGCCGCACGGGAAGCGTTCACAGCTCGGATAACGTAACAGCTGAACATTTTATGACATTGTTGCTGTACAACAAGTAGGCGTCGGCGGAAGAAGAATACCCCTTAACATTACGTTGCTACTTACTGAACGCTGACTTACTGTACTCGGGATTTTGTGGAAACACATTTCAGTCTTGTTGATGTGTTATGAAATTGGCGGGCGATCGCGAAGTAGTTTGCATGTATGTATGTTGGAGAGATACCTAGGTCCGTATCGAGCGACGTTTTGTTAGGGTGTCAGCGGGAAAGTCTTTCTACCAAACACACGTCAAACGGATAACGTACCTGTGCGATAAAACGCTAGCGTTATGTTAATGCGTTAAGCTCGTACGCCATTTATGTAGCAACACAAGATAGCAGAATAATAAAGTACATCCCCAGCTTGTTACATCAACAATATGTTCTCGCCGTGTTTACGTGTGTTATACATGTTATGTATAGCTCGTACGTGCGAGTATGCAGATCACGTGTCAGGTGGATAAGAACACATACATATATATGCATGCGCAAGGAGACCGACCGATACTATTTATTATTGTTCTGTTGGTCGACTTTTTTAGTTGCAGCCACACACGGACAAACAAAGCGAAAAGGTAGGGGCGCGCACAGAGAGAGATAGATGGTTGAGCACGAAACACGCAATATTACCCCGCACGCCGTACATACAGCACATACAGCACATACATACACACATATTACGCATGTGGGTTACACATTCATGCCCGACTTGTTGGTGTCGTCCAACAACTAACAACCAACACGCGTGCGACACGCGTACAGCGCTCGCGCGACGAGCCCATTGATAACATACAGTCTCTCTTTGTTCCGTATTCTTCAAGCCGCTGACAAACGATAAGAAACACTTGCTGCATACGCACGTGCCCATTTGTACGTATAAATATACCAGGTACTATTTACGATGCACCCTGCATGCCGCGCATACGGCACACCTGCATGCACCGGAAGAGAAGATCGATGCTAAATTCACTTCCGGGATTCTACGCCGCCGCCAATGAACGCCACGGTGCGTATCTACACACACACGCACAACACATGTGGAAAAACAAACAACACGCCGTTGATCCCGCTTGCCACGCATACAGCTATTACTACCTACCTACACGCGCAAAACACAAGCGAGAGAGACTGTTCGCTTCGACGTCAACTCTGCGTCAAGACTGTTTGTTCGCTTCGCCGTCAACTTTGGCGTCACGGAGGAGACAATAAAAAAAAAAAAACACGCAGTATGTATACCCAGAACACCGCGCATACACACAAGTATAGCGGCTTCGAGAACTCCCGGCGACAACAAAAGCGCCGCAGCTTGCGACCTGACGGCGGGCGAGGGTGAGGGCTATTATAGCTAGATATTTGCTTAATCCCCCCGCAACCTTGCCAACGGCGGCTGCTGCTGCACACATCTTGCTTTTATCCCGCTGGATAACCAAAAACAAAATAAAAACCAAGAACAAATAAAAGTACTTACTGTAACCTGTTTCACCCGCCCTCAAAGTGCGCATTCTCCCACTCCCCCCGCTTCATTCAACAAGAGCCCCCCCCCCCCCCCCCCCAGCATTTCTGCTTCCCATCCAAGTTTGTATACAAACTCCCGCAGGTCGTCGATTGCCTGCATGCGGTGAAAAACACCAAGTAAGAAGCAAGGAATGTGCAATCAGGCAAAAATGGCCACATTATATTATCGCGCTCGAAAGATGATAATCACACGACTACGAACTCCGCCTCGATTGCCCATCTGCTTTTTTTGTTTCTACTTTACGTGAAGCGCAACCTAGCGAAAACCTAGCCAGCAGGCGAAACGAGTTTGCAAAATTCAATTCAAGGCGCAAACAAGAAGAGAAAACACACACCCGCGAGAAAACGAAATATAAAAAAAGGAGAATGCAACAACATACAAACAAAAAGAGAACAACATCACATGAAAAAACCTCACGCGAGAGGCTAAAAAACCGAAAAAAAAAAAAAAAACGTATGACACAACTCCTCCCAGAAGAAAGACAACGTAAAATTAATATAAGACCGACATCTTACACGCGACATGACGGGCAAAAAAAACCCCAACGAAAACGAATTTAAACCGGCGCGGACACACGTAGACTCGCGGTAGCATACGCTAAGCCCCGACCACTCGTAAAAGAAGCAAATACCCGGAGGAACAAAACCTAAGGGCAGCCACTATGTCATGCCGTCTAAAAGTAACTCACGTGGACGTTTCTTTACCAGCCTCCAATCACCGCAGAGTTTTACCCGGTATCGAACGTACACGTTTCGGCGGAACCCTTTTTAGTACTGCAGTCCCGATTTGGGGGACAAACCAGTCAAATTCCAAGTAGTTTGTCCCCAAAACGGGACTGCGGTTCTAATAAAAGGGTTAAGGGGGCAGAAGAGGGTTGGACCGCCCAAAAACAAATAAAGCCAGAGAACAGAATAAAATAACGATGCGGTGCGTAGTGTCTTTAGCATAAGTATTGTACATCCAGAGCACGAACATGAAACCCTGTACCACAAAAAGGCATTTTGCATATTAACCTTGTAAAGGACTGTGCAGTCCCGATTGTGGGAACAAAATACTCAGAATTTGAATGGTTTGCCCGCAATTAACGGGGCTGCAGTTTTTTTTGCCCTCCAAGGGTTAATGGTTACTCCAAGCTCTTAGTTAGGGACAAAATCTGGCACTGTCAAGTAGGGGCATACCAGGTATTATGGTACACCGATCGGTTCCATCTATGGCCAGATCCGTACCTGGTACGACCGACTAATAATAGCCTACGCTACGATTACGAGACGGCGGCTTGGCCCCCCGACCGACCTCCCGACACACCAAAAACCAAAAACCAAAATACAAAGTACGCAGATAGGTGGTCTCCCCCACAGCAGCGCCGGCTGCCGTTGAAAAAAAACCCTTGACACAGGTGGGATCAACCGTGTGCGGCAGTGTGCGTAGTAGTTGGTGCCGGTTGCCGCTGTAGCGTCGGCCGGTTTTGTTTGCAGGCAGGCCAGGCGCATACACCGGCACAATAGAGAGAGGGGCCACTACTGCCCTAGCCACTACTGCCCTAGGCCGAAAAGGGCATCGAACTCCCAAAATAATACCGGTCACCTGTCGTTCGTCAACAGTTGCCGGGACCGTTACGGGAAGGCGTTTTGGAGTCAGGGGATGGGGCGCGCACCGAAACATGAAAACGGAACAAAGCACATCTTCGAGGCGTCGGCGGCGGGGGCGGGGGGTCACCAAAACTGACACAAAAAATAAAATAATTCTACCGCATAATGTAAAAGTAGGTGGGCTATGCACGACTCGTGTTATGTGCATCTACCAGGTACATAGTATCTACCTGGTGTGTTTATAGGGAAGGGCGTGCGAGACAACTGCTGTGCCGCGCTGCGCCCGCCGCCGCCGTCGCCGCAAAGCAACCAAAAGCAGCCACAGCTGAAGAGGAAGCAGATCGACAATCAGCAGCAGCAACGGCAACATCAGAAGAAGCAGTAGCAGCACTACCACCACCACCACTAGCAGCAACAGCAACAGCAGCAGCAGCAGCAGCAGCAGTAGCTACTAGTAGCGGACGACCGAGCGGCGCAGTCGTGTATACCCCCATCACCACCCTCGCCATCATGACCACCACCGCCGCAACCACCGCTGCCTTCAACGAACCCCACAAACATCCGCGTGTCTCTCAGCTCACTTCCTACAGTACCACTTCCTATCGGATGCAGATAAAACAGCGGCGTCTGTTTTTCACGTCTGCGTGCAAGCCCCCCCCCCCCACCCGCCGCCCCACCCCGGCGTCTTCTTGAAACTCAGATCACGAAGGGGTGAAAGGCGCGCGATAGCGAACCGATCGTCCCCCCCCTCCCTTCCACCTTCCTCTCCCCCACTCCCTTCTCCACCTCAAAATAGCCAGGGGGGGGGGGAGAATACGCGACAACGCATCGCTCGTCTCCCCCCACCCATCCAACCCTCCGTCTCGAAAGGGATGCGGTGTCAATGGTCAAACGACTGACTGAGGCAAGCAGCAAATTACGGCAGTACGTCCCCCGTCCTTCCCCTAGCGCCAGCCACCAGCACCCATTAGTCCCCTCAAAGCACGCAGGGGGAAGCCACGCGAGAGAGGTCGGTTGCCTTCATGCCTTCCCTCTTTCCCCCCGCCCTCCACCAATACCGCCTGTTCTTCCCACACCTCCCCCCCGCCCTTTCAGCAGGCGCACACTGTCAAGACTACCAGACAAGCTTAAGGGGGACGCACGTGCCCTCTTAATAACGTTAACAAGAACACCAGGTATCAAGGCAAACATTATTGGGGGGGGGGGGGGTCAGGATAGTAGACCCCGCGGGTAACGTTTTCGTCACAAGGCAACTCCAAGCAAAAAAAAAGCGAACAAACGCAATCCCGCAACGCGAAGCAAATCGAAGAAAACCAAGCGGGGTGTAGCCGTCCTTTTGAGAGAAAACAAGCAGTCGCGCCGCAACACTTAACACCCGACCCCCGCCCACACCTTCCTTCGCCGCCTCCACCTAGAGCAACACCCGCTCGGACACTAAGATAAGGCTGAGACGAAAGGAGGGGACGGTGCCAACATATCCCCTGTGCATCATCGCGCTAAACTAAACCTTCTCGAGAATCCCAAGGCAAGGAAGGTACCGTCAGTGCCCAGCACTACAACCAGAGAGGGCGACGTACTATTGTACACACTGAACACGCCAATAATTTACACCACCGCCAAGATTAAGGGAGGACTCAGGATCTGAACCCGTAGATCTGAATCCCAAGATATAAACACAAAGGTCTGAATCAGCAGATCTAACTCCGCGGATCTGAACCCGTAGATTCGGATCCTGAGATCTGAACCCGTAGATCCGGATCCGGAGATCTGAATCCGGAGATCTGAATCCGGACACCCACTCCGTCCGATCGAAAACCTTCGGAAAACATACATATGTACGATAAACATGCTCCGCGTTTGTTTCTTGCTTCTACTCATTTTTTCTTTTCCAACCTACGATGTGGCTTTGTTTTCACCAATCAGAGCGCACAGCCGACGGCAATTACGAAGAATGTTCCACTACCGGCGCGAGAGAAAAACTGCTTCGCGCGAGGAAGAGAGCCACCCCGTCCGTTCACCTCCGCATCAGAGGGGGCGAAAAGAGGGGACGCACGGTCCTCCTCCCCGCTGGGATCGAATGAGGCCACGCTCCCAGCCCCCCCGGAGGTGGGACAGGGGCTAGATGTCGCCGTGCCGCAGATCCCGAACACTTCCAGCGCAGACCGTTTTCTGCACACAAAGACCAGCAACGGTTGGGTTGGGTCGGGTTGGGGGAAGGGCGATCGGTGGCTTGGGTCCTCATCAATACGCTCAACATTTGCATGACATCAAATATTGCTGTGCAGTAAGTACTAATATACGTACATAGTATCGCATATAATGTCAACAAAAAAACAAGTGGCCCGTCTAGGTTTCGGAAAAAGAACGACGCCATTTTTGGGGTCCTTGCCACCCGAGACAGGAACGAGGGAGGGGGGGACGGGAGGGGAGTGGGGATGGTCCACTCGATATCATGCATGGCCGTAGGGGGGGGTGTACTCGATGTCAGGCATGTCATGGGGAGGGTGTACTCGATAGGAGAGATCGTACTCGATATCATGCATGGCCGTAGTCGTATGCCCATAGACCCTCGCATCCCTACAATGCCGGGACGGAGCATGTCGGGGTTTCCACCGACCAGGCAGGCATTGCAAGCACCACCAAGCGCGGAACGCCGTGAGGGGGGGGGAGGTATACCCGATGCCATTCATGCATGGCCGTAGTCGTACGACCAAAGAGGACACAGGCACTTCGATCCGGCCTTTAACCTGTAGCGTTTTGATACTTAATACTTCGAAGTATATGCATACTTGTTTCATACGAACTATTTTTTGTCGGATCAAGAGAAGCCGTGGGGGGGGGGTGTACTCGATAGGAGAGATCGTACTCGATATCATGCATGGCCGTAGTCGTATGCCCATAGACCCTCGCATCCCTACAATGCCGGGACGGAGCATGTCGGGTTTTCACCGACCAGGCAGACATTGCTTGCACCAAGCGCGAAGCGCCGTGAGGTGTCTGGCGAGTCGCATGAAGGGTGAGAAGCCGTGGGGGGGGGGGGGCGTACTCATTTGTTGCTTGCCTTAGTCATTTGACCATTGACCACGCATCCCTTTCGAGACGGAGCCTTGGGGGGGGGGGGGAATCCGAGGTATACAAAAAAAAAAAAAAAAACACTCGCGAACGCCACGCGCCGGCAAAAATCAGGAGATGAAAACACTCCGTTCGTACTCGAGTGGGCGACCAACCAAGCGGCGAAACACGCAAGGGATACCGCAGCCGTAGACCCTCCGATACCTGTGGCATCAAAAGAGAAGGTGTGCAGGGTACACACACAGCTCGACCAGAGCATGATTTATCTGTAGATCAGATAGAGCATCCTAGATACTAACCTGCCGGTATGATAAGGGGCGAAGGATCTGAATAGTACGCAGACTCGACCATGCAGACTTTACGCCTCCCACCCAGCAATGGGAGCTACAGTAGATCATACAGATCATACAGATCATACAGAGCACGAGCATACATGCCCTGTGCCTTGGAAGACAAGTATCATCAAGCGAGAATCGATGATCTTCTTGCACTTTGTTGGATGGCCAAAAATCCCGGACGAAAGATAAATATATATATAATATAATATATATATTGACCTTTTAGAGCTGCAGCCCCGTTTTGGGGGACAAAACAATCAATTTCCAGGTAATTTGTCCCAATTGTCCCTAAAACGAGACTGCAGCCCTGAAAAGGTTATGATCCTTCCTGGGGGAGTTCCAAGAAGGGGCGAAAAAAACGACAACAGGGTGACGACTACGAACAGGCAACAGTCTATCTAGTCACTACTGCTGCGTGATTGATTGGAGCATGATACAGACTGGTCTTCTGAGATGCAACAATAACAATAAGAAGAAACAATCCGAAGTACAAAAGAAACAAACAAAAAATCCGTCGAGACGTTATCCTACCCACACTGCTCGTAATCTCCGTGGACCAACATAAAAAAACAAGGTCTTGTCGCTGTTTCCGGGGGGCCTCAACAGGGCTTAGTCCAAAGACACTATTACGGGGGGACCATAAAGAATAGGACCCATGGTACACACATAAAAACCTATACATTTAACCATTTTTACCAACAATATTTGGTCCTAATAACTACGGTCTCCCCCGTAATACCAGTTATGAGAGATACGCACGAACGAGAAAACTATTTAATATTCTCAAAAAACGATGATGACATCGAACACAAAACACGAACGTACAACACCACTTCGTGCAAATACAACCTGATGAAAAATATACTATTAATACAGCAGTACATACACACACCACAGGACAGAGAGAAATGAATAAATAAAAAAAGAACTAGAAACAAATGGGGGAAAAAAGAGCTTTTACCCAGACCACGGCGACCCTCCCGCGCGAGACGATCGAGAAGTTTTCGAGGCGACCTTGGGAGGCGTTACCCCCCTTCCCAGCAAGCTGCCTCGGCGGGCGGTGGCCGACGAAAAGAAGCCGCCGCCGCCGCCGCCACCACCGTTTGCTACTCTCCACCGCGCCACGATCCCGTTTTTTCTGCCGAGGTCTGGGTACACAAAGAGGCGTTCATTTTAAGGGGACGGGGAGGGGGTACTTGGTATCATGCATGGATGTAGCAGTATGACCATAAACCCTCGGGCATCCCTGAAACGCGGCGACGGAGCACACGCCGGGTTTTCACCGACCAGGCAGGCATTGCTTGCACCAAGCGCAAAGAGTCGTGAGGTGCTCGGCGAGGAGGGGGGGGGGGGGAGGGTACTCATGTCATCCATGACCGTAGTCGTATGACCATGGGCTTTCGTGTGCGTGGGGTACTCATTTATTGCTTGCTCTCTGTCGTAAGACCATGGACCGCACACCCCTTTCGAGACGGAGCACCGTCAATACTCCTGTGAAAAATGGAGATTTGCCCAACATTTGTGCGCTCACTACGTTCTTCCCAAATAATGCACTTAAAACCATTATTTCTGGGGCGGAGGCGGGGGGGGGGGGGGGGGGGAGGTGAGCTCCTGTCGTGCATGGCCACTCGTAGTCGAACGGCCATGGACCCTCAGCATCCCTACAAAGCCCGGACGGAGCAACATCGGTTTTCACCGACCAATCAGACATCGCTTACACCAAGCGCGAAGCGCCGTGAGGTGTTGGGCGAGTCGCATGAAAGGTGCATACTAGAAGAGGTGTACGAGTAGGCATATGCATGGGGGGGGGGGGGGGGGGGGGGGATACCGCATCATATCGGATGGGGAGAATCCGCTGGAGAGAGAGAGTGGAGTGTAGCATGTACTGGGAGGAGGAGGGGGGCGGGGGGTCTCCGGGTGGCATGAACGGCCGTGGGGCCGGGATGCGATAGCGTGGCAGCGGTGGAAAGGGTTTGTGCTACGAAAAACATCATCATCATCATCATCATTGGCGTGCGGGCGTCGTCGTAGTGAAGAATACACGTACGCACCAACCCGCAGTCACCGCTGCCAGTCCAGCAACATAGCGCGACAGCATCATCGGCGATTGCATCAGTGTTACCCCACTCCCAAAGTTATCATCATCACCATCATTACCATCAAATTTCGCTACCACCACCACCACCTCAATTGTCACCGCCATCCATCAACAAAACTACCATCAGCCCCCCCCCCACCCCCATGATTATCAATCCTCCTACCCCCCCCCCCCGGTCTAATATATATAGGTTGGGTTGGCGTCGGTTGGCAACGACACTGTAAAACATGCCGCTCACTACGTGAGCTAGACAACCAGGGTACCGTTTTTTTTTTTTTTGGGGGCGGTCGCCCCATAGCTGGTCGTCGAGTCAGATCGTTTGTGCGAGGAAAATAATATTTACTGCGCACAAGGGAAATGATCGTGTCACGTAGTGTTCAAGGTAAGACACCCAAGAGGCAGCTACATAGTACTCCCATTGCTGTCTTTGGAAATACCTACACCGGAAATTAAATGAACTCATTGCACCTGTCATCAACGTGCAAGTCCGCCTCACAAGCGGTTATCAGTAGGATGCAGCTCACCCTTCATGCGACTCGCCGGGCACCTCACGGCGCTTTCGCGCTTGGTGCAAGCAATGTCTGCCTGGTCGGTGAAAACCGGACATGCTCCGTCCCGGCATTGTAGGGATGCGAGGGTCTATGGTCACACCACCACGGCCAGGCACGAGATCGAGTACATCTCTCCTATCGAGTACACCCCCCCCCCCCCCCCCTTCTAGGCCTCCATCGCTCCCCCCCCCCCCACCCCCTCCAAGTCCCCTCTTCCCTCCCGGACCACCACATCGCAACCTGACCAATCCTACCCCCCCCTCCCCTACTGCCTTCATCGCCACCCCGCCCTGGTCGAGCAGGATAACCCCGAGCAAACAATCTATGTGTATGCACAGTAGCACACGGAAACAACGTACGTAGTGTACGCCCAAAAGTTGAAGGTGGGTGTCTTTACTAGCGGTAGCGATCGGCGCTCCGTCCTAGAAAGAGGTGCGTAGTAAACGTCCAAACGTCTAGGGCCGCAGTCCCGTTCTAGGGACGGCCTACTCGGAATATGAGCTGAACCCTTTAAGTGCTCCAGTCCCGCTTTGGGGACAAACCACACTAATTCCAAGTAGTTTGCCCCCCAAACGGGACTGCACTCCATAAATAGTGCAGCCGGCGCTATTAATAGCGCACCCCAGGAAATACACCCAGGCGTTTCGGCAACGTATACATATGGCTCGGAATTAGAGCACGGAATTTGCAACCAAGATCCGTATTCCGTACTTCTAGAACGGTTCATGCAAATTTACAAGAATCCCGAGCCTTTTAGCCCTAGTTTTTCTTTCTTTCACTTTTTTGGGCCCAACTATGGGGACGAAGTTTTCCCTCCCGCAGCACCTTCGACGACGACTCCTTCAAAGAGATCACACCTCGGATAACGTAACACTCGGATAACACTTATCTACATTGTGGGGCCTAACACAGGGACGCGGTAACGTACTAACTTAGCGTTATCACTGGAGGAGCGATCCCGGTAACGCGGTGACACAGTGTTAGCTGGAAAAGTCACGAACGTGCACACGCCTCAACGTTATGTTTCTGCAGCACCTTCGACGACGACTCCTTTGAAGAGATGCACCGTTCGCCAGGAGAACAGCATTATTGTATTACGGGGGATCATAGTTAATAGGACCTATGGTACACATAAAAAACCTATACATTTACCTATTTTTTACTAACATTTACTTGGTCCTATTAACTATGCCCCCCCGGTAATAGTGAAGGCCATTTCTTCGTCGGCGATGTAGCCATTGTGCTATGCTCCCTAGCGTGAAACAAACGTTTTTTTGGCTTTTATGCGAGCCTAATGTGCTGATCCCTCGAAACTTCGAATACGCGGCTACACCTCGTGAGTCGTTGCTGGGTGACCACGACACTGCCGTCTGGCGCACCCGACACCCCTCACACATCCCACCAGGAGCATCCTCAATTTCGCGGGCTGCAGTTTCCTGCGAGGAGCTGCAGCTGTCCGCAAGACTTCGAAGTGGAAACGTTCAGTTGGCGCGGTTGTTTTTAGTCTCATTTCCTGCACCCCCCGAATTTCGACCAATTTCGAGACCACTACACTATTACGGGGGACCATAGTTAATGGGACCTATGGTATACATAAAAAACTATATATTTGACCATTTTTACTAACAATATTTGGTCCTATTAACTATGGTCCCCCGTAATAGAGCAGAGCGCCCCTACGTCGAGGTGCAGGCCTCCGTTGATAACCTGCAGGAGATCAATCTCGAGAGAAACACAAGCTGCTGTGATGAACCTCTCTCGAGTCACCGTCGCTCTCCGGAGAGCACAAACCAGCCGGGGTTGCAAACGCAGCTTAGTTAAAACCGGCGATGTGTTTATCTGTTCCGATAAAACATCTAGATAGTAGAGTGACCGGAAACCCGGGGACCAGGAGACGCTTGGGTGCCAGCGTGGCCTTAAGGGAGGGGAAAAAAAAACAGCCCCCCCCCCCCAATACATTATATTCTAAAGGTTGGGTTGGAGTCGGTTGGCAACGCGATGGTAAAACGTGCCGCTCACTACGTAAGCCAGACAACCAGAGCACCGTTTTATGTTTTTGTTTTTTTGGGGCGGTCACAGCTGGCGATCGAGTCATAGATCATTTGGGCGGGGGGTGGAGTACCTAAATTCCGCACAAGGGGAATGATCGCATCACTTACCTGGTAGTGTTTATGGTACGGCCAACCGCGAGGCAGTTTCATAGTGAACCCATGGCTGCCTCTGGAAGTGGCCATACCAGAAAATAAATCAATTCATTGAGGCTGTCATCCACACGCAAGAAAATCCGACTCAAAAATCGGTTCTTAGTTGGATGCGGCTAGCTCACCCTTCATGCGATTCGCCTAAACCTCACCGCGCGCTTCGCGTCTGGTGCAAGCAACGTCTGCCTGCCCGGTCCGTGAACACCCGGCGTGCTCCGTCCCGGCATTGTAGAGATGCGAGGGTCCATGGTCACACGACCACGACAATGCATGATATGGAGTACACCCTCCCCCCCCCCCCCCCCAATATATGGAAACAACGTAATGAGCGCCCGATTGTTGGAGGTGTCTCTATTATTAATAGGAGTAGGAACGGTGCTCCCTCTCGAAAGGGATGCATGCGTGATCAATGGCCAAATGAGTAAGGCAAGCAACAAATGAGTACGCCCCTCCCCCCCCCCCCCCCGCCCTCCTCGCCTCCCTAACAAACCCCGCGCCCACACACCCATACCCTCCGACGTCCCTCACCTTAGCGCCGGAACCCGTCGACGACAGGGAGACCTTCCTTCTAGCGGTGCTAGCAGTCAGCGCGGGGTAGTTGCTGCGGAGTCGGTCCATTCTGGAAGGCGTTCCTTTCTCTTCTTGGCTTCCCCCTGGAGACAAAAAGGTCAATTGAAAAAAAAAATACAAAAAAAAAACATTGCGTACAGCAGAGTTGTTATAAAGTGGGAGGCGGTGCGGGTCGGGGAAATGGTATTACGGGGGGGCCATAGTTAACAGGACCTATGGTATACATAAAAACATACATGTTTAACAATTTTTACTAACAATATTTGGTCCTGTTAACTATGGCCCCCCGTAATAGGGATATTCCACAACAAGACGAAACACGAGTCGCGACGACCAAGCGCGGTGATAAGGTTTACTTTTTCGTCCATGGAATAAAATTATGTGAAAAATATGACAACAGCAACAAGACCGCAGTGCTGCTACCTCTGAAGGCTGCGCGCGCACCCACGCTTTTTCAAATTAGTGTGGGGCGACAAAAGGGGAGTTCGAAAAAAAAAACCCATAACGGACAGATAGATGATCTACAGATACTGTAGATATGTACATATATATGATCTACAGATACTGTAGATATGTACATATATATGATCTACAGATACTGTAGACGATCTACAGATAGATGATCCACAGATAGCTGATCTACAGATATATGACGTACGGATATATGATTTACAGATAGACGATCTCCAGATAAAGTGATCTACAGTCACATGATCTAGAGAAGATATACACTACAGATATATCATCTACAGATACATCATCTCCAGATCAGACAGATCGTCTAGATCCCAACCTGCCGATATGATGTGCTGTGCAGGATGTATAGGGCAATCAATATCTGGTAGAGGAAGCATGTTGATAGATCATGCGGAACATACCTCCTACAGCTCCCACCCGGCAAGACTGCGCAGACCAGGAACTCAATCTACTCTAGACCAAGGGCGGATCAGTGATCAGTCGGGATGGGCGAAACATTCCGCCAGGTACCGCCAAGGACCAAACACCAGGGAGGGGGAAGCACAGACAAATGAAGAACCTCGAAATGCCCTATGAATATGATCGATTGACTCCACTCACTGGTACACCACAGGGTTCTCTTCAGACCACAACAGAACACCGAACCACCCGTATACATCAACATCCCAGACTCTCCCCGTGCGCCTAGAACCGCGACAAAAAAAAACGACGCGACCTCACCACCCCCTTCCCCACTTGGTGTAGGCAACACCTGCATGGTCGGCGAAAACCCGACGTCGTGCTCCGTCCCGGCATTGTAGGGATGGACGAGCGGGTCTAACACCCCCCGCCCCCCCCACCCCCCCCAAACCCCTCCCCTCCCCCGGCCCGGCCCGCCCCTCCCGACTCCCCATTACCTCCCCACCTCGTCTTCCTCCTTCCACCCTTCGCTCCCCCATCCTCACCCAAATCATTGCTACTCTGATCGGAAATATAAGGGAGGTTTAGACATGAATATGAAGACCGAGCGGTACTTATATTGTCGACCAGAGTGGGTCGTGGGACAACAACGGAGCACGGAAAACACACAAAATCGACACCCACTTTTGTTCTTCGATTCCCGGAAAAGGAGGGGAGGGGGGGAAGGGGCTACTACTGAAAAGCCATATTCAGTAAAACAAAACTGTTGCTGTTTGTTGTTTTTCGCATAGCATTTTCCAACAAAATTCTCAACCCGCCACGAGCACTCGTACGCAGTTTGTTTTGAGTTCCGGCATGGTGATCAGCGCGGTTTCGTTTTTTCTTTTTCTTTTTTTTCGTGTAACCGTGGGGAGATCGGCCTTGTAAGGCACGTCAAGGCCTGGATTTTAACCTCAACACTACATCAAGTTCAGTATGTAGTGGAGACCGTCAGTCACAGGGTCAAACCGCGGTCTCCTAGCACCTTAGTATACTAGTTTTAGTGTGGGGGCGGTCAGTGCAGCAGCCAAGCCGCGGTCTCCTAGCACCTTAGTATACTAGTTTTAGTGTGGGGGCGGTCAGTGCAGCAGCCAAGCCGCGGTCTCCTAGCATCTTACTATACTGATTTTAGTGTAGGGGGCGGCCGGTCTAGGGGTCAAGCCGCGGTCTACTATAGCATGTTGATATACCATTTTTAGTCTACAGGGGGGTCAGTCAGTCAAGCGGTCAAACCGCAGTCTCTTACCATCTTAATAAAACAGCATTAGTGTAGATGGCGGTCAGACAAGGGTCAAACCGCGGTCTCCTCGCATATTAATATACCAGTTTTAGTGCGGAGGGCGGTCAGTCAAGGGATCGAACCGGGGTCTCCTATATAACATCTTGAACCAATTTCAGTGTAAGGCGCGGTCAGCCAAGAGGTCAAACCACGGTCTGCCATCGGAGGAAAACACGAGGATACCCGTACCGTACGTACAATGGACCTTGGCTCAGCTTCGAAAACATGGTTGACACAAAATGACCAACAAAATAAACAAAAACCAAAACTCCTGAGGCATGTTCTTACGGTAGACGAAATCGACATTTTTTTTTTTTTCAATTCACAGCTTTTTTTTTCTCACGGAAACACTGTCAACCCCCCCCCTGCTCTCTCAAAGAGTGCAGGGGGGACTTTGTTTAACATCCCCCGGGAGGCCCCCTCTATTTACTTTTTCGATTTCGCCTGTATATACTTACTGCACCTCAAGAATCGCCAATAGCTGGTTGACCCTTTTATTACGGGGGACCATAATTAATAGGACCTATGGCAAACACAAAAAACTACATGTTTAACTATTTTTACTACCAATATTAGGTCCTATTTACTATGGTCCCCCGTAACAGTGCTTCAGTGCACATGCACCTAGATCTGACTCTACAGTAACTCGAACCGTTTCGATCCCAGGACGGGACCGAACTACCAAAAGCGGTCAAGAGACCAGAGGGCATTCCTGAAAATCTCCGGAATACTCCGTTTTCGATTTCGTCCACCACAAGAATCAGCCCAACGCGAGACCCCCCCCGACCGCCTGGCGCATTCCTCGGAAAGAAAAAGGCGACGAGGAGGCGGCGGAGGACAACCAGCCCTCTCTCCTCGAAGCGCTGGACCGAGCCAGAAAACACTTCGCACCGTAGAAACACACCAACAAAAAAAAAGATCTCACCTGGTGAGCCCGCCTTCAAGCCTCCCGCCATCTCCCTCAACCCGTCTCCAGTAACCCCTGCTGCCCCCCCCCCGCCCCCCTTCGCCGAGACCAACGCCGCAGCGGTCAAAAATTTCTGCCCTCCATCGATGCTTCCCTTCCTTCTCTTGGCCACCCCAAACACCGCGGTCTCCTGATGCGTCCCCTCTAGCGTACCCTTGAGGGAGGCCTTTGGCGCGGGCTTAGGCACTCCCCTAGCCGAAGCCGGTCCCGCCCCTTCAAGGCGAGTTCTGGCTTGCGGCGGCCTCGAGGTCGACACCCTGGGAGGTCGGGGCGTGGGCCCGCTGCTGTGCATCGTCAAAGGGTTGCGTTTTTTCGGCGCAGCGCTAAGGTGAGCGTTGGCCGTCGCTCTGGCGGCCCCGGCCCCGGCGCCGACATCTACCGCGACCGCTCTGGCCCGCGAGGCGGCGGCGGCGGCGGCGACAGCAGAGGCGCCGGCGTGGACGCCGTTCACGCCGGATGCTCTCCTCGCGCCGGACACCCTCCTCGCGCTCACGGCCCCTCTCCCCCCTCCTGTCCTAATGCCCCTCGCAGGCGTGGAAATGGACACACGACCACGACCGCCGCCACCACCGCCAGCACCACGACTCACAGAAGAAGAAGAAGCTGACACATCAACACCACTACTACCAGCACCACCCCGACTATTAATAGCAGCAGCAGCAGCAGCAGTAGTAGCGGCAGACGGTCGCAAGGAGGAGACACTTTGCCGCCCAGCCAAAGGCGCGGCCAGACCGCCCCCCCGCCCCCCCCCCACCCCCACCCGCGAACATCCCAGCTCGGGGGGGGCTGAGGGACAGCCGCGAGCTGCGGGCCTTGCTGAACCTCTCTTTCGCGCCCCGGCTAAGGCTAGGACCGCCGCCACCAACGCTCACCCTAGCTCTCGCGCTGCCCGTCGAGTCGCCCGAGAGGCCTCGAGAGCGTGGCCGCAAAGCGGTAGCTGGGGTGGTGGTGGTGGCGGTGGCGGTGGACACGGCAGGCCTGGGAGCGGTGAACGGCCGGGGGACAGCGGGCCTCGGAGCGGTAGACCTGGCCACGGGCCTGAAAAAGGTTTCCAGAGAGCGTGCATGCCATGTGTCGGGGGGTGAAATTGTGGGCGATTGTTTCAGGGGCAGCGAGTGGCACGTGGGGGGGGGGGGCACTGACTGCTGCCATCACCCACGTGATAAACACAAGCACTTACCTGGAAAATGTCGTGGGGAAAAAGGGTCGAGAGTTGGTCCAAGGGCTGTGGAGATTTTTTTTTTGAAAGTTTTATAGGGCGTTCGTCGAGGCCGTGGACGTTAATTTTTGCACTTTTTTTGCACTTTTTTTGTTTTTCCAATCAGTTGGCGATGGATGTTGCTGCCATATTTTGACGTTTTTTGGAGTCCTGCGGAAGTGTTGGTGTCTAGCCACGGGGAGATAGATGTCTGGCGATATTCACCGTGGCCAACGGATGGCGCGACGGGAGTGTGGCAATGTATACACACCTCTTGTAAATGGGGGCGCTGATTGGGACAGGAACTACATGCAGACACGACTAGCCTGTCAGAGATTCTCACAGGTCAACGCTGTTAGCCGACCCTGCTCCCACCCCCGGACCCGACCCCGCCCAACACCCTGCTCCCACCTATTACGGGGGGACCATATTAAACAGGACCTACGGTACACACAAACACCTACCTGGTATATATTTCGTTATTTTTACTAACGATATTTGGTCCTATTTACTATGGCCCCCCGTAATAGTGGCGTGAAAACACAAATAGCCGCCGGCAGGACCCACCAAGGCACCCCGCTCCCACGCGACTTCGTCCACCATTGTCGGGGTTTCCACCAAAGCGGCCACACCGAAAGCGGGAGCAACACTAAAACCAGTATATTACAGTAGTTTTTCGGCCCGTGGTTTTCTCGCACAGGCTCGTGTGTACAAATAGTGGCGCTCGTCGAGTGGTGCCGCGGAGGCCGGCCGGCGTGGGAGCGCGCTGATTGGCAAATGTGGGCAATGCGGCGGTGTGTTGGTTGGTCGGTCGTTGTGACGAAAACAAAATGGTTGAAAAAAACGGACGATGGTAGTGGACATGATATCGTATGACGTCATGCGAGTTGTTTTTTGGTCGTTTCGCTGGAAGTTGTTTTGACACAGCTGTAAGGAGCAAATACTGATTGATGGCAACGTGTGTTAATGGCCGGTGATTCGAGTGCGCACCGTGGTAACTGATTCAAAGCTTTATGGACGTCGGTTGACGTTGTTTCCATCGGCTGGTCGAATGCACATTGTTGGGCGTAGGTTTAGCGGACCGGGCTATTCGTGGCGTTAGCGATATGAAAAAAATGGTTGGTACCACAGTAATGTTTGCCCGTATACACGAACGTTGGTTGACGTGTGTATGCGCTCTGGAAAAATGTTGCCCCCGCGATTGCCGGTTGGCTGGTGAGACATCGGCGTCGTCGGGGGCCCCGGGAAAATGCTGGCATCGTGTGAGTGTTTGGGTAATTTTCAGGGTCCTGGTCGATGGCACGGAACATCGCTCCCGGCACCCACGAACGGCGGATGGAAGCCGTCGGAAAGTGGGCGGGGGAGGGAGGAAGGAAGGAAGGGAAAAAGGCGAGCGAAAAAGAAAACCATCAACAACCCAAATAAACATTTCTTCCCATCGTACGGGCGCGTATCATACATCCACTGAAAAACCCCCTGAAATACGCAGGAAAGCCTCTCAACATCTCTACCAAAATACGGTGCTTCCCTGGCTTTCTCTCGAAACCTCACCTCTTATCCTTAGCCACCGTCGGCGCCACCGTGAAGGCGCTCCCACCCCCCACACTAACTCGCCCGACCCCCTTCCCACGAACGCCGACGCTAACACGTCGAACTCCTCCAACCCCCCCCACCCCCACCACCCCCCCACCACCGCCTCTAGCCAAGGAGACCCTCCTCGCTGCAGTCCCAACCGCAACACCTCCTCCCCCCACCCCACCCCAGGCCAGCCTCTTCTCTCCTTGCCTGGCCACCCCCATCGCCCCATCCCGGCGAGCCTCCAGCCCCCCCCCACCCTTCCCGCCCGGCACCCCCATGACCCCTACCGATCCCCGCCGTCCCTGCGACACGCCGACAGCGCGCGGTGGGGTTAGGGGTGTGGGCGTATCCTCGTCGACCCTGACCTGGAGCCACGCTGACAGGGCCCGTGCTTTCTGCCGGAAGGCTACCGTTTCCGGCAGGAGTTCCATAATCGGGGCAGGCGTTACGCCGTTGTTCGGTTCCAGGGGTGAGCGGTTGTAGTTGTGGAGGACCGATTTTTCGAGGATGGGGGTCCACAGCCGCTGCGAGCGATGACACCAATGTCAGCATCGGTAAGAACGGAAAGGAGGCCGGGGGGGGGGGGGTGTCGAAGAGGGAGGGTAGGGGGGGGGGGGGGTTGTCGTTTTAGTGTCTGTTGAAAGAGTCTTACGATGTTGAGGATGTGGAATTCGAGACGGAAAAAGGCGGAGAGAGACCTGTCGATGAACCGCTCTATCACTTTTCGTGTTGTTGAGATTCGAGATGGGGAATGACAATGGGAGGGTGGAGTTGGCGCTAAGGTGACTTCATATAGGAGGAACGGAGAGGAGGGGGGGGGGGGGGGGGGGGGGGGGAGGGAAGGTCGATTTCTTGCGTGAGGCTGCTGTAGAAAGAATGAACCAGATTAGGGCGAGCATGCCCTTCCGAAAAGTACGATCATAAGGTCTCGGACCAAAGGCAGATGCAACTACTTAAGCACTGCTACAATATAAATAAAAATAGCAGAGAACGCAGCAGACCATCATGAACACATTGTGCGCCTTTTGTCGCCCTCCGTCCGGCATAGCTGCTCGCTACCTCTGAGACTCTGCCTTTCATTTGAGCCCATGGACTATTTTTTGCTGATGAATACCCCCCCCCTATCTCCTGCTCCCGGCCCTTCTACCCCCCGCCCGGTCCTCCCCAACACCCGCCGCTCGCCCAACCCGAACCAACCAAACCCCACCACTCACCACCACTTGCAGAAATTTCTCCGCCAGTTCTTTCGCGGACGGCACCACCACGACCACCACTTCCTCCTCCTCCTCCTCCTCCTGCAGCTCTTTCTCCTTGCACTCGACCCCTGCGCCCCGCCCCTCCTCCTCTGCCCTTCCCTCACTCCCATCACCGAGTCTCGCCGCCTCGATTGCACCAACCCCACATTTCTCCTCCTTGTCGCCCCGCCCCTCCCTCGCTAGCCCACCTTGAAGTTCCGCCCTCCCCACCGCCGCCGCCTCCGCCCCCCGCGCGTCCGGCTGCTGCGACTTGTACGAGCTACCTCCGAGAGCTTCACTGCCCCCGACCCCCTTATTCCGGCCCTCGCTTCCCCCGGGGCCGTCCTCCCCATCTCCCGCCCGCACCCCCTCCCCCATCTCATCTCCCCCCTCCTCCATGTCGTTGTGGTTGCCTTTGCGCTCCTCGACGGGGTCGACGTCGCTCGCCGACCAAAGCCCTGCCGCCGCAGACCTGAAGTCTGACCCGACTCCACCAGCTAGGGGTGTATCGTCGACGGAGACGTCGAGATCGGGCGCCGGCGACATTTCTTTTTCTCCGGCCGCCCCTTCTTCTTTTTCTTTTTCTTTTCCTCCTCCTCCTGGTGCTGCCGTTGGTCCCGCTGCCGGTGTTGATGCTGTTGTTGCTGGTGTTTCTTCCGCCATTTCTGCTGACGCCCTTGTTGATGTTGTTTTCGCTGTTGCCGCTGCTTCCGGCGTTTCTACCACCACTGCTGTTGCTGCTGCTGCCGCCGCCGACGCCGCTACTTCCGCCTCAGCACCCGCACTCGCCTCAGCTGCAGGTGTGTCCTCTGCCGCTTCTTCCGCATCCCCTTCCGCATCCGCATCTGCTGCCGTTACTTCCCCTTCGTCAGCTGTTGCTGCTGCTGCGTCTACAACATCTGCCGCTGCAGTAGCCGCCTCTGCGTCTACAACATCTGCCGCTGCAGTAGCCGCCTCTCCTGTTACTGCCACGTCCGCCACTCTCACCACCGCCTCTGCTGCCCCCGCCTCCACCGCTAACCCCTCCCCGCCACTGCCATCGTGCTCTCCCACCAACTCCTCAATCCCACCAGCGACACACTCATCACGTCCACTGGCGGCGTCGTCACCAACAATCCCATCGGGCGGCTCCTTCCCGAGGAAACCATCCGTGCTCTCTTCGGAAAAGGCGGCCTCGCCCACCACCCCAGCTGGCACCGGCACCAACACGTCCACCGCCGCTATCGCCGACTCCTCCACAGCCGTACCACCCCCCCCCTCCTCTTCTAACGACGCCGCTGGGTAAGCCATGGAATACGGTGCTTGAACATCCGCCTCCCCTACCTCTACTGCGTCTTCACGCCCCCCCTTTTTTGCCTCCTCTCCGCTTTCTGGTGTGGTCAACGCGCCGCTCGAAGCCGCGCCGTCTAGCTCTAGTTCGGTCTTCGACTGCGACACGACCGGCGAGGTCTCCTCCAAGGTTTCCTCGTCCCGCGGCGTCACGGTGGGCGGTGCCGCGACCGTCGCCGCGGTGTGGAAGACGGCCGTGAGGTCAACGCTTTTGCTTTTGCTGTCGATTTTGTTGCTGTCGCCGTTACCGTTTCCAGTTTCACCAGTTTCGTCGCTGACCTCGTCATCGCTTGGGCCGTCGTTGGCGCCTTCGAGGTCAACGGCTCCGTCGGCGACAGGTCCGTCGGCAACACGCTCCTCGTCAGCACTGTTGATGTCAACACACCCGACGATAGCCACTTCACGCTCAACCCCCTCGTGCTCAACCCCCTGGAGGGCAACCCCCACGTTGTCGAGCTGCTCACCACCCTTGCCGTTGCACCCATCGTGGCTGAAGCCCTCGAGCTCAACACCGTCCTCACCGTTGCCCATCATGCCGTCGTCGTCAACACGGCCACCGCCAACGTGATCGTCGCTCACGCGGTTATCCACAGCAGCCTCATCGTCAGCTCGGTCTCCGTGAGGCCGGTGATCGTCAACGCGGCCATCGCGAACACAATCGCCACCGGTGCCCTCAGGGATACCATCCTCGGCAGCAACGGCCACGGCCATCAGCGCCAACTTCTCCTTAATCCTGCACTTTAGCTGCTGCTTGCGGCCGGCTTTCGAGATGCCGAGCTAAAAACAGCGGATAAATCGCAAGAAAAAAAAGAAAAAGAAATCAAAATCGAAAGGACAGCACAGGGGTAACATTTTTTTCTTCTTCAAACTACTACGGGGGACCATAGTAAATAGGACCTACGGTACCCATAAAAACCTATATATTTCCCTCGTTTTACTGACAATATTTGGTCCTATTTACTATGGTCTCTCGTAGTACTGACTGTACTGGTAAATGGTGTACCATATCTGGACGGAAATGTAAGCAACGTTTAGGCATGAATACGATACTAAATGGTGCTTATATTTCAGACCAGCGTGGTACGCGTAAGTGAAGGGGCGCGCGCCTGCCTATGTGAAATGAAGAAAATAAGACATACCAGGTAAACGACAACGTTGGTGAGAACCGTACGTAGCTTTGGGGTGAACTATGAAATGCACCGCTCTGTCCGGAAATATAACGACCTTTTGGTTAGCAATGTACACACCCGACGGTCCTAACAATTCCGGACGGAAGGGATGTCGGCGAAAAAAAAACACGATCATCAACCCGGCGGCACCCTTACCTAACCTTCACAATAGAAAGCAAAGGGAAAATGGCGAGTGTATAGTCAAAACTGCAAACATTGTCGATGAAATCGCACACCGGAAACAAAACAAAAGCCGCCGGAAATACATCCAGCCCGCGTCGTCGGAACTGCGTAAATAAAATCCAAGGGAATCTTACCGCGGAAGACGTACAACCTGGACATCCATCCTTCGAAACGCGAAGAGTCTCGTCAGTAAATACAACTGCTGTAGTGAATACTTTTATCCATCAATACTACTATTAATATCACTAATTGTAGCCCGTCACAGGTGTCCGCCCCCTCTCCCCCTTTGCGCAATACCAGGTATTGGGGCCGCCAAAACATCCTTGTGGAGATATTTGCACAATGTAGCACACCGTTAGGCGCAATGTAGCACACCGTTAGGCGTGCCTAGTCAAGAGGTTATCGACACTTTACGGGGTCGGCTGCACGGGTCAATGTCTCCACAAGGAGTTTTTTACGCCTAGGTTGTGCAAGGGGGGGGGGGGGTCCACGTTACCTGCGATGACAAGGACGTTCAAGCCTGAAGATCAAATTCAGAGGCATTTTCCGCCATGCACGCATCAGCCAACTAAGCCGCCTGCGGAAGAGCGCCGAAGCCGCCACCTCCGGGGAAAGCGTGCCTTATATACCCGCGATATGCCCAAGACGAACGGCAAGGTAACCGTTTACCGTTCCACTCACATGCTACCGTTGAGCGTAATAAAATACTACTGCCTGTTGAATCTGAGGTTACCGTTGCGCCCCAAAAGTTACGGTTACATCTAGAGGCTACCGTTGAACCCAAATGTACCTTTGAAAATACTGCCGTTGATCTTAGAGGCTACCGTTAGACCTCGACAAAACGTAACCGCGATAAGCAAGGGCAACCGACACAACAGCAGCAACAGCAATATGGACAATAACGCAACGACCACCACGATCACCTCCGCCGCCGCCAGCTTGAGCTCGGCCACGCTCATGCTTTCCACCTCCTCCACCCTCACCCCCCCCACGGCCGCAGCTTCTCCTGCAACTCCTCCTCCGCCTTCCTTAGCCCCCCCCGCCCCCGACGCCACCCCAGGGTTTCCACCGGTGTTATCATCATCGCCCACCTTGCCTATGGGAGGGTCCTCGCTGTCTTCAAAGATAAGCTGTCGCCAGGAGTCATTCGAAGACGATCGACTCTTGACGGGAGAGCCTAGAGGATGAGCGGGATGCTTAAGGGCGGACTGTGTGACGGCGAGGATGGGCGGGGGGGAGGGGGAGGCGGGGGGGGGGGAAGGGGGGAGAAGGAGGGACGGGGGAGGGCGTGCATGAAACAAAGGTCCTCTTGCCAACAATCGGCGGGAACTACTATAGCTACCGTAGCGGGCACTCTGATTGGACAGCACATACCTCTGCGACCCACTTTTCCTTGCCCTCCTCTGCGGCTAAAAACAAACGAGCGAAAACACAGACACACACATCAGTATCCGTTACTACTCCTGTTGTAGAGCTACCTTGTAGTTCTGTAGCACGATCTGCCCCCCCCCTTCTACTCTCTCTTCAACCATCCCACCCCTCACCCCTTCCCCCCCCCCCCCCTCTCTCACACCACCCAACCAAGCAACCAACTATCCTTCACCCACCTGACGACAAAATGACCTACCCAACCACCTCTTCAGGTCTCGTGTATATGTTGTGAGATTCTAAGCTCCTTAACCTGACTCTGGGGGGGGGGGGGGGGGAATCTGCTGGGCGCAGAGGGCATGTTCTCCGTTCTGCTACCCATCCTACTGACCCCCATCTCGCCCCCCACCCCCTCCCCTACCCATCCAACCTCCCGAGTACCCACCCATCCATTCTCGCATTCTCCCAAGCACCGACCGACCTGCTTGTGCCTGCCCCGTCTCTCCTGCACGTGTCCCCTCCGCTCCGGCCTGTGTAGGTCTCCCCCCCCTAGTTCTCCCACCCTACTACCGCCTCCTCCAACACCGTAGCACCTCGGGGCCAGTCCGAAAGAATCGTCGGTGCCATCTTCATCAGTTCAATTCGATTCAATTCAATTGGGTTGGGTTGGGTTGTGTTGGGTTGGGTTGGTTCGGGTTGGATTTGATTGGTTTGGGTTGTGTTGATAGGTTCGGTTCGGCTTTGTTTGTTCTGCTTTGTTTCGTTTCGTTTTGCTCCGGGTTGCTGGGTCGGGTTCGGTCGGTTTGATTAAGGTTCGTTTCGGTTCGGTTTGGTTTGGGGGGTGTGTGTGTGGGAGGGGTACGGGGTGGAGGGAGGAGGGGATGGAGGGAAAAGAGGAGGGCGATGGGGGATTGTACGATGTGTGATTTTAGGGAACGGGGCACAGGGAAGGGGAGGGGGGGGGGAGCAGGGGATGGGGGAGACGAGGATGGTTTATTTTAGTTTACGGTGTGAGGGATACCGCATTCACCCATTCCCGAATAACATACACAGAAAACACCAAGGGACAGTCTTAACCCCATTAGGACTACGGTCTCGTTGTGGGGACAATTCGGGACATACTACTTGAAGTTTGAGTGGTTTGTCCCCAAAACAGGACTGGAGTTGAAAAAAAGAGGGTAAAAACCAGGTATCGTATTACGGGGGAGCATAGTAAATAGTACCTACGGTACAGACAAAAAGCTATACATTTACCGATTTTTAGCAACAATATTTGGTCCTGTTAACTATTAACTATGGTCCCCCGCAATAGTAGCCTCTGCAAGCAGTCGTGGTCCATGGTCCGTCGACGGGGGCCAATCGCACGTGCCGCCGGCGTGATTTTTCCTAAACACAAGTCCTGCCGCCGAACACAGACCCAGCCACGGACGAAAACCCCCGACAATTTCGAACACTGAACCTTACACAAAAACATCCAAACATCTGGCGGATCGACGCCTACACAATGGAGACCATGAGACACATTTGCCCTTTTGGCGTATCACATGCTACTCAAGATCCGTACGCAATATACAGATCCCACTCGGCACACGTGCTCATACTTAAAGAGCCGCGCGGCACACATCTCATTTCGGGGGGAAAAATGCTCGGATTTGGTGATGGGTGAGGGGTCATCTCGGCAGACAGGACATGACGTCTTCATCCTTCTAAGGCAGCAGTCCCGTCTTGCGGGACAACTACTTGTAATTAGAGTGGTTAGTCACCAAAACGATACTGCAGCCCTAAACGGGTTTGGTGCAGGTTATATATACAGCAGTAGTACTGGGGCCCATAGTAAATAGGACCAAACATTGATAGTAAAAATAGGGGAGTACAATAGGTTTTTATGTGTACCGTAGGTCCTACTTACATACGGTTCAACTTTTACGGGAGGCCATAGTAAATAGGACCTACGGTACGCACTAAATACCGTATAGTTCCCTATTTTCCAGAACACTATTTGGTCCTATTTACTATGGCCCCCCGTAACGCTACAGTAGGGATCTGACGTGTTCGATGCTGGAACGAGGGCAATCCCTCACACCACGCAGCTTGTGCCGGAGACTACGGAACGGGGGATAAAGAGACGCAACATAGTTGTTTCAGACAACAAGATGGAGAGGCTCAAAACCTTGCTCGCGCACGAAAGCAACCGGTGTGAAAAATTCGATGTTGACTGCGGCTGTGCTACAGACAGCCGATGGCGGCGGCAGAACGGCGCAGATTGAGCCCATCACAGTAGTAGAAAGGAATTCGTAGCCGCTGTATATAGCAAGAGGCTGGTTTCGTGACGACAAACTCATCGGATCGATCCGATGCCTCACACGTACAACAAAAAACAAATCATGGAGTGGACTCTAGACTCTCTTTTCTTAAGCTGCCGCGAGGGAGATCGCTCCAGCATAAGAAATGGCGAAACATGTTCCATTCCGGTTGGGAGACATGAAAAGTCAAAATTACACATAATAAACAGTCTTGCGAAAGGAAATATTTTTTTCTGTTTGTTCGAAAGACCGAAGTTTTCTTATACGCTACCCGGTACGTATCAACGAGTGGGAGAGATGCACACACAGTCGCTCGCTATTTCGGGGAACCAAAGTAATTAATACCAAGTACTGCTAGCAAAAATAGGGAATTATGCAGGTTTTCGTGTAAACCGTAGGTCCTGTTTACTATGGTCCCCCTTACAAGAGATGACAGTTAACTGCAACAGCAGCGGTCAGGGCCACCCCCCGCGACTGCAGTCGCTGCATAAAAGCAAAGGAACGACCGTGCGAAGCAACGCGACACGAGACGCGCGATCCCAGCTATATACGCCAAACATTCGTTCAAGCAGAACGCTTGACAGCAAAGTCTATACACACAGAAACCCCAACCCCGGCCGCCTGAGAAACGTATATGGAGAAGTACCGGGGTGAACATACCATGAGGAGTTAGAGCGTAGTACCCACCATTTTGCGAGGAGCGGCCAAGCCCTTCAACGCTACCTGGTACTATTAACCCTTTTAGAACTCCAGTCCCGTTTTGGGGACAAACCACTCAAACCCCAAGTAATTTGTCTCCAATTGTCCCCAAAACAAGACTGCAGTCCTACAAGGGTTAACTACGCGGGCGCGTACAACAGCTAGAACTTCCGCCAGCGTCCGTACCCTCGCGTGTCAACTCTTTCAGAACAGCAGTCCCGTTTTGGAGACAAACCACTAGGAATTTGACTGGTATGCCCCCAAAACGGGACTGCACTCCTAAAAAGGGTCAATGGCAACCTATGTGCTCGGAACTGGGGACGTGCATGATATTGTTCGGAGGAGTGCAACACGTACCATCGCACTGCGGCGGAGAGGGGTGGAGTCTACCTGTGTCGCGCACGGCCGTAGTCGTATGACCATACGTAGGAACGGGGGATGGGGGTGTAATGGGAGAGAGGCAAGCGTTGAGGCCTTAGGGTGCAAGTAAGGGCCTACGCACTGAATGCCGAAACTGCTTAAATAAATAAAAAATACGTACTACGAGGGACCATATTAAATAGGACCTACAGTACACACGAAAACCTATATATTTCGCTATTTTTACTAACAATATTTGGTCCTATTTACAATGGTCTCCCGCAATACGTATTGTTCGATACCGCAGGGCGAAGGGCTAACCGGTCAGAACGGCGACACAAAACAAACAACTAAATAAAAAAAAAAACAGAGTGAAAATAAGTTTAAAAAAGGAAATACGAAAAAAGAGATCATAGCACGTGAGCAACTAACTACAGGTAAACCCAAAACCTGCATGAAATTGGAATCGAACGAGGTGTGAATGGTAGCCACAATGAACCCGAAGGTTACCTTCATCGCTGTCGGGAATCATAGTGCCGCCGTTGGCCCTCAGCTCCTCCTCCGCGACCCTATCGGCAACCCCTAGCATTTTTGACGCGGGCGAGAGGCTGGACGACTCCCCCTGCAAAACCGACCCATACGCAACCATTTGCGCCGGCGGCGGTGTTCGGTCGTTGCCGAAATAAGACGATGGAGAGAAGGGGAGAGGCAGGGGAGAGGCAGGGGTGGGGATGGGATGAGGGGGGAGGGGGTGTGGAAAAGGAGATGAGGGTGGACGAGAGGGGAGGTGTTGAGCGTCCTGACGTCAGGCTAGACCGACCCAAAAAGAGATGTAAATGGGCAAAGGTGTACCGAGCAACGAGAAGGACATATACAGAGAGGCCCGCAGTATGCACACAGAGAGAAGGAGGAGACCCGCTCTTTCCGCCATGAGCCGGACTGCAGCCAGAGATTTTGGGGGGCCAGATGTTTTCCTTTGGCAGTCGTGCATGCCAGCCTACTGTAGTCTCTCTCCCTCTCCCTCTCCCTCTGTCTGAGGCTACGTTGCCGATGGTAGAACCGCCCCCATCCTTGTCGAGGGCCGCAGCTGCATGCTATGCCGACTATCGTATCTACAGTAGTAGCTCAGTTTGCTTTTTCATCCTGCCCAAAAGCTGCGCCATGGTACAAGCCGAACACATCTTGCCGCCTCTGTATAGTAGTGCCTGCCGGAGAAATCGTACGACGCCGGGAACTCTCTGGCCATGATGCTGGTGGCCATGTCACGGATGGTCATCAAACTACTGATGTGATGGCCCTGATACTGGTACAGCCATGATCTCCATAGCGGTGGACATGTTACTGACAGCCTACACAAACTACAGTAGTCACCATGCCACTGACGAGTATGAAGGCTACCACTTGGGCGTAAATATAAAGACCGGTTGATATTGATATCAATATGTAAACGGTCCTCATATTTCCGACCAGAGCGGTACCATTCTTACGATATTATTTGTTGTGTAACACGACCTACGAATGAACGACCACGCTACGATACAGCAGTAAGTAAGTACGCGACAGCAGTAAATGGTGCTCCTGTCTGGGCTCGCATCGCCGGCGGCTTATTGTGACGTATGTCAACGTCGCGCACAGGCTCTTAAAAAGGCTATCATGCAGGAGTTAGAGTTGGGTACTTGCCGAGCACGAACGCTTGGCTGCACTTTCTCAAAGTGTACGAAGACACAGCCTGTAATTATTGACACCTGAAGCGTACCGTACTGACTGTATGATAATACGAGACACGGATACCTACGCGGTGCTGTTAGCTTTGATACAGATGGGCTGATGGGCTGCGCTCGGGAGGAGCCGGTGTTGAAAAACTATACCTGGTACCAGGTACGCACCAAACCCACAGACAGACAGCTGTGCAGGTCCGAAACGAGACCATCACAATCCTCATCTAGCTATCCTCAACATCATGACAACATACATACTCTTATTACGGGGGGCCATATTAAATAGGACCTTCGGCTGAGACAAAAACTTACCAGGTACCAGGTATATGTTTCGCTTTTTTTACTATTAACAACATTATTTGGTTTTATTTACCTGAATACGAAATATACGTATGATATGATACTAGCGACTGAAAAACCACCCTGTTAGATATTGGTACAGTGTTCTATACCAACATATAAACCCTCTTACGACCGCACTCCCGTTTTGGGGACGAGCCACTCAAATTCCAAATAGTTTGCCCCCCAAACGGGACTGCAGTTCTAAAAGCCTCTGGACCGGACCGAAATGTAAGGACCGTTGAAGTATGAATAGGAACCCAAAACGGTGCTTACATAAGCATCAGAGTGGTGTGAGAACATCGGCGGGGACTATTAAATGCTATTTTTTTTCAGTTTCAGTACTCTTTGAAACCGTCACAAGGAAGAAAAGGGCAGTTGAAGTTGACGCTCGACGTCGGCGGGCTCCTCACAAACATCACACAAGCAAGCGAGCGAGCGAGCGAGCAAACGAGCAAACGAGCGAAGCGAGCAAGCGCGCAAGCCAGCAAGCAAGCAGGAGCAACCGAACCGATTGAGTTGACTCGGACTGACTCGCCTCCTGGGAGTCGTCGTTGCGAGGCCTTCGATTCCTCCCGCCAGCAGCGGTAGCAGCAGCCTCCTCAGCAGCAGCAGACATGTTCTTGGGGAGCCTCGCGCACAATTTGGCAGGCGGGAGGGAGGGAGGGAGGGCCGGAGGGGAAGGCTATTCCCACCGCGGGAGGTTCACTTCCGCCGTACCAGGTAGCGAATTCCAGGATGACAAGAAGGGAAGTACGGAAGGAGGGAAGGAAGAAAGGGAGGGAGGGACGGAGGGGGGTTCGATTGGAGCACTGATAGAAGGATGGGAAAAAAGGCAGGGGATGGGAAGGGAAGGGAGAGGACGTGGCGGGCGAAGGAAGGGCAAGGGAGGATGCGGGGAGGGGCGCACTAACTAGGTATTCTGATCATATCATAGTTATGTTATCATGCTTTGCCGCTGTTTTTTTAGTTGCCTTGAGGCTGCTGCGTCATTTGCGCCGTGCGCTTGTGGAGTTTGGATAAAAATGACTGCTATGAGGTGGAGTGGTAGTGCGGATACTACAAGGTACTACGAGTACTGCCGTAGGTAAATGATGCTACTACCAGGTATTAAATATCTATACCTGACAACATGCAGAAAATACGCACAAGACGGTTCCTATCTCCTGCAAACAAAATGTCGCTTTCGTCAGACACGAGCACGTACACAAGTGGCATACAGACAAGGGGTTGCGCGCAGATCGTCAGACAGCAGTTCGTACGTGCAGTTGTTTCATCTGCAACATTACTGTAGTCGTGTATACCTGATACGCTTTTGTATTGATATTGATATTATTACGGTGGGCCATAGTTAATAGGACCAAATATTGTTAGTAAAAATGGTGAAATATGTAGGTTTTTATGTTCACCATAGGTCCTATTAACTATGGTCCCCCGTAATAATAGTACCAATTCATCTATTAGAACTTATAACGCACCAGGTATATATAACACCAGGTACAGCAGTAGTAGTATTGCATACTGGTACGTGTCAGTCCCCCACAACAGTCAGTACCGGCAGCACTAACGCTTGAGGTCTTCAATGTTCTACTGCTGAAGTGAAGCATCAAGTAGAGCTTTCCATTGCGACTCGAACACACACACAGCAGTTGCAGCAGCAGCAGCAGCAGCAGCAGCAGTAGCAGTGTTGCTGCAGAGCCAGGCTCCGCGTTCGCTCAACAGCAGCAGCAGTCTAATTAATCTCTGACCCACCGCAGGCGACCCGGCCACGACGACGTTCTCATGGAAAAGGAAGGCAGCGGCGGAGGGCGCGCGCTGCAGCAGGCGATGCTATATGTCACTACGTATACCGCGCGCGTACACACCAGAGAATGGTCCCAATAATACCACGACACCGCAACGCTTCTTGCGCTTTGGGAAAACGCATCCTCCAACGACCTTCAGAGCAGCTTCGCAGCGCTATATATCCCCCCCTGAATATCTTCGATTTGAGGTCTTCCGCCAACTATGAGTACCATCCGTGCTGCTGCTGCTGCTGCTGCTGCTAGTGCTGGTGGTGGTGCTGTCTGGTTCGTACTGCTGTTGTAGGAGTATTGCCGGCATACAAAGGCGCGACCCGCATCCTCATGTCGTATGATACATAGCACATGCGCAGGCAGCAGGGACGGAATCCCATTTTGCAACTGTGGCGGACCTTTTAGGACCGCAGTCCCGTTTTGGGTACGTACGAGTACAGACTTCTTAAAATTTGAGTGGTTTGTCCCCAAAACGAGACTGCGCTCCTAAAGGCGCCCCTCGAGTGGAAGGAAAACGAGCACTTTCTTCGTATCTGCAGATCTGCAGTCAGTACGTACGTGATCTACAGATTAGTATTAATAGTACGAGTACGCCGGCCGTAACAGCAACGGGAGTGGGGGTACCAACATCCCCATCGCATACAGCAGTAGCTCCACACCAATCCATCTCCCGCAGCAGCAGCAGCAGCAGCAGCAGCGTTCATTGACAGGCAGCCCCCACCCCAGCAGCGCGTCTAATTGCTCGAGGCTGTTCGTGGGCTACTGCCGTATACCACGTACTCCTCTGGACAGCGCCAAGCTGCGGAACGCTGCCTTCGCCGGCACCCAACATGAGGGCGGTGTGCAACGGCCATGAGTGGCACCATCGAGTGGCGACCTCGTATTTCACATTTTAGGGAGCTTCACTCCGGCAACCACTGGCGGGATCGAGGTGGGTTGGTTCGTTGGCGCGAGTGAAAACTGAAAGCAGCCTATGATATGTGCAACATGTATACCTGTAGCCGTAGTGTGACTGTTGCTGGCACAGCAAGAAGCACCCGGAATTATAGTCCAATAAACATACCTGGTGCCTGGTATTCAGTGTTTAGCTACCTGTACGTGTAGGATGCTGCGATTCTTCTTGACTAACGCGCGGGCTATCAAAATGCGACCCCAGTCAGAGCGCCACTCAAGCGCAAGGCACCAGACTCTCGGCAAAGCGGCGAGCAGATAGCCGCACGCTTGCGTGGCAGGGTCGGGCGGTCGCCGGCTGGTCACATCGAACCTACGTGCAGGGTCCTACGTAGTCGAATCGAGATCGCGCCGCTCCAAATACATAACACCTACCGTAGGGAATAGGGCTTCCTGCGCAAGTGCCTTATAATTGGAGCAACGGCCACATTGCACATGCCCGAACCCTACAGCCTTACTCGTGGGTTCCTACCCAGGCACCACACTCACCAGGCACCAAGCACAGCAAGCTCTCGTCACCAAGCAGGCGTGTCTACGAGCAAACCGAAGTATTGCTGACTGTGTTCCTTTCACTCTTTCTTCTACGGACTTGGCCCCTCTACCACCTAGCCGTCCCAGTTTTCGTGTTTTGTGCAAGGAGTTCCATTGCGCACAGCAGGCCATAGCAAGGCGGGGTATCGTTTACCGTACTCGTAGCGGATCTGAGGCATTCGTAGCAGAGGATCCTCCCTCCCCCATAGGGGTGAACGCACGCTGCAGATGGCACCGGGCCCCGCAGGCTCGTCCACGCGCGTAATCGCCACCCAGTGCCTTCGGGGGTCCCCGTGTCCCCCTCGGAGTCTTCTCCCTACACGATTCCCGCGTGAATCTGCTTTTCTCGCAGCGATTGGTGTGTTCTGGTGAGGTTTCAGCTCCCCGCGCTGAGGATTACGTATACGAGCTGGTTTAGCCTAAAGGATCAGGCTGGTACTTGACGGCGCTTTCCCAGCCCAGGTTTGCGAAGATCGACATATACTTTGTGTATATGTTTCATACTGCATAATGGGCTCCTTGACTGTAAAACGGACGCCTGTCTTCGGTGTTGTTGTTTTTTTGTTTCGGTGGAACCGATGTTTCCGAAAAACACGGGCCGACATTTCCGCGTACGCGCAAAACATGTACCAGGTACCTGGCACGAATGACAAAAATGTAAAAAGTCAACACATGAGAGCGGAGACGTCCATGGGCAAGAAAGAGCATTGCGGGTCACGTGCCAAAATTTCAGACGCAGTAACGAACACGTAAATGGGCTGGGCAGTCGGTCGGGATTTTGGGTCCGCCTCATCGTTAACATCTCGACGAGTTTGTTTCGCGGATAAATGAAACGCCAAATAAATCTCTTGACGGACAACAAATTATTTAGGCGATCGTGAGGATATCGATCGTTTCGCCTTGCTCCAAGAAATGCTAAGGCCACTTCTTATGCAGTCGGATTTGCAGTCAGTTGGAAATGGTGCTATCGGCACGTTCGCACGAGCTTTTGCCCCGAAAATGTGCGAAACTGCTGTTTCTCGCCTCAGAATGACTTGGACTTTTCTCCAAGAAGACCTGTCTAGAGCTGTTTCCCGCTTCTCCATGCGCCCAGTTGCAGGAAATCACCTTCGGTACTTTTCCGATCCAACTGGGCCAAATACGATTACAACCCCCGATTGGATCGGAATCCGACAGCATAAGAAGTGGCCTTACACCAAGAATCAACGTTGTCCACCTTTTTTGTGACAGATTTTTTGGGGTTTCGGATAGACTTTAGCGTCGAAATATCTACACACATATAATATATATGACAAGGATTTACTCGAATGCCTTCGAAGATGTGGCGCAGACTCAGAAACACGGTTGTTGCCAACTTTGGAGTCGAGAGGCTTCCACATGAATGACCGCGAAACCGCCGATCGAATGACAATCCGTTTCACGTATAGCAGCACTAGAAAGGTTATACCGCCGGGGGCGTTGAGCGTATACGCTGTGTTGCACCAGCGGGCGTGCAGGTGGCTTTATCAGTGATAGATAGCGCTTCCTGCTTGCTCTTCTCCGGGGGGGGGGGGGTCGTGTACCGGGAACGTTTACTCGGGTTGTCAAGCAAGGGCTGTTGTGTGTCATTTTTTACCAGTACGAACTGGTCCGGCCGAGAGGAGCATTTTGTATTCGCCAGGTTCTTCTCGACGCAATCTTGCGAAATTTGGGCTGGGCAGTCGCAGGGCACTCCTCGGGATTTCTCCCGCGTGATTCCTCCCGCGGTTTAGTGCTGTGGGGTTCGGGATACTCCCCCCGTGGTCCCGTGGTAAATGTGAAATCCCGTGCCCACACCTCAAACGCGTCCCGCACAAAAGGTAATATCCCGCTCCCGCGCCACGGGAAAACGTAAAATCCCGTTCCCGCACGAGCACGTCCCGCGGTGGCACGGTGGCCCATACCATACAAGTAGTACCGGCGTAGCTGAATCCCGCGAAATAACGTCCCGGGGTCGAAAATGCGTCCCGAGGAATGCTTTGCGATTTTGCAAGGACACATCCCTTAGAGTATTGCTGTGCAACTAAACGATTCAAAGGGGGCCAAATTACTTTTTTTTTCGCAAAAGGCGGGCGTAAATAGCAGCGCAAAATGTGGTCGTTTCGAGAGAAATTCAACCGACATTTTCGCCAAAAAATAGGGCCAAAGAAACGAAACGAATTTGATTCGTGAGAAGAGAGCGGTACACTTCCCCTGTTGAAAAAAAATGGGAAACAAAAGCGATACTTTATAGTTTTGATAGGGGAAAAATCCGGATTTGGTGTCCCCGCATCGTGTTACCTTGACTACCAGGTATCTGGTATGCATTGCGGATATTGGGCGCTTCTTGTTTCTCGGTAAGACAGCAAATGAGACGATGGGGGGGGGATATCGATCGTTTAGTTATACTTCGAGAAATGTTCACACCTAGAATCGGCGTCATCCGCTGTGCAATTTTTTCGGACTCTCGCACAGGAATTAGTATCGAGACAGCCCCGTCAGTGTCAGAATTTAGTCGCCATAAGTTTTCGTGACGAGTATAACTTCGATCCGATTTTTTCTAGCGTCTACATGTATGTGCGCTGTAGGCTCGGGAACACTGCTTGTTGCTGTAAAATATGGAGGCCTAATATCCCCAAATCTTTGCATAACGCCGATCGAACGAATACTCTGTTTTACGCCTGGACTGTATGATACATAGATACACGTACGTAATATTATTATGCTTGCCTTCCGGCAATATAGCGTAGATGCGTACATATTTATCATGCGAGTATCGCGGCGTGCTTTCGAGATGATTGTAGCATGGAGTGTCTGAAAGTCGCACGGTTGCACCGTACCAATCCACCCCGAACTTCAGTGATAGTTTGTATTGCATACTATTACGGGGGACCATAGTAAATAGGACCAAAAGTTGTTGGTAAAAATAGAGAAACATATTTATTTTTTGTGTGTGCTGTAGGTCCCATTTATTATGCCCCCCCCCCCGTAATAAGAATAACATAAAAAGCTCCTTGCAGTTAGGGACAGAGTCGTATTTACTAATCAGCTGGGAGATGGGCAGGCAAAGCGCAAGCGAGCTCTTCTCTCATGCAACGCCCGACCGCACCGACTCGGGAGGCGCCGCGTGAAGCCCCACCACTCCCACGCAAAAGGGTACTTGTCCTGCGCGGGAGACCCGTCTTATTGAGCGCGTCGAGGTCTCTTATGGCCTAATGATGCTGATTTTAGCGTGGTGCAGTACACCTGATATTATTGCAGGACCGTCAGCGCATGGGGTTAAAACCTCTCCAGGACTTCAACCTCTACGAGAAAAAAACAGCTATATGAGGACAGCCGCAGCGGGAGCACGTTCAGCGCTTGCGCGGGCCCTGCGTGCGCCGGCGGTGGGGCAATGACGGAAAATGTTCGCGTAGATCTGCCCGTTATTGGTAACATGCGTGCCTTCCGACAATCCAGCGTAGATGCCTTTCTGGCGAGCATCCTTTGATGTGACCGGGCAGTCGCAAATGTATTTTTTCCAAGCTCAAAGACCAGCTGACACACCGGCTGGCACACCAACCAAGTAGGCCTTGGCTCTGGTTAGGGTTATCGTTAGAGTTAGAGCTCCGGGTCTGGGGGTCGTGATCGCCATTTTTAGCTGAAGCCGGAAATAGTCCCACCATCGGGGGGAAAAAAGCTTACTTCACAGCAGTTTCGTGACAAAAAAATCTTCCTCATTCATAGGAAAATCATCCTTCTATTCGGGCACTTCCGAAGGACTTCGCCTGAACGGGCAGATTGACGCCAGCTGAGACGGAGAGGCGTGTGGCGTTTGCTCCGGCGACCGTCCGATCGCCGGTGAGACGCTGAACCCTTCAATCTTCAAGCCCAGCAGCCTGACTGGTGAGGTCGATACGGCGTCATTTTGTCATGACAATACAGTACAGCAGTGCGAGGAGGAGTAGGGTTGTGAGGAAGGGCCAGCGAGTATGCCCTCGGAGCGGGTGTCGGGTTTCTAGCGGGACGACAGTATTCACAGGTAGTCAAGACTGTTGTCATCGCAGTCCGAATCGGGTCCAAACCACAACATTCGGCGAGGTATCGTACCCACGACACTACAACATTACCTCTGCAAAATTTCCGCGAAAAAACTGCCACTCCGCCACACAAACCAGGAACGCAGCAACCCCTGATAGCTCACATTGAGCAAGACTATTCACTTCCGACGGTCAAGGTGCAGAGCCGAACGACGGCGAGGTTATCTACGTAATTGTATCGTACGTCGTACCTGGTATGTAGTATAATACACGGTCCAGTAAGTTTTGTCTGGTATGTGTTGGTTGAGAGACGTGCGGTGCGGTGCGGTGCGGTGCGGTGCGGTGCGGTGCGGTGCGGCGGGATGCGGTGAGGTAGAAACCAGTAACAACCACCGCACGGTTGGTACATTACGAAAACTTTTAGATATAAAAAAGTTTCTTCGGTTCCGTGAGGGTTTTGTATTACAGCAGACTCGTACGGTTACGGTCCGTCGCGGTTTCTGTTTTTATACATCACATTACATACCGGGCGGCGCGGTTTCTTACGCTCAACCTATTCGCCGGATCTCATCCCACGGCACCGTAAGAAAAAACCGTACCGTGAAAAGTCCTGGAAAGTACGTACTGGCAGTAGAGGAGGCCTCAGTACCAAACGGCTTCGATGCGGGACGCGGTTTGAAGCGAATGAGGCTAGGCCGGCTGCTGCTGTCGTGTGCTGCTGTAGAGTAGCCACGCGAAGGGCGTCAGACGCATCGGCAGCGGGTCCACGCGATCATTCTTATCGGACGATAACTCGGGGGAAGTTGCGAGGTGGGGCACGCGTGGCGTGGTAACAACCAGCCCCAGGGACTGCGAAGCACACCGTGTATGTATATGACACAACACACAACACCACAGCAGTGCAATTGGTGTACTTACTTTGCAACGTGTCCTCTGTCCGACTTGCAGCGGCTGTGTGCTGTATGCTGTTCGTTTGATTGTATTCGCGTTGAAGAGCGCAGCCGACCAGGCGAGTCTCTACGCCACCAAACCGAGAGCTAGGGCCTATACCCGCCACCCGAAGCCCCTCTCGGTCTACCGCCCAATCGCTGCCGCAGTGTGTCCCGAACGTACATCGTTTGTTTGTTTTCGCGCCATGCCGTGGCACTGCCATGGCAAAGTACGGCATGCCATGGCCTGCTACACTACTCCACGACATACCGCACGGCAAACCGCGGCACTCACCCACCATGGCGAACCACGGCACACCTGCCATGGCAAGGCCCACGGCACACCGCAGCAACCCTCACGGCGATCCCCGGAAATCCCCACGGCCCACACTACGGTACGCCTCCCCGCCGCCGACGGCATACCACGGCGATTTCTGCGGCAACCCCCACGGCACATCCCTTGATATTCCACGGCGACTGCTATGGCAGCCCCCCTATGTTATACCGTGGAAACTCCCACGGGATACCGCGGAACCTCCGACGGGATACCGCGGCAAGACTCGTGACCTCCCACGGCATACCGCGGTACCTCCCACCGGGTGCCGCGACATCCTGCGGCAAGAACCTCGGCGTACAGCGGTATTTTGCGGTACTACCGCCCTTTTGGCGGCCGTCACGCAGCCGCTACCCTTCTTAGCCATCATGTAAAAAAGCAGAATAACGCTGGATTCGAACACATCAAATGTTGTCAGGGTATCTAGCAATACTTGAAATTTTTGCCGACCATACGCCTACAGAGTAGAGGCGCGCGTCGTGATTTCACGAGACTACATTCCGAATTCCGAATACATACACACCTGAATGGTCAAGCCCAGCTGATTCGAAGTAGAATAGGTGGAAAACACACTGTTTTTTGTTTTTGAACTAGACCGGTGAAAAAGTGAAAGGGTCGGGTAGTAGTCCCCTCTGACGCCTGCCATCCTATGTGCGCAGCGCTCCAGCGATTAGCCTTATCAAATGGCCCTGTAACGTGTGAACGAGCCGAAATTGCTAGCTTCAAGCCGGCGTAAAAACCCCCGGGACAAAAAAACCATAAAGCTTCTTTGTTTGGTGTTTTGACTATCATTGTAGCCCGGTAGCATTATCCCCTGCGGGGAAGGAACCTCTAACGCAGTTTTTTAAGTAGAGAAATCATTGCACTATTTTGTGAACGCCTCCCTCAAGGATCCTCCTATAATATAATAGTAGATCAACAACACGTATCATGTTCAAACCCAAGCGGTGCATGTAGTCAACCCAGCACGACATCTGTATCACCTGCCTTCGGCGAAATAACGGATCTGTGAAAAACATCATGCAATGCGCACTGAAAAACGGCGGGCGCGCTGGACGTTGGTGTTGTTCAAGGCGTTTACCGAACGTTGTTCAATACCACCAACACATGACATGCGATATTACACTAACCGCGCAATCAAATGTATGTATTTCACGACCGACACTCACCTATATCCTTCACCAACCCGAGACTCATGTAAGAACATGAGAGCCTTCACCTCAAAATATATTTGTTTCCGAAGTTTTCTTCAATCGGGAAAGTTATGAATGATCAATGTTGAAGATCATGCTACACATTGATTGTCGGATGGCAAGGGAAATAATAATAAGATATATGTATATTCTACTGTATCTTCCGCTAAACGCCGCATCAGTCGATAGGTGATGATGCAATGTCTACTGAACCATGGCGACCTCGCTTGATGTACCTTGTTGCCGACTACCACTACATGGACACGCGAGACTGTCACCACCATCTGTGTCGGGACCTGACCGCGCGGCCTTCAATTGAAAGCTCACGTATGCTACTATCGAGGCGCATGCCGTGAACTCCACCCCTGCGGCCAATTATTCCGCCTCCCCTCCCCCCCAAAGGCTTAACGTATAGCATTGTTACTTTTCATCTACCTTCCGCTATACCACCCTGCCCCTAGATATAAGGATATTTTCTACGTTCATATTGAGTTCACAAGTACATAGCATTTAGGGACAAAGTTGTAAGCCGGATCTATCTGTCAATAGATGGATGCAATGCCCACTGAACTATAACCAGCGCAGACTCCACCTCTGCGACCAATCCCTCCGCCACCTTTTCCCCCCACCCCTCTAGGAGACTCACATAAAAACCGGGAGCGCCTTCTTCCCGAGACCTCTACACCACATTTCCGCGATTGCCGAAAGTCTCACTAGGTGAATGCAGTGTCCCGTAACTAACTAAAACGAGGGTGCCTTCTCTGTACGTTGTACGGACACGGCAAGCTGTGAAAACACCACCTGTGTCGGGACCTACCACCGCGGCCTATAAAAATAAGTTATTATATTCTACTACGGAGATCCATGTGTAACTTGATCGCCTCCCCCCCCTCCAGCCAATCCGTCCCCCCCCACCCGTCTCCCTTCTCTCCTTTCACTCGTTCCGAGCATCACATACATACAAAGTGAACGCCTTCCGCCCAAAAAGTACACTTGATTTTCCAACAGATGATGCAACGTCTACTAAAAACTATGGCGATTTCGACCACCGCTTACCCAACGGTGCCATGCACTCTACCAGCTAACAATCGAACGCAACGATGTCACGTGCGATATCCTTCGGTTACTTTATAGACGTAGTCACCTAGGTTTGCCTCGTTCTGATGTCTGCCAGGTCGTACCACGTGAAGATGCCGTTTATTTGTGTCACAGAAGAAAATAAAACATGAATAGCAGCAAGATGTCTACAGGAGATAGGCTTAATTTTGAAAGCGCCCCAGTTATATGTGTTCGCTTGTTTTTTTCTTTCAACTCTTCTTTAGTTAGAAACTGGCATACCTAAAGTGAGTACCAAGTACAGGAATCAACCCACTGGATGAAGCTGCACAGCTGCGCTTCTACGTCCCGAGCGCTGTCACATGTCGGCTGCAGTTTTTTGCTGGTCTTTCCAGACCAACATTTCGATTTACGCGTGTGCTTGTGTACCTTTTAAAGCCCGAGTATAAGAAACGCGAGTATCTTACAAACCCGAACATACAGTAGTTTAGTGTGGGATGTAAACGTCCGAGAGGGTGGTCCACGACAAAAGTGCACCCCCCTGTATAATCACACGATAATTAGTTTTTTTCCTTCACCTCACCTGCCTACTGAAGAGGAACTGATGTGCTTCGAGTGCACGAAACATCTCCGTCAGATTCGGATTTCCGCCCTTTCTTTGCTGTGCTCGAATCCCAGACGATCTCATACGTTGTGAGCGTGTCGTAAAGAAGGTCAATCGTTGGACGGTATTTGTGCTGTGCATGGCGTCCGCCTCCTCCTGCTGAAGGGTGATCAGTGACTCCTCAGAAGTTGTCAAATGTTGAGAGGAACTAGGCGCGAATCTCCCGTGCTTACGTCAAGCCCCAAGTACGTAAAAAACGCAGGGGGGATTCAAAACGCAATCATGTTGAGAACGTTCCCGTCGGAGATAAGACGTTCAGTATACCTGTGAGTGATGACATGCGACCTTTGTGATTCATGTAGACGTTGCCATGTTTGGAGTTCATCTATTCTGGGGCGCATGCCTCGTCCTTGGCCCAGGCGGCCGTCTTGTCGAATATGTTGAAGAAGGGCATAGAAACACCAATACACGCCCACACAGCGGCCGACCTTAAGGACACGGCACTGGCTCGAATAATAAAATGATAGAGCAATGACAAGCCTTGACGTTAAAACCTTTGGGCAAGGCCCCCGAACACATATGAACGAGTAGGAACCTCCCGTTTGCGTCTCTTAGCGTGGGTGGGGAACTGTGCGTCAGAGTTTAACCCGAGTAAGTTATGCACTCGTGTATCCCTACCAACTTACGTACGCACATACGTAACCCCATGCCGCGTGTCGTCAACTGACTGTATGATCGCGCCCAACTGCATGTCAGGTTATATTTCCGAAGCCATACCGAAACAGACTGCCACGAGTTCTGCATCCCAGAGAGACAAGACGCGCCTAATTGCTATAGCACTGGGACAAGAAAGACAAACCCTAGGTTTCAGTCGTACTCCAACGCGGCTGAAAGCAACAACTCCTTCTTCCTAGAAGACGTGGATCAAAAACAAAAGATAAACGGGTTTAGCGTGCGAACTGCTGCAAGACGAACTCCGCCAATATGTCACCCTCCCAGAAATACACGGAATATCCTGGAGTTAAAAACTCTACGAATAACACATAAGAGTGCTGCCCATCCTTCCCGTAAACATGAAAAAAATAAATGGGTTTCACTGACTGAGCCAATCAGTTTTCGCAATTAGGGTCGGGTCGGGTACCGTTGTCCCTGCACAATCCGGCCAAACAACACCACGCCATAAATCGACACGACTACGAGACCCGACACGACACGGTTAATCAACTTGCACCTCGTTTACCCCACGAATCAGCCGGACACGGCCTGACCCGTGAGCAGCTCGAGCGAAGCAACGAAGCAGGAGTGGGGCCGCCCACCTACCTCGACGGGACGGGTACCATAGCGTATTGTATGCAGACGCAGCCAATAATACCTCGTACATAACACGACCCCCGAATGGAGATAACCCCAACCCGAACCAATTGCCCAACCCACACGAACCTAACCACACACACTGCAGTTTTTCTGTCATCCTGCGTGGGTGGGGTTTCCTCACACACTTTCCGCTAAATAAATTGTTTCTGAATGACGGGGTTTCTTAGCCCAAAAAAATCGAAAAATGACGTAATTCAATTGTATACACTGACTGGCCATGGAATTGTTCATCGGGATAACACGTTGTTTTTTTTTTTTCTGAAACCAGTTTTCGGGTGTGGAGCCCCTCCCCTCAAGTGGGGAGCCTCAAAAAAATTAGTGTGAACCTTTTTCGTAGAACGCCTCTCAAGCCGGAACACACAAGATATACATATTTATTTTCTTGAATACAGTTAGTTGCACTCAACGCGGTGTTTGTCGTGCTTGTTTGCAATTGAACACCCCCACTTTTTCACCCACGAACTAACTATTACGGGGGGGCATAGTTAATAGGACCAAATATTTCGAGTAAAAATGGTTAGATATGTAGGTTTTTATGTATACCATAGGTCCTATTAACTATGGTCCCCCGTTATAGTATTACGGGGGGGGGCATAGTTAATAGGACCTATTGTGTAGTCTAAAACCTATATATTCACCTATTTTTACTCACAATATTTGGTCCTGTTTACTATGGTCCCCCGTAATAGTTACTGTGGATGATATTATAACCTGGGTGTTGTGCTTCTTTGATGCGGTGGGAGAGACTCAGAGTGGCGTGCGTAGGAGCGTGCAGCGCGGAACCGAAAGAGTAGGAGCTTTGGATGTATGTCTGGGCTTCAAGACATGCAGCCACGCATCGAAAATGATGGGGCAACCGATACGCCAATATATATGCATGACCTACTGTATGCCCCCACGTCTTACCGCTGCCCCCTTTTCGTTTCTGTTATCCACAGGTTTCGGGCCCGTTCGTGAGGAAAAATGCCACGTATGCTCGGGCCGTTCGTGCTGAGCACTGACGCGATCGCTCAAAACGAGCTAGCTCAGATTCGCTGCTAAAAATATGGAATAAGAACCCAACCTTCCCCGGCTGAGGTCTGGTGACGTAGGAGGAGTGACCCAGGGGTTTCGAAAACTTGGTTAGGGCCGGTACTGAAGATGCGCGAAGAGCTGCAGGAGGGCAGGCATGGCAACAAGCACCGCGTGTATCAGACACCTGCAGACCCTTCTCGACAGCAGTACAACCACGCCGTGGAACATGTAATAACACTATTATTAATAAGTATACCTCTCTACCAAGATATATATATATATATATATATATATAATACCCGGGTCTTCCGGGGCCGACTAGGCCCTTTCAGAACTAACTGCAGTCCCGTTTTGGAGACAAGCGATACAAATTCTGAGTAGTTTGTCCCCTAGACGGGACTGCGGTCCTAAAAGGGTCAACCCGTGAAACCCCGTTTTGGGACGGGCGGGTACTATTACTGCTACGCCTTGCTGAGGTTGCGTCAACCATTCGTCCCAAAACGTTAGGGGCTCGGTTTTTTAGTCGAGTCGAGCCCATTCCCTGGCGTCCGCAAACCCTGCGCTAACGTCGCGTACGGTCATCCACACAAAGAACTTGTGCGCTGTGGTGCGATGAGTCATTCCATATCTTGCGTCCCGGACAGGGGAAAACGACAAACTTGTTGAGCAGGGCGTAGAACGGATGCATCCTCAGTAGTATTGGTACTGTATACTATTTCTAGTAATAATTTATTGCTCGGGATCACGCGCGCAGAGGAAGGTGGTAGGCGCGCAGGAATAATAGCTGACAACGAGTCGCGGCGTTCATCTGGGATGTCACCCACAGATTTAGAAGGAAGGATGGAAGAGCACATCTTTGCGCGTCTAACTTCTATCTTTCGCGCTGGGTGCCCGTGTCGGATGAATCGTCCAGTACTGCATGAAACGGGGGCCGAGAGGGTTCGAAGCTGCGGCTCAAGAAGGGGTGTGAGGCGGGGAGTGTGTGTTCTCGATATTATGCGAGGCCGTATTCGTATGATGGTAGACCCTCGCATCCCTGCAATACCGGAACGGAGCACGTCGGGTTTTCACCAACCAGGCATGAATCATGTGCACCAAGCACGAAGCGTCGCGAGCTGTCCGGCGAGTCGCAGGAAGAGTGAGCGGTATCTTCCTAATAAATAACCACTCGCGAGGCGGACATTCTAATGGTTGTCCCATTCAAGGAATCGATTTAATGGACGGTGTGGCCGCTTCCAAAGACAGCAATGGGAGCACTATGTAACTGCCTCTCGGGTGTCTTACCATAAAACACTACCGTGACACGATCATCCCCCTTCTTCGGAGAAAAGGTTCTCCACCCCGCACAAAAGATCCAACTCGATCAACAGTTAGTTGTTGTTTTATCTCACGTAGTGCGCGGCGTGTTTTTCAGTTTCGTTGTCAACCCCAACCCAACCTAATATAATATATAGGCGGGGGAGGTGGAGGGGGCGGGGAAGGCGTGACAGGGACACCTTCCGTGTTTGGTGCGAGTAGCATTGACGTCATTGTGCCGTTGACGTGTTGACATTACGAGGGATTTGCGTCCGACGAGGCCCTTCTCTGGTTGCCGGTCGGAAACAAATATAGTTCGAGCCTTACAGCATGCCGCGACGTCGATCGGGGCGGGTCTGGCCGCTGGCGTGGTCGTGGTCAAGGGCGCCCGGCGTGCACACAGAGAGATGTCAAAACGACACAATCCGTCGCCACGCGCAGGCCGGACACCTGTCAAAAACTCTGCGATGAGTGTGTGTTCATAAATAAATAATACTGCACCACGTCTTGAAGCCGGAGGCGCCGGAAGGCCCACCCCTCGATGCGACACCTCCACGACGTTCCTCAACTCGCGCCTATCCCAACTCTGTGCCGGGGCCGGCCGAAGCCATGCCAGAAGCCGTGTCCGCGTCGTGTCGCTCGTTTTGTTCAAGGACGTCATGCATCTGACGGGTTGACGAGAGCGGCACAATGAAGGTCGTCTGGTGATCGCGTGTGAACGTTATTTTACCAAGAGATATGTTGTACTATTAACAGTTCGAGAGTAGGCACGTATACGCCACGCGGCCGGTACCACGGACTAGTCGACGTTCACATCAGCCGAGGAGGGAGGTGGGCAGGGGGGGAGGAAGGGGTCGGACCACTCTCCCTCGAGCTTTCGCTTCCGCCCGTTCTCCGTGGCTCTCGCGGACGGACTCTAAAACAACGACAAAGCGGATTGTTCTGAGTGTTCGGGTGCGGGGGTACGAGAACGGCACACTAAATACGGCATAATAAGCAAGCCGTGCTAGAGATATTATGATAATGATATCTACAACGGACTCCTAGAGGTGGTGGTAGTGCCTCCGTAGGTCTAAAATATCTGTCCACGATTGGTTGGTGTTCGTATATGAATTATATACCGAACGAAAGAGCCCCTCCGTGACCTCAACCGCTTTGGGGGAGCTCTTGGGCTTTGTCATACGGCTAGGTATTACCAAGGTTTTACCGTCTCTTTCCGTAGAATGGCTCGGCTTGTCGCGAACTGCAGCCGTGGCATATCGTGGGCCGCCATGGCGAGGCAGACATGCCGTGGCATGCCGTGCCTTGTCGTGGAGTGCCGGGCCACAGCGGCCGCGGCCTTGGAATGCCGTGGGTTGTCGACAGCCCTTCGACGGGTGCGGTGGCATGCCGTGACATGCCATGATAAACGGATACCGTGGCATTCTGCGAGTATTGCCAAGGCACGACACGACATGACATGCCAGGGATGTGGCCAAGACATGCCTTGGGTGTTGCCGTGGGGGTTTCCACGTCATTCCGGGGGGGTTGCCGTGGTATGCCGTCGCGGTTTCCGTTGTACTGCCGTGGCTTGCCGTGGGTGTCGCCAAGGCATGCCGTCTACGGTGGGGTCTATGGCGAGTGCCGTGGCGCCTGCGATGGAGACAAATATAGAACATGCTGTGGCATCATGCCATGTTCATACCATGGCATCTCATGGCATCCTATGCCATACCATAGGGTGTCGTGGCAATGCCATGGTATGCCATGGATGGTACCATGGCAACGCCACGGCATGCCGCGAAAAACTCAAATAGTGCTCATCCATGGAATTTACTATTAATAGGAAGCCGAGGCAATACAGCGCGGACAATCTACCGCACACGCGTGATGTTGTTTCTTGACCCTGGCTGCGGGCGGCAGGCGAGTATTGCGTTGCAGCCAGCTGGTTGCAGCACGCCCCCTGCACTGCTCATGTGCTGTTCGTTGTCTGTGGTGTCTGGGTTACGCGCAGTTACTGATTTTGAACCGTTCACTTTTACTTTCGAGCTTAACTGAGTACTCGTCCGAGGTTTTATCCTCAGCGATCTTCTTTCTGAACATGCCGTGGCCACAGGTGTCGTCCCTTCCCCCCCCCCGGTCTGTGCCTTAATTTTTACTGCCCATGGGTCCCAGAATTCCCGCTGCTCGTTGATTTTCACCGAATGTTGCTAAACTCACGCTCTGGCGCCTTCACTAATCATTTGTTTTGCAAGGAGAAGTCCTTACGAGTATACGGTGAGACTCGATCCCATGAAATCGATCTTGGTAGGCACGCGGACCAGTCACCAAGCCTCCAGGAACGGAAACACATTCGGGGGAAAAAACTTCGAAGTAGACACGATCTCTGCGAGGATCGAACTCGCGCTTTCAAGCCCCAAATCGGGCACCGTCATAATTTTATTATATTAACAAATACCATACTGCCTGATATTATGTTCCACCGCGCACACACATGTGCACATCAGCACAGCAGAAGAGAGAGAGATTGCGATGGCAGATGACGGAACGAAGCTTCCGATAAAGCAACTAGCCATACGTAGTAGCACACCACGGACCAGCGACACGCGCGCGGTGTGGTCCGGTGCTGCTGGTGCTGCAAGGCGGGGTTGTAACGTTGTTTTTCGTGTTATTTTGCATGTTGTCTGATGCCTAGATTTCTTAAGCTTGCCTCGGCCAAGAAACGTAAAGCGTCGGAAGTATAAGGAGCTGAAGTACTCATATATAACCTAGACTGCCGTTATATTTCCGTCCGGAGTGTGCGTGACACGCAGCAGCAGCAAACATATATCGATGGATGGTGTGGATTACGGACCGCAGGCTCTCATAATAAGCACAACTAGCCACATCAGTACAGCGCAGATTGGTGCGTCACACACGCACGGTGTTGCCTGCTGGTGCTTACGCGCTGCAGCGTTGTAACGCTGTGCTCTCTACCTGTTCACTACCTGGTACATGTCTGGGCTCTGCGCTCGTGAAAGGGGAAAAAAACTGCCGACACTTTGCCGGTACGTACGTACAAAGCATGGCCTCTCGTACTGAAACCACGGGAATCGTCTTATCCACTCCTCCTGCCGTAACCAAAAACAACTTTGAGAGCCTGCCACGCGCGCCAGAGGGCGCGGATGGCGCCCGGACGTCGACCAAGTGTTTTCGGACGGGCTTCCCGTGTCGGCCATCTAGCTGATTGCCAAAAAAGTGCTCGTACGAAGAGATATGTGTGTGTGTGAAAAAGTACGACAAATTCACAAGCATAACTATCTATATAATGACGGCACAGCGGCCATTTTTTCGTTGCTGAGACGGTAACGCTTGGGTTGGCGAAATTCGTTTCAAAGCGTCACGTGCGTCAATAGCAGCGGGGAGGCAAAACCCCATCTGGGGCGATGCGAAGGCAAGTACCTTGTGTAGGTCGAGCAGGGACGATACCTGTGCCCACCGGTTTTCTATTGCGGGGGACCATAGGTAATAGGACCTACGGTATACATAAAAAACCCTACAGATTTAACCATGTTTACCAACAATATTTGGTCCTATTGACGATTGTCCCCCCGCAATAGAAGCCCACAAGGGTAAAACCTTCGACGAGGTGGGTCGGAAAAGAGACGCGATGACCAGAACAACAACTAAAAAATGTAGTGACGGTGGTTAGCTTCCCATTCCTGTATGCACATGCTGTACGAGAGCTATCCCACAGTAGGGGGGCGCCAGAAGTTCCTGAGCCCCTCACAGTAGGAGCTCAATATCTCACCCGATACAATACTTGGAAGAATTTCGTTCGTGCCACCGGACATGCACTTGCATGCGCTACGTAGTCCTGAAACGAATATACGAGTGAATTTTTCATCGTCATCGGTAGTTCCTCACTTAAGGAACTCAAATGGTCAGAAACCTTCGGGCCGAAAAGTGCAACCCCTACCGTGGGGCGACTCACGAGTATGTGTCACAAATGCGCGACCTCTTCCTGCCCACGTGCACTCATGCATATTCTGTAGGTACGGGCATCCCGGCGGGCGTCATCTTCCCATTGTGCAGCTAGCCTCCGGTACGGACATACTTGAATAGACACACTCGGAAATGATGCAGCCGGCTCCAACCAATGCCTAGATATATCTCCCTGGCATAAAGCAGTTACATGATTGTGTCCCTCCGGGTCAAGCATAATCGACTTATCACAGCAAAGGACGACGGCCTCCCCCACCACATTTCAAAGACACCAGATTCGACACGGTTAGCGCCTATCTCTCGACCGTGACCAAACTCGCGCCGATGTTATACGCAAAAAACCGAGGCCTTGCGTTTTCGTTTCTGCTCCGTAGCTGTGGGCTCCGCAGACAACGCAGGCCTGACTCAACCCGTGAAACATCAGCGACCACATTGTACGACGGCGCAAGAAGAACGGCGCCCCTTCACTGCCCGTGTAATCTTCCCGCCCGCCTGCCTTGCGCTCGCTGCTTTCGTAGCGACCGCCATTGGAGGGGGTATTTTCAGAACCGTCTCCAGTCTCGCCTATCGCGCCGACCAAACGGATCGGAGTATACAGCCAACGACGTCGGCCTTCCCGGAACGTGGTGCAGCGTGCACGAGGTTCGTCGGGCCGCCCCAAACCATCACAACCTTCTGTCCACGCACGAACCTGCTTCCGCACGCTCTCTATAAACTTTCGAGTGTGGACCATGTCTTCATGGCTGCCAGATAGTGCCTGGGCCATGATTGCCAGGGCCCTCTCCTAGCGTTTTATTTCTTCTTGATGCTTCCCCTGCGCGCGATCGAGAGGCAGGGGTTGCGGAAATTCTGGTCAATCCATCACAGAAACGGCATGTACGTTCGAGAAAGGCTCGAAGGTGAGTACCGCTTCTTTCCCCCAGTGCCACACACGGGTGTGTGTATAGGATACTCTTGTTGACTTGAACTGACATTCCCAAGCGTGGGACCTGTTGTAGCTGGCAGGTTCCACCACGTGCAAAGGGGAAAAGGGCGGGTGGGTCGCGTTGCGCTCAAAAAGTTTTCTGCACGCACCAGGTACCGGGTATGTCTCATCTGTGATCTTCACGGAGGCTTATGCACTTGCCTGCCCTTCCAAACACCCCCTTATCACCACCAAGTTCACGAGAATACCCAAAGCGATCGCACCACCTCTCTCGAAGGCGTGGCCATCCCCGGCCGAGCCTCCAGACACTTCTTTATCACCATCAAATTCACGGAAATACCCAGTCAATCGCACAACATCAACGAAAACGCAACTAACCCCAGTCACGCCTCCATCCTATCCCGCGCGATTCCCGCGCAAGGAAGCGTCAACGTTTGAGCAGTAACACCCGAAACCTTCTACTCCTCGCGTCCACACCAAAACTTCCTGGAAACTCCGCTCGATTCTCGCTCGCCTGGTTGAACAGCGCTCGCGCCCAAAATATTGAGGTCATCAGCTACTTTCAGATGGTCGGGGGCCGCAGACGTTCTTATTGATAGCCAGCGAGCGCTCCAACAGCGGCTTGGCTCCCGCACAGTTGTCCTGGGAGACGAAAGCATTGGTTTGGCGGCGTAAGTGCAGAATGCCACGAACGCTGAACACTCCAAACACAGCAAGCCCCTTCACAGGCGCGCTCGCGGTCGGGGGTACGCCATAGTCGAACACCTCCGGTCGTAGTACCATCTTTGCGTAACTGCAAAAGTGCAGAGCAGGGGGCTCTATAGTATAGTCTCGGGAACGTCCCTCAGGTTGTTTGAAAGAGTCCGGCGGACACGACTACTTTTCAAGGGCGTTTCCGAGTTCCACGCGCATCGACGGCCACTTCGAAACTGATCGAAAAGCGGCAGGGTTACACGAAGACACTCCTAGTCGAACAATGAGCACGCTTCGAAACTTTTCGAGTATTTTTTTGCACTTCCGTACATTGCTAGAATACTAGACTGCGTTTCCTGTTTCTAAAGAGCTCATATAGACGTCCCCGAACGTTGAGCGCCCCATCGCTCTGAAGGACCAGGTGGAGTAGGTTAAGCTTGCGTCTGAACGGTCACTTCAGTGCGTCCGTGTCTTCGGAAGCTTGTATGGCCATGAGTTGAAGACCCAGCAGTCACTTCAGTATATTTGTATCTATGGAGGCTTGTAAGGCCATGAGTTGAAAATCTTGATTGAAAAACCTTGTTTTCGACGCGGAGAGCGGGGGGTCTGGCCATGCAGTGTTCCCCCCATGTTTTGGGCGCCTTTCCCCCCCCCCCCGCCCCCTCCCGCCCCGGGGAATAATCGTCTCAACTCGCTAACCGATGGCCGGTTTCGCACGCTTTCAGACACCACATATCACGCGCATCGTCGTTGATAGGCGAATGCCATCCATCGGAAGCTACCCGAGGGAGACGGAAGCATCAAGAGCTTGACCTTGATCGCGTGAACGGCATGGTGTTGGTTAGCTAGACAAGCGTGAAATTCACGAGAGGCCACATAGAGCACGTAGCATATCCACAGCAGGGTGCTTTGACCCCAACACGCACGCTGCTCTGCGCAACGACCGCCCAGCCCGGACGATCTCACACAGCTATTCAACGGGCGATGGGTTGTCAGAAGGAAAGGACCGACTATACACCAGACCCAAACGATCCTGTGGGCCCTGATAAACGAACTAGAGCATTCACACCCCGACTCTTGCCTGGCTTATCATCACCCGAGCCAAGTTGTTTAGATCGGTAGCTGTTTCTGGGTGGTCGGGGCCGTACGCGTGCTCGTCGATCGCCAACGAGCGCTTGTACAGCGTCTCGGCCTGGGCGAAATTTCCCTGACAAACATGGAGGGGGATGGGGTGAGTGATAACACCCCCGGGTTTCCATTCATTGTATTCTCGATGCCTAATAAGTATACCGCGTGCAAAAAAGGACCCGCTTTAACTCCATTTTTTTATCGTCAAAGAGCTGGTGCAGTTCTTAGGGGACGACACATTCCTGACACGAAACAGCGCAACGAGTTGAGCTCGTTCGAAACAAAGCCGAGGGAGCTCTGCGCTCTTGGACAAGCAAGCCCGTTTGGTGAACAATATAACATGGAGCGTATAACGACCTTAGTGGGATTAAAGATTAGTTTGGCTCTCACTTCTGCTCTCAGCAAGCCCCCAGTACCAATGCGTTTAAAGGGGGGGGGGGGCGCTTACCTGTGCCTCCAGTGCTCCCGCTTGGTCGCTGAGCGCTACGGCCACCTTGGGGTGTTCACTCCCCATCGCCGCTTGCCGAATCACGACCGCACGCCCAAAGAGAGGCTCGGCTTTCTCGTGCTTTCCCTGCGTGATCGGTAATCGTTTGTGAGTACCAGGGCATCGTTCGGTAACAGGTGGCAACATTTTTAGAAGGTAGTGGGGGTGCTCGCGCACCCACCCGGTCCTCCGTTCAAGTTTGTACCGATGACCCCCGGAGGGTGAAGCGACTTACTTCCTCCTTTCAAAAAGTGCGAACTAGTCGTGCGGGGGAGACACAGTAGCACACGATTCGGTGCCGGCGATCGATGGGGGGGATAGGTGGATCATGCGGGAGGAACAGGCACCAGCCGCCATCCGTGCTGCGGACGCGTACATGTGACGGACCAGGCTGTGACGCGCAGACAAAAACATCACGTCCTACACCGAACTGGCGAGTTCTTCCAAAGCAACCGAGGAATCGAACGCACTTATCGGACACTACTACCCCCATGACAAGGACCACAGGGCTTCGAAAGCGCCGCGAGGGCCCCGGCTTGACCCACGTACTCCGCTTGCTCTTGGTCGTCGAGCATAGTTACAGTGTTGCCGACCACGCCGTCGCTGGTTGTGCTGTCAGCCCAGTATGCGGGGGTGTGGTGTGCTACATTCCTTCATGAATCAACCCACATTTGTTTTTGTCCTCCTTCATGCTTCACTCCTCGTCGTTGCCGCGGCATGATATCACTTGCTAGGGGTATATTATATGGTGACCTACCCCAGACGGAGCATCTGCATTCAACTATAAATTCGTATTGGCTACTACCCCCTTAGTCCCCCTTGTTTCTCACGCTCTGGAGTTCGTGGCAGGGTAAGCATATCATTGAGGCAGAGTTCACAACAATCAAAACCAGGATCGATCAGATGGATATAAATGTTGGTCCCAACGGCTTAGAGACTCCAATGCCTGGGATAATGTACCGGAGCCGCAGCCATTGCCTTACGTACTTCCGGCTCAGCAGGCGGGAAGGGGGGGAGAGGCAGCAACACTTTGGGCGAAAAATGCCACGGGTAGCGACGCCGTCGACGCCGGTCAGTAGAGCCACGGCTCCCGACCTGGTGCCGGCGTGATGCGCCCCCCCCCCCCCCACACACACCTCTTCTGCTCGAACGGAACCCGGCAGTGTTTCTCCCGGAGGTTACAGTACACGTGTACAATACACCGCCGAAGGCTCCGCCTCACTCGCCACTCGAACACAGGAAGCGGGGGCGGCACTATTGATAGTGGATGACATTGTAACGCTGCGGCTGCACCACGGCTTCGTTCTCGCCTCCAACCATATTGCACTGGTCGGCCAGCTAGAACCCAGAGATACAGCCGCGGGGCTTCTTCTTTGATAAGGTTATTCAATATCTCCCCGGTTTGATGCACAAGGCAGCTTAAGATGGCTGTTATCTGAGGATCGGTTTCGTCGCCGTCGGTATAATATTTTGTTTGTCTCGGTTGGGTCGCCCAGGTGCGGTAGCTACACCGCTGATCTCGCCACTGGTCGTTGTGCTCGCCACAAAATAGATATAAAGTTATCGACGGCACGGCTGCGCCATAGCTGCGGTTGCTACAGCGCCGCGTTCCTGCAGCTGCTACACCATAGTTGCTGCTGATTCACAGCTATTGCTGACACTGCCGTGTACCATACAGCCGCAGTTGTTACAGCGCTGGTCGCTGTGGCTGCTACGCCGTTGTTGCTGTTGATACACAGCTACTCCTGAAACTGCTGGGTCACATGCATCTGCTGCTGCTACAAGGCTGATCGCTGCGGTTGCTACGCCGTAGTTTCTGTTGATACCCAGCTATCGCTGACACCGCTGTATCGTAGTTGTGGTTGATACACCATCGGTCGCTGCGGTTACACACAACGTAGGTGCTGCAGACACACAGCTATTAGTGAAGCTGCTGTGTCTTACAAGTGGTTTGGGTGGCAACGCCGCTGGTCGCTGGGGCTTCTACACCGAAGTCGCCGTTGATCACAGCTCTCCTGCGGATTCTGCTGTGCCACCGCCGCTTCGGCTGTCTAGTGCACTGCTGTGTAGCTGATCTAGGACACACGTTTGACTAGAGTCGTGCGCATGGTCGACGTCGCATAGCAGCAGCAGCACTGCTCCTGTAGGAAGTACGACACGCATTGAAGCTTCAGCGATTCTGGGGGGTGTCCCCGAGGTCAAGCCACATCTCCAACCGCGACATCCTCGGGAAATAGCACCTACTTCTTGGACAACCCTCTGCCGATTGTGGATCGATATAACATGGGCTGAGCCCCACACCAAAAGTAGTTCAATAGGAATCAAGCCTGGCTATCAGGTTTTCCTGGAGCGAATCCGCTTTCCGAAGTTGTTTCGGGGGGGAGAGGGGGGGAGTAATGAGGCCTCTCACCTGGGCCTTCAATACCTTCGCCCAGTCGCTGAGCGCTGCGGCCACCTTGGGATGGCCACTCTCCTGCGCCGCTTCCCATATCGCGATTGCACGTTTGAACAGAGGCCCCGCTTCCTCGAGCCTACCCTGCGAGGCGAGGCGGGCTTCTTTGTGAGTATGTACGGGCATGTTCTGCATCGACAGGGGTCAATGCTACGAGCAGCACAATGCTTAGCTTTAGCGTCCGTCTCGTCATAACTTCAATGGTTGTGTCAACCAGTCACACCTCGGTCCAAATACACCTTGTGTTATACGATAGAGGCCCACCCTAGTCGTTGAGGCTCCTGTGTCCCCTCCACGGTAAAATGCGGAAATTCAAACCGGGGACTAACATATGAGTGCGCCTGACGCTACACGCATCTCGTACGTGTACGTTGGCCATATGCTCAACAATGTACAGCACAAGTTACACACTCATCCATCCTTACTCTGGAGGCCGGTAAAAGACGCCGCGGTGGGCTCAGAAAGCCCCCCCCCCCCCCCCCCCCCCCCCCAAATTCGATACCTCTATAGTATTGCAGAACGCCTCACGCATAATGGGAATGTGGAGCAAGAGAGGCATTTCTTCCCATTGTGATCGACAGCGCTGTAATCACATGGTGCTCTCGTTCGAAGAGCCCTCGTTCTATGCCGGCGGCCGATGGATGCCCCAATGCAGCTTCCCGGGGCATCCACCGTCGCTGGTGCCAGGACACACGCGTGTGGTGCAATTAGGCCGTGACGTGGACATACATAGCCCATCTCACACCACTTCGTCGACTTGATCACGTTAAAGTGCCAAAGGACCGTAACAGCGCGCGGGTCGGAAGTCTACGAGGCCGACAGCAACAGCCCTAGGACGATGACCGCGACGTGGTTTGATTTGTGGGCCCCGTGTATTGTGGTTGGTATCTGACGCGGTTATCAAGTACGCCGCCGGCGGCACCACGGAGCTCCGTGAGCGAATCGATCCCTTGCCGTCCACTATGAGACCTCACGCCCCTTCATCATGACAGACCTCTCAATTCCTGACCGGGTATGGGGCTTTGAACATCGCGCGTTGCGCGTGGCCTCTGCGGTGACATACCCGTATCATCATCCAGAATACATTGGTCAACTTTTGAAGTTTCTATTCGCATGTGCTTCCGTTCCTTCTCGTGGACCTCCATGTGGGCTGTTGTAGGGTGGTCACATCATCGGGAAAATACTCCTATTTACGGGGGACCATAGTATATAGGACCAAATATTTTTAGTAAAAATGGTACAATATATAGGTTTTCATGTATACCATAGGTCTCATTAACTATGGTCCACCGTAATATAAAGAGAAGTAACTGATCCGCGAATGACGGGCTGCAAACACTTAGAACACAAACGTTCGTCCTGCGAAAGAAGGCAGTTGTCACCATCTTCTCCACCAACGCTGCGAGCTTGGTGAGGTTGGTAGCGGTGTTCGAGCGGTCACGACCGTCAGCCTCAGCATCAATCGCCAAGAAGCGCTTGTACTTCAGCTCTGCCTCGTCGTACTTGCCCTGGGTGACAAGGGGCACAAGTACGTAAGGGCGGTGATAATTATGATTGGCAAGCCGAAACAAATCATACCAGGCAATTGAGAGGGCGAAATTCGAGCGCATGGAAAAAGTTGGGACGCCCCTAATTCAACTTTTACAAGAACGTCCCGCCCGTTTGTGTAGATACTCGGCCACACACTGGCGCTTCGCACTCGGCAGCGTAAGATATCTCGGATGGCGAACGGCAGCAAACATACTTTCCCCAAACTGCGGCAACTTGTCCTGTGTGCAGCGAGAAGTAGTTTGGGCCTAAACTGTAGCCCACTGCATGTAATACTTCATGCCAACTGTCGACGCATTCGAGCTTAAAGGAAACGCTCCATGGACACTGTTGTTTTTGCTCTTGCCTGGCTGTTCAATATCCTCGCCTGCCACGTGAGCCTTGAGGCTAGATCGGGAGCATCAGGGCCCGCCATATTCTCCCAGGTTTCCATGGCCCGACAAAATATAGCGTCGGCCTCCGCGTGCTTGCCCTGACGAGAGGAAGACGTGCGTAGGAGCTACAGTATCCAACGATTCGTGCATGCACAGCAGATGAAACACGTACTTGACCCTCCACACTCTCTTTGCTGACGGGTTGGGCAACATCCACCTCTGCACCTTCTATATCTTGCGTACGTACCCGCTTCGAGCGCTGCTCAGCCCCGACGAACATGGACCGTGCAATGCCCACAATTATGACGACCATATTCAAAACATGTTGGCATGCCAAACGTTGTCGGAAGTGCGCACTCCGTACCTGCATCTTCAATACATCGCCCAAACGTCCGAAGTACCCGGCGACTTCGGGGTGGCCGGGACCGTACAACTCCGTCTCTATTGCCATCGCACGCTTGTAGATCGGCTCAGCCTCAGCGTACTTGCCCTAAACAAGAGGTGCAGGAGCGGTTGGTGTGAGGTCGACAACTTCAGCAAAACAAGGTTATTTACAGGGTGTAATCCCACTAGTTGTACGAAGCAGGGGAACACCCCTACAACACTTACTTGCAGCAGCTACGCACAACTGTACACTTTAGCAGCCTCGCCTGGTTATTTATGCGTTTGAGTCACGTCGCGATGACCGCTCCTTACCCTCGGTCCCGAACCAACGATGCCACGCTCATGTTTGGTTTTTTACGGTCTGGATTTTCGCAAGTCTCCTGCTTGGGATGTGTGCAGGTAGGTACCCGCGTGTTGTCATCAGGAAGCGTGGCCAACAATGCCAGCAGGAGCGCTACACGAAGGGTGAGTGCCGCGACGGGGTTTTCAACCATTGCTTTCTGGGGACGCCTCGCTTGATGGACTCCATACCTTACCCAAACGCGACGCCTGAGGGAGTGCGTAGGGTTGACCTGATGGACAATGAACTGACGCTTGTAGGTGCTGACGAGACCAAAAAGGTTGTGCCGCTCAAACGGGATACCGAGTACGTTTTGGGTGAGCGGCTCCGTCAGTCCGAAATAATTCGGCCGCAAAGGGCTGGTTACCCCTTCCTTAGCAGGCGTCCAACGCAGTGTCGTGCATTCTCCCCGTCATCGGTCGAAGTTAGTCGCCACGAGAACCAATGGAAAGGACAGGCGTTTCCAGATTATTTTCTGGCCTTTCAACCACAGGGGTAGTGGCTATACGTGTAGGGGATAAGATACACACTTGTTTCTCCCTAAAAAGCTCGTACGGTTGCATACCAACTTTGTGATCCCACACAGCAGTGCATTACTCCACGTTGGTCACTGTTGGAGACGATACGCCTAGAGTGCATTTTTGGACGTCCACCGGCAACCGCTGCCACCTCGCCATGTGCATGCCATGATCAGGCTGTGTGCTTGAAACGAGTTCGGAGTTCACTGCCGCCTTGGCAATTTTGTATTAAAACAAAATGTGGCACCGGGACCAATGTTCTGTCTGTTAGACCACCAGGCCCACAGAGCAACGTTTTCTTAGACAAAAAATCTTGGGAGAGCCGTGATTCCGGATTGTTGTTGTTGATGACGAGCATGATCATCGATTTTTTTTCTGAGGCTTGCACCGGAAGCGGTGCAAGCGGGTTTTGCAATTGTGGCCCACCGTACCAAAAACACCCCGGAGTGCTGTCGGTGACGGCTTCATTCCTTGCCATTTACCCTAGATCCCATGTTCCCTGTGGTCCCTGCTGTGAACAACTTCAATAGGGTTGCGTCTGGTGCCCAACGATATGGCCGTTGTTTCTCAAGCTGTAGGGTAGAAATCGTTTCCTCGGGAAAATGCACGGCATTGGTAGGTGTTGGGCTCCTAATTAGTGCCACATACACTCTAGTGATATTGGAAGGTAGGGCTCACCATTGTTTCAAGTATCAGCCCTAAGAAGAAGAGATCCGCGGCAACTTCCAGGTTATCAGGACCGTACACCTCCGTATTGATCGCCAGCGAGCGCCTCAATAGCTGCTCGGCCTCAGCGTATTTCTCCTGAACACGGGGTAGCTGGTGTGAGTTTAAATCACATCGAACGCTCATATTTCCCACAAGGTGCAGAGAGAATACTCCGTCAACACGAAAAACACCTGTACAGCACGCCGACGTAAGCGTTTCTAGTACACGGCCTAGCACTCACGACAGCTCTTTAGAAACATCACTACGTTAGCATGGGCACTCCCTTACCCCGCCTTCCCACACCAGGGCAAAGCGCCCAAACGAGGCTTAAGGTTTTACGTCTCTGTATATGCCCGGTGCATGCAAGGGTGAGGGCGTGTTAATGAGCACCAGCATCTACTTTCAGCAACGGCAGCCAGCCAATTACGGCCGAGATCGAGTGCGATGCGTACATCCAATGATAATAGCTTACCGTGCGCAACAGGAGTGGGAACCGCATCGTGTTTAGTCCGCCTTGTAACCCCCAGTGGCTGTGTGTGGGGGGCAAGATACATGCTGCCTTTTTCCAAACCGCTGACACACGCCGCAGGCTGTCTGAGGTTTTGACGTTAGATTTGTTCAGTATGGCTGTTCACGACCGATGGAGAAAATGTACGTGGGCTGTATATTACTGCCGCCGGCATCCACTGCTGCCGCCGCCACTAATGAGCCCGTAAATGACATATTACGGGGGACCATAGTTAACAGGACCTATGGGGTACATAAAAACCTATATGTTTAACCATTTTTACTGACAATATTTGGTCCTGTTAACTATGCCCCCCTGTAATAGCATCTTTGTGACGTGCACACATTTGACACAATTCATTGTCGCCATTGCAGATTGGTTCAGCCAGTGTGTGGCACTCGAATCAACATGAGGGCTGTATGCCCACGAGGCGCGCAGAAGCACTTCTCCAGCACACTCCGGCGCCGCCTCATGCGCGGGCGGGCGAGCAGGCGCGTTTGTGAGCACGGCGCTGTCCTTCAATAACTGCGGCCGAACCTCCGAGGCAATATACTGCGGTCGTTGGCGTTCGTGCCGTCCTCAGTTTCCGACACGAGTGAAAGCTGAAGGAAAAATGTGTCCAGTGGTTTACCGACCGTTCCTAAGACAGCGACTGTTTCGGGGGGAAGCACACATGATGCATGTTCGTGAACCACTAGCAACCCCGACGACGTGGAAGACCGGCGGAGTAGAGGGGTGGGCCATGCAGCCGCCACACGCCTCCGCGGCCATCCGCCGCCGCTAGGGGACACGTCAATGGCACACGCGGGTTAGGACGCGCACAAAATATCGCACACTCGTTTTCCGCGCGGCAGGCAGATTCAACAACTAACTTGCGGTATCGGACATAGTGCGCTGCGCTGCCTGAACACCCATGGAATACACCACAGCACTCGTAGATTTCTCTTGGGGCGGGGCGGTGCCTAAATCACGAGCCAACGCATGCTGCGGTCGACACCGAGAGCGGGTGTACCGACAACGGACGGTGTCGCTTGATCCGAAAGCCGCGTAGGCGGATTCAACATTTGTTGCCCTCTGCGTAAACTTGACGCCGCCTATTTGTCATATAAAACCCAAAGCCAATCATTTGGCAGTCAGTCGTCAACAAACCAGTATCACCCCGATCTCACTCCCTTCTTGTGGGTCTCTGGGGGTCGTTGTAGAGTACGTCGACCACCAGAGAATGGCCCGGAATGGTCTCCGAACGAGCCCCGTAGACAATTTGGCCTTGGTGAGAACGTACGCCTCGCCGCTGTTTCTAATAACACCGGCAAGTGGTGGAGATCGGTAGCGACTTCCGGGTGGTCAAGGTCGTACACCTTCGTACCGATCGCCGGCGAACACTTGTACGGTGGCTAAGTCTCAATGCATTTTCTCGAATTGACAGCAAGTAGTGGGTTGGAGAGAGGGAGGAGCCTCAAACGCTCACGACTGCTGAAGTAACAATTGTTGACGGACAACTTCCCCCCCGTGAAATCGCCTACTGTGCTCTTTAAACATCTCACGAATTGGTTGACCGGTAGGAGCAGATATGGGTGTTCCGTGTCCAGCACCTTGTTGGCCTATGGCTAATGAACGTTGAAGTATCGGCTCGACCTCGACTCACTCTTCGTTCGTAGCAAGCAGTGGGCCCATGATCCCACGAGCTTATTCCGACCGCCTGTTTAGCAGAAGAGCAAGTGCGTCGACGCTGCGCCATTGTGCGAGAGCTCGCTCGCGCACGGCAACAGGACTAGCTGGGCGATATCATTTGATGTGTTTGAGGCACCCGGATTTGCAGCTTCATCCCGCGGCACAACGGGCCTTTCGGTCGAATTGCCTACTCACCTCACATTGACCCTTCCCAATTTACATTGCTACGTAACGTTTGCACATACGCAGATGACAACACCCTTCAGCTTCTAATAGTCCATACCTGGTATTCAGGAGACGAGTCCCGACTACCCGGGTGACACAAAAAAACAAGGGGGAATGTATCTTTTTCGACCTTCAACATTCAACACACTCCACTGTACTTTTCAGCAACACTACACAACCGGAACCGTACAAAACAGCGGAAAGAATAGCCGATTATGGCTCTACACGCAGAAAAAACCCTACTACAAAGGATACTTGCAAGGGAGTGGGAGTGAGGAGGGGTAGGCGACTCCTACCTGCGCCTTCAGCACCCCTGCGCGGCCACTGAGAGCGGTGGCCACTTCGGCATGATCTGCTCCAAAGGCCGCTTCCAGGATTACGACCGCACGCTCGTAAAGAGGCTCGGCTTCCTCGTACTTACCCTGCATGGGAGGTCGGTTTGCGTGTGTGTGCCGAATAGTACGTCAGTGGTAGCAGCAACCCGGGTACCGTTGCTTCATATTTGTAATACTAGTGACCCCTTGGCGTGGGAGGCATCTTGATCAAACATTCTTCAGAGGGAGGAACGATATATAATTGTTTGTGTGTTTCTCCTAACCTTCCGCGGCACTGCACTGCAGGCAATTGAGGCCTCGAAGATCATTGGAGCCTACAATTCGGTGTTCTACGTTCCGGTGTTGGGCATCGATGGAGCGCATGGATGGGTGACATAGCTGCCACAGGCACCAGCCACCATCGGACCTAGGAAGCACGGTCGTGGCACCATCAGACTGTGCCACGCACCTACGTAACGCACCCGCCTTCGCCAGGTATAATTGGTTTCGATGATCCTAGCAGAAACCAAACTTATGATCTGTACACCTACGAGAGGCGCTCCGCAACAAGGTTTTACAGCTCAGTCTGGGGCTCGGCGTCTCGTAGGTCATGGGCGCCGCTTGGTCTAGCGGAGGCCTCACTATGCACGCCATCGCCTGCGCCTTAGTCTCAGCATGCCGGCCTGAACACCGAGGCGATTTGTACCAGCACACACGGACGTGACGTTGGTCGTTGCAATCCTCACCGCTTGTATGGCACGACACCGCACGTTCCTCGTGAGGCTTGGTATTTTGGTGCCCCAACCCCCGGTTATCTTTCGACAACACATCGGTATTACGGACAGAATAGTTCTGTGAGTGATGTTGGCAAGAACATCATGGTGTGTGAATGCCCATCGACGAACCACACACAACAGCACGGCGTGCCCGAAAGCGAGGACCGCGAGCGCTTCCATATTCACCGGAGATAGCAGGTCTCACCACTGTCTCGAGCAATGTCGCCAGGTGGCCGAGGCCCGCAGCGAGATCCGCGTGATCAGGACCGTACTCTTTATTCTTGATTGCTAGCGAACGCTTGTACAGCGGCTCGGCCTCGGCGTGCTTGCCCTGCATTTGAACAGTAGGAGGTGTGCGTGCGAGCAGTAAGAAGGGCGGTCGGCACTCATGGGCAGCTAAAACCAAGCGGGAACCTTCGACCCCTTGAAAGCCCTGGGACGGTGTCTCCTTACCTGTTGAATATATACGCCCAGTTCTCGGACGAAAGGAGCGTCCGGTTTGGATGCACACGACCCAGTATCTTACCCGCAATTACAAACGACCGCTTAACCAGCGGATCGGCCTGGGCGTACTCGCACTCTACAGCAAGCGGTGGATAGGGGAAACTGTAGTATCAACCATATGTGTATGCATACACCTTTGGCACGTGTGGGCCCTGCGCATGTAGCCAAAAATACTCTTCGGATACTTCTACTCAAACCTGACTCGTCAGTGCCCAAGCCCGGTTGCTGAGGCGCGTGGCTTGGTAGGGGTGATCAGGGCCAATCGAATTATCCCCAATCTCAATTGCTCGAGCGTAGAGAGCGTCGGCCTCTTCGAACTTGCCCTGGGGTTTGGGGAATCAGAGCGATGTGCATGGTTGGCGAAAGCTGTGGAGTGTATGCGCGCTGAACGAGCAATCCCATCTTGCTGGATGATGGTGCCACAACTACTAATAACTGTTCCGAATCTAGTACATTTTATCGTCGAGTTGGTCATGGGTCGCCAGAGTGGGCTCCTACAGCGGTCCGGTCTACGCTTGCTGACCTTAGTGCGCAAGAGACGGCTGGTGTGAGCCGGATGAGCTACGTGCCATCAAGTAATACATTGCACGTAGGCGAAGGACAAGGGGAGGGACGGCTGGTGTGAGAGTGCCTCGAAAACGTCATGCCAGCACGGACCACCTCGTAGAGGTTGAGTCTTCTGAACGAGCTTGCAAGTCCTTGAGATAAGAATAAGCGGGAACGGTAGTGCACCACCACAGCCGTCTTCGATACTCGCCCGACAATCTCCTCTGCTATTGAGAAACACGACACACTTTAGCGATGGTGGCTGGCACCTCCACGTTAAAACCACGTCTCGTTAGCAAGGCACTTCGAGTGGGGGGACATGACGACTCATGCCTTAATCCTTCAACGTGTCTCGGAAGTTTATCGCACGTTTTGCTCACTTGGTTACTCAGCACTACCGCTCGGCTGTCGAGAGTTGTGGCTAAATCGGGGTGATCCGAGCCCAGGGTCCTCTCTTGGCTGTCAATAACCCGGATGAAGAAAGCGTCGGCCTCTTCGTACTTTCCCTGGAGTTGGGGTGGGCAAGAAAGCATCCGTGGCGAACGACGTTACGACGTAGACAAAACAGCGAGGCAACAAACCGCTCTTATGCAGCGCTTGAGCCGCACCGAGATGGCCCGGATGCAGCGCTCTCTATCTTGTAGCTGGTGATAAACACAAGAGAGCCTTCGGGCATATATCAGGGCCTCAGCGCACTTTCCCGACGGCCAGGAGGCGGTAGGTGCGGTCCGAACGCACTACCCAGACGCCACACAATGCACGCAGGAGCAGCGCCACGTTATATAGGGGTGGTGACTTATTATTTTCCGAGCTTTTCTCACATGAGGAGCTCAATATCTCACCCAAAACGTGACTTCGAAGATATGTCTGTTCGGGTATCCCGACCAAGAATGATCTGCTCGATTACGGAGGACCATAGTAAATAGGACCTACGGTACACACAAAAACCTACATATTTCGCCATTTTTACTAACAATATTTGGTCCAATTTAATATGGCTCCCCGTAAATAGTGCACGACTAACGGAAACATACCCCGCAGAAAATATTGAACACTCCGGCCAGGGGAACTTCAGCCAATATTAGCGCGATTCCTGCGGTAGGATAAGTCACAGGGGGAAAGTGAGGGATAGCTCAAGTCTCAACTCTAAGCTACCCGACTTATCCCGCTGTGTACACCTGTTAATGCGTTATGATATCCTATCGTGCCTCCAAAGAACCGAGACCAAGCGTTAACTACGACCGCATTGCACCTCGGAGGGCGTTTGACAAGCCTACCCGTTGGTGCAGCATTGGCCTGAACAGCTCCCTCATAAAAAAGGAATGAAATAAGCCAGGTATGACATATTGACAAGGCCATTTCCGAGGTACTAGGGGGCGGTGTACTCGATAGGGGATATCTATTGGATCTCATGCATGGCCGTAGTCGTATGACCATAGACCCTCGCATCCGTAGCATCCGTACAATACGGGGCATGTCGGGTTTTCGCTGACCAGGCAGACATTGCTTGCACCAAGCGCGAAGCGCCGTGAGGTGTCCGGCGAGTCGCATGAAGGGTGAGCTGCATCCTACTCAGAACCGCTTGTGAGGCAGGCTTGCTTATAGATGACAACTTCGACGAGTCCATTTAATTTCCGGTGTAACCACTATCATCAGAGGCGGCAATGGGAATAGTATGTATGTAACTGCCTCTTGGGTGCCTACCACGAACACTACGTTGACACGATCAATTCCCTTGCGCGGAGTCAAGGTTCTTTACTTCGTACGAATGATCGAACTCGACGACCAGCTGTGGGCGACCGCCAAAAAACAAACAAAAACGGTACCCGAGCCATCCCACGGTAGGGGTGCACCAGAAGTTCCTCAGCCCCTCACATCAGGGTCTCAATATCTCACCCGATACAGTGCTTGAAAGAAAATTGTTCGCGCCACCCGACCGGCACTTCTATGCGCTAAGTCCTAAAACGAATATCCGAGTAATTTTTTCATCCTCACTGGTAGTCCCTCACTCGAGGAACTCTATTGGTAAGAAGCCTTTGGCCCAAAAAGGGCAACCCCTACCGTGGGGTGACTCACCCTCCTTGTCTAGCTCGCGTAGTGAGCGGCATGTCTTACAGTGTCGTTGCCAACCGACGCCAACCCAACCTATACAAAATAAGGGGGGGGGGGGAGAACGGATACCTGCGCCTGCCGTTGCGCTCGCCTCGCTGGTGAGCGATACAGCCAATCTCTGCTTGTCGTAGCCTCTTCACTGTCAAGTGGTACGATTGCTGAATGCTCTACGTTCTGCGCCACCGCTTTTCCCCTGCGTAGGGAGTGGCGTGTTTGTTTTGAGGCAAAGGTGTGTTCTTGAACACCGACCGCCAAACACAGCGAGCAAGATTATCAAGTGATCTAGCGCGTTGAGCTGTGTCAGCACGCTTGCAACAACAACGGCAGCTGGAACAAAATGGCTTTGCGCTTTATCAACCTTTCAAGCATTGATTGTGTTTGGGGGGGGACCAAGACACGTGATTCACCTCATCCTGCCATCGGCAACGCCGTGGATCCCTCGTAGTCCGTCCATAAAAGCTTGGCCGCTAGGTTCCATGGAAGTATTGGATCCTTTCATGGAACCCAACAAGCTTCCAAAGAACTAGCGGAAGCTTCCGTGGAAGGTGGGAGTTGCCCGCATATACGGTCGACCCACGCGGCCTTGCGAACTTCTCTTGTTTTCCGTGGAAGTCCACGGAAACGTCCGTGGAAGGATTGGCAGCTTTCGCGGAAGGGGTGCCAAGTTCCGTATCAGCGTCTACTACTTCCACGAAAGCTACGTTCACAGCACCGGTTTCCATGTATGCTTCCACAAATTCTATGGAAGCTTCCGTGGGTTTCCGAAGTACTTCCATGGAAGCTTCCACTTCTTCTACTGAAGCTTCCTTGGAAGTCCGAACTACTTCCACATAGCCAACATCCCCACGTAAGTTACTTCCAGACAACCTTCCGTGGAAGTCCGAACTACTTCCACAGAAGTAACCAACATCCCCATGTAAGTTACTTCCATACAACCTTCCTAATTTCCAAGTGGCGAGTGCGTAGAATGTAGTGGAAGTAAGTGGAAGTTCAGGACGTCTGTGGAAATTCGTGAGCATTCGCCGAAGCATATATATATTGTTCCTCGGAAGAATCCACGGAAAGTATATTATACCTCCTCGGGAGCCTCCACTGAGAACTTCCCCGGAATTTTCCACGTCTCGATGGAAGCTGGAACAGAAGTTTCCATGAAAATAGCAGAAAATTCCTCATAAAAAGTTCATCAACTTCCAAGAATCAAAACCACTAATGCACCAGGCCCGCTTCTACCCTTGCCGTGGGCATGACACGAATCACACGTGCCTCGTAAGCCCTGTTGTGCAATACACCAAAATTACCATTTTGCATTCGTCATGCAGTTACCGCATCCACCCCGTCATTTTTATCAACATTTTGTTGAGAATCTACAGCCAAATAAAAGATAAGCAGATTTGTTTTCCGACTTGTTACGGTCACGATCAAATCACCTGGGTCTTGATTTTGTTACGAGTATCAGCAAAGAAACAATAATGAGTAATCAGCCAAAGCAAAAAAAGTTGATTTTTGCTGATTATTTCCTCCGACCGAGCTAGTTTTCTTCGTGGTGTAGCGGCGCGGCACTCTGTATCGCCTCCATCAGCACGGCCGGAGCAATCGAGACCGCCCTAGTTGTTGCCGCCGACATCATGGACGGGTAGCAATGGTAAATACGCGTCCACGAAGTAGTCCTCGAGTGGTGAAAACACAGCAAAGCTAGCGTGTCGTCGAACACACTTTCTAATTCTTATGGTACCTGGTATCTCGTATGGGAACGATGCGCAGCCTGGGCCGTACACAAGGTTGGAGCAAGCATACATACCAGCAGGCGACGGGGATTGGCGGGTGGCGTTTGTGCGTAACCAGTGAGTAACATCTCCCCCTGCGTGTGAAAAAACCCAGTACGTACGTAGGAGGCCGCCCCAAAAAATTTAACAAGAATAAACACAAAATAAAAGCGTTTTAATACTCGTACATTCCCTTGGTTGTTCTCTGCTTGCTGCTCAAATGCTCCACGCCCGAGGGCAACAGCAGCGCACGTCACTCTCGTGACAAGCCAACCCCCCTGCGCACCGTCCCTCAAACTTTGCGCACTACCAACAACGACATGCAAACAGCGAAATGACACAACATTGACGTGCTGCTGTAAGCGCTAACGACAAGCCACCACGGTTCGTGGTTCCGGCTTTTCGTATAGCGTTTTATAAAAAATTGCGAAATGTGTCAGCTGTGGAAATCGACTGAAGGATTAGGATGTCGGCGGAATCATCATCATCGTCATCCTCGTCTTCGGAGAAACATGAAGATTCTGGCGAAGATACAGCTGGGGGCGAAGCTTCGGGTCCTGATCTTGGCACTCAGCGCCGTTGCGCGGTGCTAGGCGCCACTCCTGACGCTTCTTTGCCCTTCCCCTTCCCGGTGTTAACCATGACAGAAGACACCGCTGCCCTGGGCTGCTGTAGCTGGTGTGGTTGCGTGCTGGGTGTGTTGGTAGGCCGAGGGGCCCTAGTCGCCTAAGACAGCTTCCCAACCTCCTGACATGAAAGCGCCTTACATTTATTTCCTAATAAACAAATCAACTGAACACTGCATACCAACAATATTCCGACATCCCGACATGGAAGCGCCTCGCATTTTTCTATAAACAATCAAATAACCATGACATAAAAGCAACATCTAAGCAATCGTGATACTAATCACGACTTGATTTTTACGATAATAAAATCCTGATAGACTAAAATCAATGAAACCCCCAGAAAACCAAGAATCAAATCAAGCCCGTTCAATCGTTGATTCACAATTCTACTCTTAATATAGTTGGAGGGTATCGATCAGCTCGTCGGCAAAACGTCCGAAGAGTCAGAAATGGTCCCCAAACGAATTGCATGTTTACTCGTAACGAGACAGGTCTCACCATTCGCTCTGACAGCCTCGCCAAGTTAATGAGGTCGGTGGCCACTTCCGGGTGGTCAGGACCGTACGCCTTTATGTCGATCGCCAGCGATCGCTTGCACAGTGACTCGGCCTCATCGTACCTTCCCTGAGGAATAAGAGGTAGTTCGCGTGGGCTCCGTGATCAGTGACCGGTGTTGGCGACGGATCGAGAGGCTAGGTGGGGGTCATGCGGCTGCTGCAGGCATCCACCGCCACCGCCGCTAGGGAAGACGTGAGTGGCTCAACCAGGTTGTGACGTGGAAATTCGTGGCCGGATACCGCAGACAGATCTATACAACTTGCAGCATCGGAAGCCGTGTGCTGGCCGTAAAACCCATAAAGCACACAACACCACTACTGTAGTACAGCACTCCCGGGAGAAATAGTCGAGTCGCGAGCCCCGCAAGATCTGGCTGATGCCCACAACGGACAGTTTCTGAGTGCGAGGTAGCTTACACCGATGGCTTCGTAAAACGGGCCTGTCTGTCATTTTTTGCCGTCTTCGTAACTTTTCACCGCCTATGATTGTTTTGTTTTTTTTCTCATCCCATTAATTATTTTCGCACATCTTCTTCTCTCTCTCCTTCCAACTCGTAACTCAGATTCGGGGTCACATAGCAGGCTCTTCTCCCCCCTTCTCGCTAAGGTACGTGCCTTCATTTTTATCGCGAGAAGATTTCAGCCTTTTCTTCCCTCGTCGACTCGCATCGAACTGTGCCTACCCACGCTGCAAGGCGCTCTCAACAATTGAATCCTTTTTTATTTATATTTTTGCAAATAAAGTCAAAGTCCGACCCACCTGGGGCTCGAACCCAGGACTCAAACAAGTAGAATTCGAGGTTAACCACTTGAACCACCGGGGTGATATCCTGTACCAGGTTATTTTCATCCGTATATAGGCGTGGCGCACATGACTGTATAGAGAGCATTAAATAGGCCGCGAGTTACCCCTAAAACGGGCCATGTCACCGTCGCCAACGAACCGGCACCGCCTTAAATGTCTTTTTCGGTAAAGCTCTGGAGGCCGCTGAAGAGAAGTCTGTCCTCGAGGAAAACAATACGGTCGCCGAACGAGACCCACATACACTGTGTGATCTTCACGAGAAAATAGGCCCCACCAGTTTCTCCAGCAATACCGCCAAACAGCTGAGGTGGGTAGCGACGTCCGGGTGGTCAGGACCGTACCGCTTCGTTCCGATTGCCAGCGAGCGCTCGTGCAGTGGCTCGGCCTCAGCGTAATTGCCCTGAGGAACAACGAGGAGTTGGCGTGAGCGGTGAGAACAAAGGTCGCCACACATACTCGATGAAACACCGACCGAAAAATCCCCGACCCAATGGCAGCCGTGGGAACAGCTCTACCCTACTTTTAAGCCTCTCCATCATCAGGTTCTTGAGCGGATTATAGCAATGAAGATGCCCTCCAATCCCTAGTCTCTCCAATGCCCAGCGATCATTGGACGAGCGGCTCAGCCCGGGGGGGAACTCGCACCGCTTTAGGGAGGCGTGGACCAGGAAAATTACAGGGTCAACCCCGATAAAACGTATATACGAATCGATGATGAACGCGAACTCTGCGCAATGCCTCGGATATGTATTTTTTTTTCTCTAGCCCGACTCTTCAGCGCATCGGCCCGGTCGTCGAGGAGAATGGCTTGCTCGGGGTGATCGGGGCCAATCGAAGTGTCCGCAATCTCAACAGCTCGATCTTAGAGACCGTGGGCCTCTGTGCAATTGCCCTGGAGTTGGTGGAAACAGAGAAGCATCCATGATGAACGATCAACGCAGAGTAGAACATCTACTTCCACATGCATGCCACTATTCTGTATGTCTGTCTGAAAGTGGGTAGCGCGACCCAGAGCGCTTCAGCCCCGCCTTCCCCCATGAGTAGGGAGGCTGGGTGTCGCAAACAAACATCAGAACACCGGGTCCCATGCCGTGTCGACCCATGGCCGAGGCTCAATATAGAAGGCAGTTTTGACAGCAATCTAGGCAGCCTAGCTGCTCGTTCACTATTTTGAATTGAAATTCTTGCAGCTGATTGGTTGACCAAACGCATGCCAGAGGCCGCTGGCTCTTTCTAGAACATCGGTGCTGAATAAAGCCATCGAGGTTCCACCACACACGGGCAGGATAGGGTCCCATCCTTGGATCGAAACGCCATCATACATCTACAACTCCGACCAACCGGGACGAAACGGCGATTCCCGGGGTCGACGCCACCCCGCACGATGTGGAAACCCCACCCCAATCGGCTGATCACAGAACGCGGCGAGAGTTGCCCCTCGGACCACCTCGAGGTCCCGCTGCGCCCGGGGGTGATAAGGTCCCACCCCCGGATCAGACGTATTATCGTACACCTACAACTCCAACAACAACGGACATCATGAGGCTAATAAGGTAGCTGAAGGCTACTACTGCTGTGCACTACAGTGCACTTGCCCACCCTATTTCACGATGCCGATGTTTGATTGATACCGGGCAATAGGCTTTACGCTCAGCGGCATCGTGTTGATTGCCGGGAGGATTATGCGGCCGGTATTCTTCATTGAGACTTGAGATTCAGGATTTGATGTTCGACTATTACGGGGGACCATAGTCAATAGGACCTATGGTTTACATAAAAACCTATATGCTTAACCATTTTTACTAACAATAGTTGGTCCTATTAACTATGCCCCCCCGTAATATTAGCATAGATAGACTTGAGGCTCGAGATTCTGGTTTTCGGTACTGGTGGTTTCTCTTGATTCGCCTTTGATTTTATATTACTGAAGCTGGTACGAGCTTCATCCTTTTTCATTCAGCTGACGACCGTTTTACCGGAAAGGATTTATGTTCATCGTCGGGGAAAAGCTGATTTTTTAAGCTTGCATATTTACAACTGGTTAAATGGGTTTCTTGAGTATAATATCTCGGATTTTGATGCTCGGTGATCTTGATTTATCACCGTGATATTATTAGCAATGGTGAAGCATCTCATTGACCTAAGAAGGGGGCCGTTGAGAGCAGGAGATATGTACGCAACGGTTGTGTGTAACCGTCTGGGGTACGTAGAGATAACTGGCATTTTCCCCCCGGGTACGTTTCAAAATGTATAAGGGAGGTGCCGCAATAATGACACATTTCTTGACGTTCGATTCTTCATTGTTCTACTCTACGTCTTCACGCGACCTGCGCCTCTTGCTACCATAGGAACGCACCCGTGAACCCATCCCAGCCCGGCCCATCACACCAGTGAGTGCTCTCGACACTCCTTTCCGGCCTTTTCGACGTCCTGCGATATACAAGCACTCGTAGGAAACCGTGCGAGACCAAAACCCCCGCACCGTCTGTCTGCTATTCTGCGAATTATTCTATTTGTACCACGTGCTAATGCATGAATGTGCGTGTGCTATACAGCAGCAGCAGCAACAGCAGCAGCGGTGGCAGTACGCCACGCCTTGACCATTGATACCTGCACTCCAAAAGAGAGTACCGTACTTCGAACACATGTGACTCTTGAAAAAATACTCAACGCCCCGCGTATATTCGTATTTATGCCATCAAACTCTCACCTGCATCGTCAAGATATTAGCCCGGGCGAGGAGGCGTGAGGCTTGATCGGGGTGATCGGGCCCAACCGAATTGTCTCCAATTTCAATAGATCGAGCGTAAAGAGCTTCGGCCTCTGCATGCTGGCCCTGGTGTAGGGGGAACGAGAGAAACATGCATGATGAACCATCAACGTACAATACATATAAATTGAACCAAGCGAGCCTCTTCTTGCGTCATTGCGCCACAGCCAGATCTCCGGATTAGTCCATCCCATCGATTAGTACATCCCACCGCATCACTATCCGTGCACCTGCTCACCAATGAACAGGGCTCCGAACAACAGAGGCACCAACGCAAATTGGCTGTCATATCTATGGCGCTTGCAATGATATTTCTCGACCAAGGTTTTCAGGACGGGGCGGGGGGTAGACGACTCATATATGAACACTTCGAAACTCCTGGAACATGCATTCCTCTCACATTGCTATCCAGGCCCGCCGCTCGGTTGTCGAGGCTGTTAGCTAGATCGGGATGGTCAGGGCCGAGGACCCTCTCTTGAATCTCAACAGCTCGGGCACAGAGAGCATCGGCCTCTGCATGCTTGCCCTGGAGTCGGGGGAATCAGAGAAGAAGTATCCATGATGAACGAGAAACGTAGCGTAAATATGTATTGAACTAACAAGTCCTTCTTGCGTGACTGCGCCACAGCCAGGTGCTCCGAATCCAGCACCCTCTATAATACAGCTTGCCGTACATCTGGTGGCCGATGACCAGCGAGAAATCGTACATTGGCAGGGCCTCAGCTTACTTTCCCCGGTGCCCAAGGGGCGGTTGGTGGGATGTGAGTCAGACTCATCTTAAGACGCTCAACAGCGCACTCAAGGGAAAATGGAGGACAGGGAACGCCGCCTAAAAATATCTCGGAAAGCACATCCCAACCAAGGATCGCCTAGAACTTCAGTCCTCTCAACGAGCCTGCAAGGAGGCGAGGTTTGTCGCAAAGTACGCCCACGATCTTCTTCGCGAATAGGCGTCCTGATTTTCCAACTGCCCGCCCTGTTCTTGCGCTACTATTAATAGGGCCTCACGACTTGTCGGAACAAAACAGCAGTGATGAGCAGCTACGACTATCAACACGTTAACCCTTTCAGAACCGCAGCCCCGTTTTGGGGACAAAGCAGTCAAATTACAAGTAATTTGTCCCCCAATACGGGACTGCGGTCCGAAAAGGGTTACACCCCTTTTACGACTGCAGTCCCGTTTTGGGGACAAACCAGTCAAATTATAAGTGATTCGTCCACAATACGGGACTGCAGTCGTAAAAAAGGTCAAGAAAGCTGCCTTGAATGAGGTCGAAAGGCCGGTAGTTGCCTGTTGTCGTCATCAAGGCGCGGCTACTCATATGACATACCTGGGCTTCCAACATTCCCGCTAGTTGTAGAAGAGGTGTGGCCAGTTTCACACTGTCGCTCCCCAGCGCTTCTTCGACAATCATGATCGCACGCTCAAAGAGGGGCTCGGCCTCCTGGTATTTACCCTACGCGTACGGTGAGTATGGTGGTGAGCATATAAACGGTCGTCAGTGGTGGGCTCCAACACATACGGGCGGCACGATGATACACGTTCTGGACTCGCCCAATTCTTGCTCCGACTGGTGTTCAAGACTCCTACCCGAACTGTAGGGCCAGTTAACATATGAACATTCACCCAACACGTTCCTTATATATTGGATTATATGTTGGATCAAAGTGGGTAGTCGTTAACTGGCCTTTGGACTGTAGTGTTTATTTTTTTTGGGGGGGGTGTAGGGGGGATACGTGCTTCTTCTCCCAAAACCCTGGACGGGGCCGCGAGAATGTTTCGTCCCGGGTATTGCTCGTGCTTCTTTCCTCGGAGTAGGTGATCGAGGGAGAGGCTAGACATGACTTGCAGCCGCCACAGGCATCCCCTTCCACAAATCGCTACACAGATAGGGGGTACGGGCATGGGGCGACCAAGCAGGAATCGAGCCTGCCAGGGTAAGGGTTGCACTTACGCGGCCAAGAGCCATCCCACAGTAGTAGGGGTGCACCAGACGTTTCTGAGCCCCTCACAATAGGAGTTCAATACCTCACCCGATACAATACCTCGAAGAAATTCGTTCGTGCCACCCGACCGGCAGTTAGTTGTATACACTAGTCCTAAAACGAATATACGGGTAACTTTTTCATACTAACTGGTAGTTCCTCACTTGAGGAACTCAAATAGCCAGCAACCTTTGGCCCGAAACGTGCAACCCCTACCGTGGGGTGACTCCCCAATACATATATATACACTTACAACGGAACTCGTCATCTGGAAGGGCCCATTGTTATCGGAGAGCTGTTTTTCTCCAGAATTTCCCAAGTTTGGAAATAATTCTTGGACATTTGTATCAAGATTAGGAGGCGTTCTGTGTCACTTTTTTTTTTTTTTTTCAAGAAGCACAAAAATCAGGAAAGGTATATTTCACATATTATGGGGAACCAAAATCAGGAAATCCGGAAGATATATTATTTTGCACAAACAAAAAAGTATGGAGAGTATTTTATATGGAAAAAACGCTCTGCGACATGAGAATGACCTACAGCGTCAGTAGGACCTAAGCAATGTGTAGATGCACTCGATTTTGTTTTCGTGGGCTTACCTATCACGGGGCGGCCCCTGACGTATACTTCGAAGTGCAATCCCAGAACGGGAGGAAAGAGGCTTCCCAATGTATTTATGGATGGTACGAATGTAGCATCGATGGGAAAGCCTATCATTCATCGCGTATTTAGAAACGCACAGCATTTTCGATTCACGCGGTGGTTCTCGAGACCCGCCGCACCAACGTGTGAGTGACGTCGGCTCATTTGGGGCCTACACAAACTGCTGTATCTATGGGCCTCTGTGATAGGGTCTTCAATCAGCAAGCGCCTAAACGCGTCCGTAAATCGCCGAAACCGGTGGGTTTTTCCGCCAGTCGACCCTACTTTTCAAACTCAGCTCCAGGCCCAAACGAACCAAAATGGGAACAAAAACCGGTAGACCGTTGGTTTATACGGCAGATGGAAGTGGTTAGTAGGGCTGTGGCCAAATTCAGGCATGTCGAAATCAGGTACACACTACATCCGAGGAAAAAAACGCGCACCACCGGTGCTTTGTCCATAAAAACAAAATCCATGACGGGGCTCCTTAACCCAAAGTCGCCGAAATGCCAATCTCGTTTCGAAAAATGACGTAATTGTATACTTGAGACTTGGTATTGTTCATCACGATACAATTTGTTTTTCTTCCCAAGTCAGGTTTCGGGTGGGGTGTGGAGTCCCTCAAACGAGGAGCCTCACAAGATAGGTGCGAACCTCTATCGCAGGAACGCCTCGCCTCCGAAACCACCTACACGCACCTTTGTTTTCCGAGGCGTAGACAAGGGGGGGGGGGGTGTCATACTAAAGCCAAACTTAGTATTTAATAGGTTGATTGCCACTCGTTGTTTTTTTTTTATCGGCTTGGCAGTTTCCAACCAAACTCTGGCCTTGAACCTAACGACGGTCTCCACCCCGATCGTTTGTACACACGGACGTACGTTTTTTGGCTGTGAAAACCCGGAGTACTCCGGTGCATGCCTCATCCATCCAACCTAAAAGAATGGCAACACCAGAGCCATCCCACGGTAGAGGTGCACCAGAAGTTCCTGAGCCCCTCACGTTAGGGGCTCAATATCTCACCCGATACAATACTTGGAAGAAATTTGCAGGAAATTTGTTCGCGCCACCCGACCGGCACTTGGATGCGCTAGTCCTGAAACGGATACACGAGTAAATTTTTCATCCCAACGGCTGGTTCCTTACTTCGGGAACTCAGCCGGTCAGAAACCTCTGGCCCAAAAAGTGCAACCCCTACCGTGGGATGACCCACCAGGGGGACAGCACCGCAAGAGCATATCCTTGACCCTGCCCTAAAGTGGTATTCGCACCTGGGATTGCGTATCGGGCTTTACATTACATTGTTCTTAAAAACGGTTGCTGGTGGAGGTTTGTAGAGCCTCAGGTGAGGAGCTCGAGAGATGATACCTGGAACGTGCTACCCCTACCGCTGCAGCACTCGTCCACGGGAAGGTACGTGGTTTCGCTTCCTTAGCGCAGGCTTACAGCTCCGAATACACCGGATAACGCACCGAGAATGGTACGCTTTGGAGTTTATATTCGCTGGTTTTCGTGCCATTGGATGTTCGTTTTTTCAAAGCACGGGAGGGGCGTCGGCTGAAACCCAACCCTAACCCTAACGCTAGTACGGGGGACCCTAGTTAATAGGAGCAAATATTCTTAGTAAAAACAGCTAAATATGTAGGTTTTTGTGTGTACCGTGGGTCCTATTTAAAGCCCCCCCCCCCCCCCCCCCCGTAATAGCTCTAGTAGAGCCCAAACCCAGGCAACTGCAAAGAACCGAGTGCGGCTTCGCGGCGTGTTTTTGATCATCTGAAAAAAAAACCCGTCCAACCTCGAATATCGAAACATGCCTGGCAGTTACCTCTGTTATGCATTTTTAATGCGACGAACGCGGCAAAGTCCCGAGAAAAATGCAACGCCCAGAGCAGCCACCACGAGTTACCTGGACTGAAGCCTTGCACCGACAAGAACTCGCACGCTGTGGACCCGCGAGGCGCACATCAGCATCCATGGAGGACTGTCTGATAGTCGGCACGACGCAGGGGCCCCGCTGATCGTAGGCGGGGTATCCAGTACTGCTTTTGTGAGCACGGGCTGGCCCGCACCATAAGCCCAATTGTTGCGGATCGTTTGCGTCATGCCCTCACCGTGATCTCAAGTCGCAATCTCGTCAATGACGGCTTCACAAGCTCGCACGATTCCCGTAAACGGTAGCTGTGAGCTACTCCAATTTGTTTTTAATTGTTTTTTTTTCATCGACAGGTATGCACTGCAGTAATATACGTTTTTTTTTTTTTTTTTTAACTCCTCAGGGCGCTCTTGGGGATACTATAGTAATTAATATGTGATCAGGGAAAACATGGAAAAAAACATACAAAGTGCTCCCAAGCCGAGGCCCCAACAAAACGTTAATCTGCACGAGATAGCAAGTCTCACCAAACTGCTCAGCGTTACAGCCCGGTCGTGGAGGTGAAAGGCGACGTTTAGATGATCGGGACCGTACGCCTTCGTATCGATCGCCAGGGCGCGCTTGAACAGTATTCCGGCCTCTTCGTGCTTGCCCTGATTGACAAGAGGTGCAGTGCGTGGTGAGTGTGAGTGACCAATTTTCGAACGCGCTTTACTATGTAGAAATGATCGACGGAAAAGTCGTACCAGGTAGCACAAAATAGCTCCCGGAACAACACAGCTTGGCTACGTGTAGCACCTCCGTCCTGCTCTTGGGTGGAGCGAGTGGTACATCAGGGTGCTCCGGCCCAAGCGTTCACTCGCATATGGCGACCAGGTGTTCAAGGACCGCATCAATCAGTGTCGGCGAACTCGCTTCTTGTAACAACCAGCTACTACGGGGGACCATATTAAATAGGACCTACGGTACACACAAAACCTATATGTTTCAAAATTGTTTACTAACAATGTTTGGTCTTATTTACTATGGCCCCCCGTAGCAGGGTTAGTGAAAAGGAGTGGCCGATAAAACATGTCTTCAAGTTGTCGACACATCTATACCTGGCGATTCTCTTCCAGATGCTCCCTTTAGATCTTACCTCTGTACCGAAAACGGATGCCTGGCCGTTGAGCCACGTGGCTAGACTCGGGTGGTCAGGGCCTAGTGAAGTCTCGATTATTTCAATAGCTCGAGCAAACAGAGGGCCCGCCTCTGCAAATTTTCCCTGGTACGATGGAAACGAGAGAAGCACCCAAGGAACGCATTGGTGTGGGTTTGAGTAACTCTTGCCTACGAGTCCCTGTTGACCAGAGATTTGGTAAGTCTGGATACCCCAGACCAAGCTTTCGATATCACGTGGCCACCAAACGCTTCTTGGGTGGAACGGCTAAGATATCTGCGGGGATCGAGCTCTCTCTGCGAGGAGCAGTAGGATGGGGTATCGAAGTGGACGATAAATAGATAGAAACCACATTGCTGTGGCGTGCGAACCCCGCCATATGTTACGAACCCTGCGTTTGACTCGCACCTGCGACTTGAAGACGGCCGCCCGGTTGCCGAGCACCCTGGCCACGTCGGGGTGACCGGGGCCAAACGATCTCTCCACAATACTCATGGCTCGTAGCAGAAGAGCGTCTGCATTCGCGTACCTGCCCTGAAAGGGTGGAAACGTTTGCGGAATCAAAGGTAACACCATCAAGCCGAGGCGAGGAAACAACGCCTTTCTGTCGAGCTATTGAGTCACATCCCTCCACGCGTTCAGGGCCCAACCCCTTCTAACGTACGGCCATCGGCAACGGAATCAACTTCGGCAGACTTTATTGTGCGACGGGTAGCGTATTGACACAAGGAAGTGCCCCACCGACACTCGCACATGCTCACCAGCACATTTCGACCCTGCGCTATTTCCCAGAAGAGGCGTTCTACGATGATATAGATTCACCCTAAGAATTTTCTGAGGCTCCTCTTTCAAGGAGCTCCACACCTCACCCAAACACTGACTCGAGCGAAAATCAAGTTGCACCCCGATGAAAAATATTACGACCCAAGCTTATAACTACGGTATTTTTCGGAACAAAGATTGGCATTCCCACGATTCTGGGTTAAGGAGCCCCGTCATTCAGAAAACCTTTTGACGGAAATACGCTACCTCTACCGTAGAACGCGTCGGAAACGCACGTGCTGGCATCAGGAAGCATCCCACTAACACTCACACATGCTCACCAGCACATCTGAACCCCTGCGATATTTACCGGAAACGTATATGAGTACCCGGTTATCCAATATACACCCCCGCCCACGGTGTTGGCCTCGATAGCAAACTTGGAGCGGTCAGGGCCATGTAGTAGGCAGAGAAAACATACCGAGGCGTACGGACCCTGCGATACGTTCCGAACTCTGCGCTTAACTCTCACTTGATAAGCCAATATCGCCGCCCGGTTGACGAACATTCCGGCCAGCCCGGGGTGATCAGGGCAAAGTTTTTTCTCCTCACTACCAATAGCTCGAAGCAGAAGAGCGTCGGCATCTGCGTACTTGCCCTGTATTGTTGGGAACGTGCGCGGAGCCCCAGGGCACGCACCGAGGTGAGGCGAGAAACAACGCCCTTCCACTCAGCGGTCGGGTTACATCCATTCACGTGCTCCGGACCCGAGCTCTTCAGCGGTGTGGCCGTCGCCGACGGATTCGACGGGCAGTGCGTTGGCGTGAGGAAGCATCCCACCAACAATCGTAAACGTTAACCAACGCTTCTGAACCCTGCGAAAAGTCCCGGGAACGTATGTCTGGACCTGGTTCTCCAATATACACCCCTAGGTGTTGAGCGTTATATGACCAGTTTGGGGTGGTCAGGACCATCTGTATTATTTCACGGATCGCGAGGGAGCGCTTGTACCGTCGCTCGGCCTCAGCCCACTTGCCCTTACTCAGAGATATTGGGTGTGAGTAGTGCGAACTCTGAACGCTTGGCAGCGCAAAGAAGGGCCACCTCACTGTAGTGGAAGTCCTGACCCGATCTAAACGAACCGTTCCCTTGCTGAGCGACAGCAATAACGATACATGTCAGCGCTACCTTACGAAAGCTCCCACCCCCACTTTTAACAAGCGTGAGTGAGAAGAAAGTTTTTGAAGGGAGACACCACGGCCAGTTATAGGTGTGGCTTCAACTCCCCGGCCCGGTTGTAGAGTTGTGAAGCGTATCTGGTAGGGTTGTGCTGTAGCGCGAGTGTTCTAAGTACGAGGTTTACGCCTTTGCCAGTACCTCTATGGTATCGGTATGCATATTTCGTTCGGCATCTGACTAAAAACACGAAGAAACATGGCTCGTGTTGCAGGATCGATGTACATCGTCTACAGCAGTAGCTGCTTTCATGAAACAAAACAATCGCCTCCAACCATCGGTCAGACTGGTGCTCCGATGTCGACAACACATTTGCCGACACAGCACGACAGTTTTTCTACAAGCATTGCAGCGCGTGGTTTCTAATACACTCACGCTGCTTGACATGCCACCTGGAGTGTTCTCCAAGTTTCGCGACCAACGAAGACAACCTATCACTCTGTAGTTGCGATTGAGTTGCAGCAGCCAAGTGGATATATCGCACATTCTACCACGCATAAAGTACACCCCCATCACACCATCATCACAAGCACAGCCCCTCACCATGCGCAGAAACATGTGTCATACCATGTTATGTGGACAACGGTAACTACAGTATATCTCATCTCTACGCACACGCTGCATAGTCTTCACGGCGGAAATCAAACGAGTCGCCCAGGCTTTGAACTCGCGACGACACGAACGCCGCAACTCGAGAGTGAACTGATCCATGCGGCGCCATTTCCACACGCTCCAAAGCTTGCCCTCTCTCCCTGGGAAGTAGACGGCAAGCTGTACGTATAGCGTCCACTCACCTGGATGGACCACAACTTTCCCACAATGTTACTGAAAGATGCCGTGTCGGTCGACGGCTCCTCCTCCAACCCCCGTAAGCTGGCATGGTACGCTTCAACCTGCAACTGGGTGTCGTCCGACAGCGTCTCTAACGACCGCCAAAAGGCGACCAGGGTGTAATAGCAATCCGTATTGACGTCTTCGTTGGCGTATTTCTGGACCACATCGAAACTGCCCAGGTACCGCGCTTGGCACACGACGGCCTTCTCGAGCGGGACCCGCTCAATGCGGTATCTCACAAAGTCCAGCAGCAGATCGTGCACTCGGCACCCCTTGCTGCCAACCTCCTGCAAGAGGGACCTGCCAATAAGGCCTCGCGCTATATCGCGGGTATCCTCGACGTCCTGTTCGAAAGGATGGGGGGGGGGGGGAACGCACGGCGAGCTTGTTTGTACTGAAGCGTATCCACGCTCAATTCGTCGCCCGAGCCAAGCATAGCGGGTGTCGAAAACCCAGCAAGGGCGCAATCACACACCGTACATCCTTGAGAAGGCACTGGTTGGTCAACGTGCGCACAATGTTCCATCAAACCGGTACAGCTTACCGGTACTACTGTAGTTCTGGTCGCTAGTGCTGGCCGGATAACCATTGTGCTCAAGCACGAGGCTCATGATATTTATCGTAGGCTTTACTGCAGTAGCAGTGCGGCCAATACAATGCGGGTCACTTTAGGCCGATGCTACTGTCGTGGAAACACTACCTTGCAGAAAACACGTCTGTTCGCACTTCTAAGATGCCCGCCGGAATGTTTCTGTACCACTCGCTATGAACACGGTCTTCAATTTGTTCTCTGGATTTAATATCCGAACGGAAACTGCTCTGCTGGCGGGATCATGGGGCCAACTTTCCGCCGGAGCACGCCGAGATCAATGTTGCACTTGAAGTGGCGATATTCGGACGCTGATACACATCGATCGACGAACCAACGGCTGAGCCATGAAATATGGGCGAGACACGCTTGTTGGGGGCTCCCTCCTATCCCAGGGTGGCATCGTTCACACTACCGCTGGTGATATGTGGCGGGCGCCGGTCAGGCATCTGATAAAGAACATTTGACTGCGGGTGTGTAGACAACAACGGTAAACATTATCGACCCTTCTCCGATAGCAAAATGAAGATCTTTGTGCAGGTTTACGTGAAGAACATAGGGCGCCGCGAGCAACCAACCCACCCCCCCCCCCACCTCCCTAGAAGATGAATCTACACGGTATCTTCGAGGCCGTCGCGTAAGTTCACTGGCCTTGCCCAACACGAAACGGGTTGGCCGGTGCGTTGATTGTGTGACGACGTCGAAGGTCTATCGTCATGAGCTGGTTAATGACCAGCATGTTGACGATTGACAAGGTGAAAGTAACACTTGTGCCGCAAGAAAATAATCCTAGAAATCAATCGCGCTTGCCGGTTTCTCACAGCGGCGGTACGATCATACCTCCAGTTGGTTGCTTTAACGTGTGCTGTACTTCGTAGGCAAAATATTTAATATATGGTGTTTCCATTCAGCACCCCCGGTTGATTATTAGTAGGTGCCTAGAGGCGTTCTGTAGTGTGTTTATGGTAGTGTGTCGCCCACGTGAATGACAAGGCGGACCATTCCCGGCACGCCCCAGACCACCTATAGGAACGAGACATGCACGATCTACACTCGGGTTCAGAACACGAATCCCGTTCTCACCTCGACTTCCCAGAGATTTGTCAGCATGTCTTCGGGCACTAAAGCACCCTTGGCTAAAACGGCTACCCTCAGAAACATGCGTTGCTTACTGGCTCCTAGCTCGTCAAAGCTAGAGTCCAGCACATACATGGTGTATTGATGTTCTCGTCCCGCCTTTCGCCATCAACTTCTTCACCCTGCTTTCCAAATCGTTGTGGAGCTCGAGCCATGCCTGCCCCGAATGCCCACGTCCTTTCACAACCGCCATGGAACCGGCGATGGCTACTAAGTGCCAATGGCAACAACCCACAATCTCGGCCCACCTTCAAGCGAAGCGCGCACGGCCAAAGCGGGGTACTTATTAGCCGTCTCGAATTGACGTCTCGAATTGACTCGGGGTCGTCTCTCTCGAAAGCTGCGATTTTTACGGCGCTATGCGGCCAACAATGTTGAAGCTCAGACGCAGCAGACAGCGTAATAAATACCTGGTATTTTGTGAACAACTGCTTCGAGAATTTAATGGTGTACATCAAAAATGGGCTGCACAACTAATATATGCCTATTTTTAGCGAGGCCAATAAAGGGCCTGGCGACCCATAGAGTTACCAATTTTCCGATATCTGACAGCTGTCGATTCCTTGGGGTATGCGGTATACGGGCTCCTGACAAAAATCATACCTGGTATTCATAGCGCACAAGCAGCGCGTTTCGACGCCGTTGGCTATAAATGTACAAGTGCAGTGCCGGACATTCGAAAATATAGAGGAGAGCTATTACTAGTTCAGGGTGGTTTTCGATTTCAGAATGGCTGCATTCTACGCTAGCTTCGGTACAACAATTGCCGAATTTCTTATTTTCTTGTCAATCTCAGCCTGCCTTTCCTGTTGCTGCTCGTACTCGTACTGTGTTGTAGGTGTCTTGACGCTGTATTCAACGAGTTTGTCTGTGGTTCCAGTCTGCAATCTTTCTACACCTGGCATACCCATCGCTACCGGGACGCTACTACAGTAATTCGGGAAGCAAATAGTCCCGCCGGACAAGCTAACCTGCTGCATTGCTGCCCGAGCCTTCTTCCCGGGTGACCCGACGGTCCCGCTCGCACGCACCAGCAGATTCAGCGCCACGTCTTCCGTCATGTCGCCCACGTCGGCACGTGCTCCTCCAAGGCCTCCAACCACCGAGCCGTCACGTGTGGTCACGAGCAGTACGAGCCCCGTGGGCGCCAACGTGTCAACCACCTCGCGCTCCCACACGTCGTCCAGGACGACCAGGCGGGGCGATGCGCTTCTCGCGACAGCAGTAAGGTGCTGAACGACCGCATCTAAGCTGTCAAACGTGTGTGGCACCCCGTGGGGGTTGGCGGTGTGTGCTGTCCCCACCTGCCTCGCCAGCCCCTCGAACAGGGCGTGGAGCTGGTCCTTCCCGCCTTGACCGACCCTGACCCAGAAGATACCCTGCCGGAAGTGTTTCCGGACGTTCTCGTGTCTGATAACAGACGATGCCAGAACCGTTTTGCCTGCCCCACCCATGCCGAGGAGCATGTGGGGGGGGCTGGCACTGCCAGGAGACGCGCCAGAAGCCGTGAGTTTGCTAACGAATTTCTCCAAGATAGATGTGCGCTCCACGTGGTATTCCGGCAGGGAGAGTGCGCCGCTCGGAATAGTGGCCATGGGCTTCAGTTTAGGCGGTAGGAGGCCTCTCTGCGTCTCCCGCACGTCTAGCGCGGCGAGGAACCCAATGTCGGTCCAAATCTTGCGGAGTTTGTCTTCGAACTTGGCAATCTCCGCAGTGTCCTTGCGATGGTACAGGAGCGCCTTCCACTTCCTCCTAGTCCCCGACGTCTTTGCACGCTTGGCCAGCTGGCTTGCGGTCAACCCGAAATCCTGCAGACACTTGCGTACGGGTCCGTTAGACAGTGTTCCCTCCGTTGTGCCAAGCTTCATGAAGACACCGATGAGAAAGGAGCACCAGGAAATCAGAGCCCGCAGATTTTCCTCCGCCTCCATTGCTCCGCCAGCTGCCTCGATCAGAGCCTTGAAGGCCTGGCAAACAGGTGTGAGAGGGCCTACGCTCGCCAGGTCGAGCAGCCCCCCGGTGGTCGTAGCCATCCACTCGAGCGCGTCTTGGACGGCATCTGGGCAGTCCTCCCACTCACTCAGCGCTTCCGATCCGACGCGAAGAAAAGCAGGCCAGGGTTTCTTCGCTACGAGAAGCTTCTCGACCTCCGAAAGCCTCTGTCGGAGGAGGGGAGGTGGACGATCAATCACCGGGGCGGGGGAGGCTTCGCGTGTGTCACGAGTTTGCCATATCAACAACAGTGCAAGAATTATTGTCGTCTACAGCACAGCAGTAGCCTTGCTGGTGTCAACGCAACAGCAGTAGTAGTATCCATCCTCTATTTAATGAACACAGCAGCAGATACGACGTTAACGATTTTCAAGATTAATACGCAAATACCTCCGTCGTGGTGGGTCCTGCAGGTCGTCCGGCAGGCACAGTCCGCCCGCCAATCGGTGCGAAGGCTGCCATGCTATACGACTGCTGTAGTAGAAGACGCGTTTTCGGGGTCCACGCATAATTTAAGGATGGGGAGAGGGAGAAATCAGCAACGTTTTATCTTACCGGTGGTGACCGGCAAAACGGCAGGCGAAAATGCGCGGTACAACAAACAAACGCATTACTCACGGAACGTGGACCGATTCTCCAAAAGGTGTACCAGGCATTCGTTATCTACTGAGCAATAGCGAGGGGTAAAATATCGGCCGATTACCCAGCCCAGGCTATTCCTTATATTACTCTTACCTCCCTGCTCCTCTGATCGGCGGGATCTTGAGGCGTCGGCAACGAATACCGTCGTAATACGCTGACTGACCTGCTTTCAATACCTGGGGAACCAGGGAGATGTGTTTTGGGCGACGCACGCGCAAGAGCTCCTATTTATTAAAATAAGAAACGTTCGAAGCGAGATTCGAACCCGTGTTCTCGACGACGTCAAATAAATGCGAAGGTTTCACCTACTGAGCTATACGAGGGATAAAATATCGATTGATTACCCAGCCCAGGGTGGTACAATTCCTTGGTTCTAGCAATATCAGGCCACACAAAAACATTAGCAGCTCGAATTCAATCCTTTAGGAATGCATAGTTACCAGGTACTGTACAATGTACCAGGCGAGGTATCTTCCAATTTTTTGTTTCTGCTACAATATACCGGTATATAATTATTAAGTTGTTGAATGTGGTTTCGTTATTGGTCTCTCTTTTGAGCTCATTGCGTTATAGTATACCAGGTACCTGATAGACACGTGCGGATGCACGCACCTTACGTATGCGAGCACAGCAGTGCGACATAAGGTACCCTCGTAGGTGGTGGGTATTTGATTGGCAGCTTTTCACGCGAGTTGCGAGTGGGTGAATTTTTCGCACTTTACACACACCCGACATATAAAACGCCCTTCTTCTGCCTTCCCGTTCCCCTTCTCCGCCGTTACCATAACCTTGGGCTCGATTAGTCGAGCGGACGGCGTCATCCGCAACAAACCTTGTACTGGTGCACCATTTTTTACAAGTAGTACAGCTGGAAAAACGGACACGAGTACGTGCATGTACCTTCAGAGTCGGCGTGTGCGTTGCGGCGTGTGCGTTGGGATGTTCGGCAGGGGCTCGCAATATGCATTTTTCACTACGACTCGTATTTACTGCTGTAGTATTCCAGGTATACCATTATTATACCAGTAATGATATTATACGTGCTGGTATGGATGGAGTATGTACGCATAATATGTGGCTCGTTACAGTAGGTACAGCAGTAAGTAGTAGACTGCATATTCACCTTGCTGACGGTTTTGCGCTGCTGGTGTTCGCAACTCGGCCGGTGTATTGTGTGTTTTCCCTGATTGTGTTTGTAATAATATGCTGATTTTCTCGAGTTTTATTATTACACGCGCCCTCGCTCGGATTATAATATTATGTGTACGCACCACGTACAACCAGTACTGCCACTACTGCTGCTGCTGCTGCTGCTGCTGTACTGCACTATTACTGCTGTACTACTGACCCCTCACCTCGAGAAACTGCGAGAGCCACGCCTTGAGAAATATAGCGGCTGCTGGCGGTGCTGCTGACACCAGTAACAGATTTTCTGATGTGTGACGACTGCAGATTTTTAAATTGGACGGGGGCAAGCACCGAGGTTTTCTACGTACTCACAAAACAGCGCGCGCACTAGGGAATGCCAGTCGAGAGAGTCCTGATCACCGTTTCCGCCTTTCGCTTTCTTCTGACGGTTCGAACCGCCGGCTATACTGCTTGCTGTATGTAGCGTTCCGCTATGTTTCGTGTTTTGCGTGCGTTTTATTATAAACCCTTTTAGTACCGCACTCCCATATGTGGGGACAAAGTCCTCAAATTGTAAGTAAATTATCCCCAAAACGGGACTGGGGTTCTAAAGGGGTTAAGATGCACTATTTAATACCAGGTATAAATCCCAGACAGCAGTACTATAATAATAGTTCGGCCGCTGTGTTTTTAGCGCAAGTAGGCACCGGTATTTCGCAGATCGGACGTTGTTCGGTTTTCTGCCTGACGAAAGCTTAACCCCGTTAGAACCGCAGTCCCGTATTGGGGACAAACTACTTGAAATTTGAATGGTTTGACCCCAAAACGGGATTGCGGTTCTAAAAGGGTTAACCCTTTAAGACGGCAGTCCCGACAAAGGTATGAAATTCCAAGTAGTTTGTCTCCAAAACGGGACTGCGAGTCTAAAAGGTAATCTCGTATCATACATATCAATAGTACACCAACAACCACATGGAGAGAGAGACCACAAATCACAGGAGTAGGTTTAGCAATCTGGGAGAAGGATCTTTGAAAATTTTCCTGGTTCGATGCTAACGCGGCGCAGCCGCGTTTATGTCGAGTTTCGGCCCGTTTTAGCTGCGGTTTGGGCTTAGGGTTAGGGTTAGGGTTAGAGTCAGGGGTTGTTGTGTCTTCGCCCGTATCTTGATCCCAACAGGAACCAAAACACCTGAACAGCCTACCAACCTCAAGATCCCTTCTCCAAGATATATGGATAGTTAAAGGTCCTCCAAATCAGGGAACCGGGGCCCCAGGGAAAAAATGATTCTTTCGTAGTTTCCTATAAAGTTCTCAGGAGCAACCACGAAAAAAAATACCAGGTACCTGGTAAATTACATCACCCCGGTATTTACGTTACCCCGGTATTCCGGTACCGGTAATTACGTTATTAACCGGTCCGCAACTCGCTGGGGTAGGTACGAGTAGCCCTAATCTTCTAAGACGAGCGAAGCGAGCCGTAAGTCGGACTGGGAAATCGAGCGTAGCCAGGTATTGAGATATTTTACGTCTTAGCGCGTCTTGGACTCATCTTAGCGCGTCTTAGCGCGTCTTAGACTCGTCTTAGCGCGCCTTAGACACGTCTTGGCACGTCTTAGATTCGTCTTGGCACGTCTTAAGTTCGTTTAGGCACGTCTTAGGTTCGTCTGTAGGCACGTCTAAGCTCTTGGCAGTACTAAAGCAAGAATTATGTCGAAAGCTAACAGTTAGCTACTTCAACGAGGCACGGGTACAGCAATATACAGCACAACAACGTAGAGCGCCAGTAAATACGGCAATAATCCAAGTATCATCAAGCTACCGGTACCTGATAAGTAAGTGCGATTATTACGTGTAATGACGAACAGCATTATTATCACGTACCTGATACTCCTACGTACTAAATAGTAGTTCCTTGTTTGTTGGCATTTGACGTCACGCACAGCAGTACATAATTGATACCAGGTAGTACCTACTGGTATATTTCAATATATATACGTACCAGGTATATGTGTATTTGTTTCTACATTAATTCGTAAATACTTGCCCATATTCGAAGTGAAAGCTCCGAAATCGCATTGCGAATAGAAGCACCAGGTACCTGGTTTTATTGCGTCGTTTGTTTTCCACGTCGTACGAGGACGAATATCATGCATACCGCCAGCAGCCGTGGATACCAACAAACTCAGATATATTTTTTCGCGTAATTATAGTGTTAATATTAGTAGTATTAATAATATTAGTAGGAACCTACGAAGCCACCAACGGAAAACAGAAAGTCTTGAGAGATAACTGCAGTATTTAGTATTTGTCCTAAACGATGTCGTTCAAAAAACGACACGTTGCTACCACCGGTGGTAGTGATGCATCCGCGGTGTAAGCATACCACCAACGGATTTTGCGCAAACCACTATTAATCTCATAACAAAAGTAACTGCCCTGCCCACAGAACACAGAAAGAGAGCAGTTAGTTAGTTGTTGTTCTATGTTGGGCGTCCCTAATAAGGCAGTATGTCACCTATTATAGTATTATGCTGATGTACCTCACGGTTAACGTAGCAAAAATAATACTAATAATAATATAGCAAAAAAAAACGAGAAAACGAACAGCAGTATAAACTATAAATAGTCGCCCTAAAGCATGCAACTCTTGTTTGCAATATATATATATATATATATATATATATATATATATATATATATTACGACGTTAAGAACCAACACAACTTGAAACAAAATAGAAGTAGCAGTAATCCTATGGTAGTAGTATGTCGAAGAAATAGTAGTGGACCTTCACCATCACACCCATCTGCCAAGTAAGTGGCGAGAGAGGATAGAGATCATGTTTTATTTTTCGTTTTTTTAAAGATAATAATGCCATCCTCGAAAATGCGGAGAACCGGGTTCGATGTCTCGATGTCCCCGGTGACAGGAAAAACCGCATGGAGGCCCGAGAAAAGAAGGTTCCAAAGAAGCAAGTTGGAGTAGTCGATTCATTTGTCGTCCCCGCTTTGTTTCCACCCATTTCCAGAGCTCGCTGTGGTCGTGTCGACCCCCTAAGACGCCTCGACCGACGCCTGGTGCATTCTAAGACGAATCTAAGACGTGCTAAGACGAATCTCAACGTGCCAAGACGAATGTAAGACGTGCCAAGACGCGATAGAGCGAGTAAGACGGGCGCTCTCTCTCAGAAACGGATTAAGACGTATTTTAAGACACGTCTTAGAAGCTTGGGCCTACGAGATAGTGTCCCCCCTCCCGGGGTCCGCTATAACAACGCACTCCGCACATATATCTATTTGTCGAAATGCAGAGCGGGGACGACCAGTTGGACGATGCAAAAAGTTTGGTTTTGGTGGGTTGACTTTTTATCCCTCTTTTTGACGTATTTTTTAGGTGTCTTGTGTGCGCTTGTCACCTGTGAACTGGCTATAAACAAACTTCCGATTGTTTTCTTGGTGTACCCCGGCCCTCACGTGCGAACTGCTGCAGTTACAGTGCACGAAAGAGATGGTATACTGGCCGAAAGCAATTGGAATTCGAGCCTGTAAAGTATTATCGTCTCGTCGACCCTGGTAACATCATCCAGGGGAGTCACCGACCGGCAGTCAATCACAGGGGAAATAATGGAAAACGCGCGAACGGTTATCATGCAGTTTGTAAAGTTGAGTATCGACTCGATCGGTTGAACTCACACAGCTGACTGACGTTCTTTTTTTGTTTCTTATAAAAACTAACTGCAGTCCCGTTACACGGAACGAAAGGGAACTTCAAGTAAGCTATACGCACCGCCGAGTACCACAGCATACTCAACATGCTATGAGACCACCCTCCACACACCCTGCCCCGGAGTCTAGAGAATGTACATCAGTATATATTCCGTACAAGCTATCTACCGCTTACGAGGTCCCGCCCAGGAAGCGATTCCAAGATTCGTGAAACGACGAATGACGAGCGTGCGTGGCTTTGAGGTGTTGGGATAAAAGTTCGACATAAATAGTACGTATACGAGTTTACTCGTAGCGGTTCTGGCGTTTGTTGCGCTACATCAACATTCTTTAGGGTATACGGAAACAAAACTACCAACGCACTTTTTTTCGAACAGCCCAGGTGATCACGGCTCGGTTGTGATCGTCTTGCCTTGAAATCGTCATTCACTCGTACGTATTTCGAAAGTTAAAAGCCGAAAACAGATCGGACATTTTTTCTTGGGTGGGCCACAAGTAATCGCCAGGGTGGCCGCACTGCTGCTGCCGTAGAATTGACCGCGTGTTGGTTGATGCCAGTATTTTCATGCGTACGATCCCCCCAAAAGCTGCGAACTGAACGTCGAACGAACGTCTAACGAACGTCGAGCGTCGAGAAGGAGGACCGATCCCGAACACAAACAAATCACGATTCGTGAGATTTTTTGCTTGAATCGCGATATTTTTTTTTGCGTGAATCACGACGAAAAAAACACGATTGATGACATCACTGTTTTTCTTCTCTTTCCCTAAAAACAACAAAATCACGATTCGTGACATTTGTTTGTTTCGAAGCACGTTGATTAAGGCACTACGCAACCCACGCGCATCAACGGTATCCGAAAGCCGGTGTAGGGGCATGGCAGCTTCCGCTTCGTACGCCGCTTGTGGACGACGGGCGGCTACCCAAAGACACCGCTGGGCGCCAGCACGTTGTGGCCTCGAAATTCGAGGAGGAGGAGCGGCAGCTCGAAGACAAAATCGAACAAGATGTGACAACGTCACAGGTCAAGCTGGGCAGACAGCCTGAGAGATGGAATCTCGCGGACCGGGCTTGACCGACGGATAGTAAGACTGGGATCTCGCAGGCTGGGTTAGGCTTCGGCCCGAGATTCGAATACATCAGGGCCCGGCCCTGCCTGGTCGTGCCCTACTCGAGAGAGTTAGATCCACCCGCAAAAATCGTTGGAATTTTATATATCGGATTATTTACAATTTGAAAATAGCACGAAACATGACGTCTTCTGCTTAATTTGTTTTCGTTAGAATTGAAAACGTCACGGGTCGTGATCTTTCGTCATGCAAAAAAGTCACGAATCACGTTTTGTTTTCGGTTCGGTAGGAACATCCCTAAAATATACCAGGTATATATATATATATATTCTGCGTACGTACGTACGTCGTTGAGCATACCAAATTAATGACGTGCCAACGGTGTTGTGAACGGATAACGGAAAATGGCTCGGTCGGTTTTCGGTGATTCACCATAAAGTTGGTCGGTTCCGATCGGGTTTTTTCAAGCAAACCGAAACCGAGAAAAGCTGAGAAAATCGCAAAACTGTCGGTCGGTTTTGGTCGGATGTTTTGCACATAACCGGGAACAAAAATATGTCGTTTTCGGTGGGGGGCGGTTGTCTGCCGGGAAAAAACGAAAATAACAGACCAACAAAAAAGACTTTCGCTTTTCGGTCCACTACACTGATGGTAATTCGCAGTGTTAGCTCAATCATCTGCGCGCAATCTTTTGTTCATCGCTTGTGTTGCGGTTGAAGAACATCACTGGAGGTCTGTGGCGAATTTCACCTGCAAGTTGTTCTGCACCTAGGTCCTGGTAGATGTTCAAGTGGTTAACCTCGAATTCTACTTGTTTGAGTCCTGGGTTCGGGCCCCAGGAGGGTCGGACTTTGACTTTATTTGCAAAAATGAAAAAAGGGATTCAATTGTTGAGAGCGCCTTGCAGCGTGGGTAGGCACAATTCGGTGCGAGTCGACGAGGGAAGAAAAGGCTGAAATCTTCTCGCGATAAAAAATGAAGGCACGTACCGTAGCGGGAAGGGGGGAGAAGAGCCTGCTATGTGACCCCGGATCTGAGTTACGAGTTGGAAGGAGAGAGAGAAGAAGATGTGCGAAGATAATGAATGGGATGAAACAACAAGATCCATCTGTTGGACGCGGATCGACGAAGGAAAAGCTTCTCGTCGTGAAGTGGGGGGTGCCCGCTACGTATGTCATCCCGGATCAAATTTACGACAGGGGAGGGAGCTACTGTCGTATAGCCTGTTGGCCGAGTATTACTCCAATAAATTGGATGCAACCTAAAGCTAGGCGTACGTAGCTCTCCCGGATGCCTTGCGTGGGACCCTGTACGGTGACAAAAGGCCTTCAAGATTTACAGCAGGACTTTGCGCCTGCACCTTCTCTTGCCTTTTTTAGTTTGCAACATCGTGCCGGGCATCATGACGATAAACCGTAAGCAAGCAAATAATGGAGTCTGACATCATGATTCAATTCAAATGATGGTATGTCTCAAGTGACCTGGCAACCCCTTATCACCTTGCCGGGGCCTTGGTACCGTCGGCTCTTTTGGCATTGTCTTTCCCTCATAACACCCACAAACATGCACAATAGTGATTATATGTTCCAAGTACAGTAACCTCTTATGAACCCATTTAGAACTGCAGCCCCGTTGTGGAGAGAGACTACTGTAGTTGGAATCTGATTGGTGTGTCCCTATACAACGGTACTGTAGTACTATTAATAAAGGGTTAAACCCCTTCCACCCTGCCACACCTTTCCCGGAGCACGTGAGGCGGCACACATCCGTTGCCGTGTACACCTTCAAAAAAATCGTCAGTAGCAACGCTCGTAGTGTAGGAAGGTCCCAGGAGCGTGTGCTATGTGAGCGAACAGTTTGTTTTACGAGACGAGGTTGGCGCCGGCCGTGGAGGGTCAACCTCCTTTGTCTCCAGTGTCAAATGCAGTAAGCCTACTCGCATCGTATGCATGTGTTTGGTGTAAGACTGCCCCGCACGTTCAAAACTCGTTTCCCTCAACGATGATGGCACGTTGCCCTGCGGTTACCTGGCGTACATCCCACCAAACCACAAAATCAATTTGTATGATCGAATCGACCTTACGAAGGTTGCCCCGGCGGCCCTTTGGGGGCTATATACCATCAGGAACAACACCAACATGGTGATGCCGTAGACCGGCTTGCGTATGCTGTTGGGCGCTTTCTCCAAGACAATTTATTTACGTTACCGAGCCGACAACCCTAGACGTAGTGGCATCACGTACACATGCATGATACCGCACGCTGACTGATTGATACAGGACAGGCCAGGAGAATATCGCGTTTGACCTGAATAAAAGGGTGATTGCGTGGATGTGGCCCAAAGGCGGACACAATCGCCACATCGTCAGCACCTCCAGCGCGAAGTGGTGCGCGGTTTCGTTCACGATGCTCCTTGTCATACTCAATACTACCCACAAGATTTCGCCCCCGCAACCGCTCGAGGAAAGTCATATATTGACATTGCCACGTCGTATGGGGCTCTGCCCTGTTGCAAATGGTACATCCATCCACGCTGCTACCGATCCAAACGACATTGATTGCTTGTTTACTCTCCTTCCATCTTGATGCCCTGCCGTGTGTCGCCATTCGTTTCCGCCTGCGGAGGGATCGTGCCACGAGCTACGGTAGGAAAAGTGCCCCCCCTTTTCACCACGTACCGAGTGTGGGCTACTCTGGGAAGGGATTCCGTACCTCACTCAGAAGAGGGCTCCATTTTTGGTTTGTCGGTTCAACGGAACCACCAATCCCGTGGCGGTGCGTTTCGTAAATCAAAACAACATAAAATCATAGAAGACCGCAAACGAACAGAGGGTAATACGTCACTCGGTGGAGTGGTTCGAAACGACTAAATAACGAGGCCCTAGAAAGTAGCTCCTTTTTTCACGTACGTAGCAGGACCCCGAGATCAATTCAATTTCCCGCGAGTCCCACCGGCCGGCCGCAGCAAGCCAAAACGGTCGAGCTGGGAACGCGGCGCCTAGCATATGTGGTGTTTGCCCTCACTTGCCTCCATGCCTACTCCACGCTGGTTTGACACTTCCGGCGGATGCACACAAGGGAACCAACAATGAGACCCGCGACACTGACGAACCCAAACACAGCGATGGAAACTACGCCGCCAACCTCCGCGCTGGTGAGGGAGGTGGCAGGGGTAGGGGTATCCTGCAGGCTCGCTTCATCTTCTCCGGAGGCTGGCGAAGGCGAGGGCCGAGAGCAATCATCTCCAGCTCCGGCCGGATCCAGACAGTTGTACCCAGCTCCTCCGCAGGAGAAGCTTTCATCGACGCAAGTACACTCACAGCAGTCTCCACCGTCCCAGCCACACACGGCAGTGTTGGTTTTCACGTCGCACCGCCCGTCCGAAATTAGCCACACGGGCTCCTGGCATTCGTCGTCGTCCCCTACCGTTGTGATGCCCGTATCGTCGGTATCCAGGTAGACGTCCGATGTGCTCGTTGTGGGACTTTCGCCAACACTGTAGTAGCCGCTCGTATGCGAGCTAGGTGCTGGACTCTCTGAGGCGCACTCGGTAGGGGCGGAGGGATCGAGGCAATCAAAAGAGCTGCATGAGAAATAATACAGTGCGGCGCAAGTACACCTGCAGCAGTCGCCTCCATCCCAGCCACACTCCAGGTTGTTGTTTGACGAGTCGCACTGCCCGTCCCCAAGATAAAAGCCACTCCCCTCGCAGTCAGGGTAACCGGCGACAGTGGGGCTCGGCGTTGGACTGCCCGTTTCGCAGTCGACCGAAGCATCTGGATCAATGCAGTCATAGCCATATAAACCGCAAATCTCGGAGTGGCCGAAATCTCGGCATGTGCACCTGCAGCAATCGCCGCCATCATACCCGCATTCTGCATTGTTCAGACTGCTATCGCAGAACGAGTCTTGGATAGTGAAGTCTGATCCACCGCAACCGGCAATACTCAAGCTGCAGTTTGCTGGCACGTCCGGGTCTTGGCAGTCGAACCCCTCACCCTCTACGCCGCACGAGTGTGCAAGACCGTCCCCGCACGTGCAAGCGCAGCAGTCGCCCCCGTCAAACCCGCACGCGGCGTTGTTGTTGGCCTCGTCACAGTAACCGTCTTGGATGTGGGGCACGTATCCCGCACACTCGGATTGTTCGAGCGAGGACCCCGGACTTGGACTTGAGCTGGCCGACGGGCCACAGTCAGTAGGGGCATCCGGGTCTTCGCAAGAAAACTGAGCCTCGGTAACGTCACAAAGGACGCCTCCAATAAAGCAGGTGCATTCACAGCAATCGCCCCCGTCAAAGCCACAGGCAGCAGTGTTTACGGCCGCGTCGCATACACCGTCCGCGATCAAGCTGGTGTCATCCTCGCAGTCGCTGTAGTCGCTACTGAAGCTGCTCAGATAAGTGATGCATTCGCCGAACTTCGACAGTAAGACGACCGGCACCAAAACACAGGCCCCACCGTAGCTTAGCCGAAGCATTGCAGTCGTACTCTAGCTAGCAAGGTGTCTTGTTTGCGGAACTCGCGGCTGGCTTACGAAACCTTCAACGATCAGCCGTTACCACTCCCGACTTTTGCAGAAGACCCTGCGGCAGGTACGTCGGTTGGTGATCGGGGTAAAACAACTACGGTGTTTTACTGGCAATGGTATTAACTGCCATCTATTGGCGGGTGCAGGCAATGAAACCGAGGGTGCAAGTGCTAAATACCCCCGTTGATCGACGATTGAATACTCTATTTCGGGGTTCATATTGGTGAGCACTAGTTTGGGGCAGACTCGGATTACATGGAAAGTAGGATTTCTATCACACTGCGCTACCAGACAGTACCCTCAACGCAGCAAAACCCCATCCGATAGCCGTATTCGCATCGAAGTGGTTCAAGTTGAGGACATTATTCCTAGAAAAAAAGCCATGCAGCAAGGACAAGGCAGCCAGGCACGACTACGAGCAAACGCTGCTCGGAGCGATACACCACTCAAACGTGTAGTGTAGCGTAGATGGCAAAGCATGTCACCTTCGAAGGGAGTACAGCTGCCGCTGTTTCATCGGATCACGTGTCGTTGTCGGTATTTCATTATGTTCTCTGCTCCTTTCGCCCCGTGTGTCGCGGTAGTACTGACTGTACTCCCGACTCAAAGCCTTTATCCACTTGTCACTGAAACCCTTCGAGTTCTTCCAGCATGAGGGTGCATCTGATACAATTCTTGAGGTTTTCTTGCGATTCTAACAACTATCACAACTACCGCGGGGAACCGGTCACCCTACATCACCTCAGTACCAAAATAACCTGGATTGTGCAGTAGGAGAGGTCAGATCGTACCTTGCTCGACGGAATGTTTGGAGTAAATTTCCAGCCGCCGCCTCGGAAACGAAATCACGTTGCCCCCCCAAAGCCTTCGCGGGAAAAGCCCGTCCACGAGTTGCCCTCGTTTTCAGCTATTCTGCTTCCTACGCCCACACGGGTGGAGGGGTTAGACGGGCGCAGGAAACGGGGGGGGGGTGGCGGGTTGAAGGTACAAACACGCCTTTGACGGGGAAGGTGTCCTAAAAAGCTCAAGCAATACTTATTCAACCGTAACTCCTGTTCCGCAGAGATGTGGGCTACAGCAGCGCAGGGGTAGCAGCTAAGCGTTCGGAGCCTCTCGGCTTGTGGCGCTCCATACCTCACCCGAAAACTAGCCATGAAACGAATTTTTGAGATTTCATCTCGTCAACAAGTCCCGCAAAGTACGATAAATAAAGAATGAAACACGAACGAAATTCCAACGGATTGGACACCTCTCTCGGGTGAGGGAAGCCCGTCAGTCTTGGAAAAAATGGCGGCTAAGACCTGCCACCCGTCTTTTGCAGCACACCTTCAGGTGCACATGCATACCCGGTAGAATTTAGCAGCGACTACAACGTCGCATTAGCTCGATCGGATAGGCGGCCTGTAATTGAGCAAGAAATCCCTGCTGTCGCCAGTGAAGCCGAAAAGAGATAGCGGGTAAAGTCTATGTATTCGTTGCGCACGAGTCTTACTCGTAGCTACCAGGTAAAGTCTTACGTTTTCACCACCTAGGCTGGTTTTGTGCCGCGGGAGACCTCGCTGTGGATGCGCGCACATGCAAGAAAAAACCAAGTACTGCAGCGGTAGACAATTAAAAAAAAAAGACCCTGTAGTATTACCGCCGCCGATTGAACATATTTTAAGTGTTGACAATTGTATTTTCAGCGTCGGCCCCGACGACAACAGTACATCCGCACCCAAGCAGCAAACACGAAAGAAAGTATCGGTTGCCTGCCAAGTGGCGCACTGTGCACTACCGGTGTGGTCTTGCTGAACACAACTGCGACGCTTATTGCACTACAGAACAACGTGCAACCGTTCACAAAACAACGTGTATAGAGTATATCCATCAACGACACACTACTATGATCCCTACTGTAGAGCTAATATACGTTCACGAGGGTAGGGAAACAACGCTCTCGAGGCCTTGGGCTTTGGATTCGCGCAATATTCCCGCTAGTGCGGAGGAACTATATGCCCACGTCTTCCTCCCCCTCTCCCTCCCCATCATCTCCGCTGCCCTCCACCTCGACCGGGCGCGCACGGGCACCACCCCACGGTGAGGCACGACCGCTCGCTGAGGCACTGCCGCCCGCTGAGGCACCACAGCTCGCTGAAGCACCACCGCTCGCTGAGGCACCACCGCTCGCCGAGTCCTTCCCGACGCCGCGGCGAACACCATAGTTGTGGCGCAGCATGACACAAAGCTCGAACAAGTCGTTCAGCTCACAGAGTAAGTTGTCTGCTGCGATCCGAGAAGATGTAACCCCCTGTCTCCTAGTTTTGGGGTTTGTTTCCAGTCTAACGGTGTTATTTTTGTACTCGAGAATCATCAAAAACGTGCTTTTAGAGCCTCCGAGAGGCCTCTTTCAGCGTCAGGCAACGAGCCTTAACCCAGTAACGCTGGTAAGGCTCGAAACACCTCTTAAGGCACGCCCTTCTCAGAAAAGGGCGTTAAGGCAAAATTGAAGGCAAGCCTTATAAAGGCTAGGGCTTACCCGAAACCAATTGTCCGGACAAATCTAATTAATGGACGGTCTCCCAAAGCAGCTGCCCCGACTAGTCCAATTCATGTAAATCACCCGAAATCAATTGTTCAAGCAACTCCCATTAGTAGACAGCCTGTGAAACCATTTGTCAGCACACCTCTTTTGTTTCCTCTTCTTTTTGTTTTTTACCCTTTTATTTCTTTCTCTTTTCCTTTTTTTTTCGATTGATAAGCCGTATTTAACCCTTTTAGGACCCCAGTCCCGTTTTGGGGGCAAAACTATTTTTAATTTGGGTGTTTTGTCCCCACATATGGGACTGGGGTGCTAAGAGGGTGTGTGGCGTGGGTGGACGACGAGTCTGCTATGCTTGTTTCGTGTTATCTGACGACCAGGGGCTGGGCATAGTTGACGAACGCAAGACGGAGTCGGCAATCAGGGTAGCAAGGTACAAGGCGGACGAGCAGGGAAAACCTGGCTATGCTACTCGTACCACAAAACTGCTGCCGCGACCTGGAGGGTGCTTTGTGCTTTGGTTTGTTTGCCTGTTATTTTCGCTTTGCTAGTTTCCCTTGGTTCTTGTCCTACTCTGATTGCAAGTACAACAGTAGTAGTACGAGTGTAGTGGTGTTATTTTTTTTTTCCCCAGCTCGTTCTTTTCAATCAAGGGTCTGCCACATCGCCTGCGGGGGGGGGGGGACGACAGTTTGTTTCTTCCATTTTTTATTTTCTTCTTTTCTTCTTTCGATTTATCTTCTTTGATAGGGAAATATTTCGTGCCTCCCTCAGGAGATGTGGCAGACACTAGAATAAAACAAGCTAAAGAAACAGCACCGAAACCTTGGCCGCACTCATACCAGCATGGACAGCGAGGGAGGATGCACGAAAATTCTTGCGTGCCCACCCCGGGGATAGAACCTCGTGGAAGACACTGAGATCTGCGTGTGCGAACCTGCAGAAGGTGATTGCCGCAGGACTGCATGCGTACTTCGAAGAGTACCTTGCCGAAACCGACCGACTCCTAGCGAACAACGACCAGAGAGGCTTTTACAAGCACCTTAACCCCTTTAGAACCCCAGTCCCATTTTGGGGGCAAACCAGTCAATTTTCAAGTAGTTTGTCCCCAAAGCGGGACTGCGGTAGGATTGGAAGGGACTAAAGCGAGGAGCGAACAGTTCATTAGGGACGAGGATGGCACGATCCTACGGGATAAGGTGCGAATTCGTGAACGATGGGCTGGGGTTTTGCCACAAAGTCTTGAACACGAAGTCGCTGAAACTTGATCCCACGATCATCGACCTCTTGCCACCGCGACCGCCCAAAGTGTGACTTGAAGAGGAACCATCCATGGACGAGACGACAGAGTTAAAGAACCGCAATCCCGTTTTGGGGACAAACCAGTCAAGTTTCAAATAGTTTGCCCCCAAAACGGCACTGCGGTTCTGAAGGGGTTAAGGGGATGTCCAATTTGAAAGCTGTCGGGCCAGATGGTCTCCCGGCCGAACTCCTGAAAATCGACCGCCCGGCATTCGCTCAGTGCTTTCACAGCATCCTCGGCAATGTTTGGTTAACAGGAGACGTCCCCCAGCAATGGAAATATGCGATCATCAAGGTCCTTCACAAGAAGAAGGACCGAACTAACTGCAACAACTACAGAGGGGTTTAGCTTGCTGCCCACGCAGGCAAAGTTTTGTTGAAAATCGTCGCGTCCCGCCTCAGCAACTACTGCGAGACCGAGGAACGAACAGTTCGGCTTCCGCCCCGCACGATCAACGATTGATATGTTGTTTGTCGTGCGCCGGTTGCAAGAGCTCGGACGACAGAGGAAAATCCCTTTGTACTTGTGTTTCATCGATCTGCAGAAAGCGTACGACTCTGTCGACCGAGAGCTGTTGTGGAAGGTACTCACACGCTTCGGCGTACCAACCAAGAAGCTGGGAATTATCCGTAATTTCCACGATGGCATGCGGGCTCGCGTGCGTACTGATGACGGCGAGCACTCGGAATGGTTTGATGTCACGCAGGGGCTGCGGCAAGGCTGTGCACTACTAGTATCACGGTTACTGTTCAACGTATTCTGCGCTGCTGCGTTACACGTCGTACTAGTACGCTTCAGCCAAGACGAAGCAATCGTAAGGGATTTAATCCAACTCAGTGATGCTGGAGTAGTTCGAACAGAGGAGCAGGAGCTGTTGGCGTGCGTGCGAAGGGCTGTATGGGGCATGTTGTACGCCGATGATGCAGGAATTGTCTCGAAGTCGGCTGAAGGGCTCGCGAAAATGATGGCATTCTCATCGTGACTGTCTTCGAAGCTGCAGGCCTCACGGTGTCGGAAAAGAAAACAGAGACAATGCTCCTACAAACACCAGATCAGACAACCCTCGCACCACCGCTCGTCATCGAGGCAACAGGCCAGTGGTATAAGCAGACGACCCAGTTCTTATATACCTAGGCGGCAGTATCCACGAAAACGCTGACCTCTCGCTCGAAATCGACCGACGGATCCGTCTCATGCGAGCATGCCTCAAACGGTTCGGCCCCGAGTTGTATGACAGGACGACCGCTCCCCTTGGCCTAAAAGTCTGAATGCTGAAGGCCGACGTGATCGAGACCCTGCTGTACGGGTGTGTGACGTGGACCCTCAGAGCGGAACACTCTGCCAAGCTTTAAACGGCTCACCACCAAGTCCTGTAGCGAGTCATTGGCTTCCAGCGCCGACTTCGTACTGACCATACCACCCTCTCGTGCTCGAAGGCCCTCAAAATGTCACGTTGCGAGAGCATCGAAACGACCATTCGTAAACGGCGGCTCTTTGCGGGGGGCGTGGCACGGCAAAGCAAGGAGCGATTACCCAGTCGGGTAATGTTCGGGACGATAGCTGGTGGGGAGAACCCGAGACCAGGCGGACAGTGTAAGACTTGGCATAGATGCATAGTCGAAGATCTTAGGGAGTTCCGAGCCACCGAAGGGTTAACGGAAGTTGCCCCCTTGGTGTTTGGAGTTGAGACCGCGTTGTGGTCCACTGCAGCCAAAAAGGCGGGGAAGTGGTACCGGGGGATCCTAGAAGCAGCCGAGCGGTTCATGGTGAGGTGGCACGAGGCTGAGGCTGAGTTGAGTAGGCAGCGCCGCGCATCCGCCGTGGATGGTGCCCAAGGGAACGGGGGGGGAGGGGGCAACAGGAGAAGTGGCAGAAAGCCCGACCAAGGGAATGCAGAGAGGGGGGGGTCATGAGGAGTAAGAGGGAAACTGCGGTAGACGAAGGTGAGAAGGAGATGGCAGACAGGGTAGCAAGGCACCAGGCCGACTAGGAAGTAGAACATGACCATACTACTAGTGCCACCAACTGGCGCAGCTGGTTCAAACGTGGTCTTCATTTGTCTTGTCTTCTCTTTTTGTTTTGTTTTTTTCTTTTTTGCGCTGATTCTCCGTGATTTTCGTTCTGTTTATTTCTCTTCCTTCTTTATTGCTAAGCCGTATTGAAGGAGTCGTGTGGCGTGGTTGGATGACGAACCTGCTCTGCTCGTTTCATATCGTCCGACGCCAAGGGGCTGGGCATTGTTGACGAACGCAGGGCGGAGACGGCAGTCTGGGTAGCAAGGCACCAGGCGGATTAACAGGGAGAACCTAGCTATTCTACTCGTACCACAAACTGCTGCCGCCACCTGGAGGGTGCTTTGGGCTTTGGTCTGCTTGTTATTTTCCCTTTGTTATTTTTCCTTGGTTCTTTGTCTTACTCTGTTTACAAACAGTGGCGTTTTTGTTACTATTTCCTTTTTTTTCCGGCTCGTTATTTTTCAAGTGTTGGCCACTTCGCCTGCGGGTGGGGGGCACGACAGATTGTTTCTTCTACTTTTTGCTTTCATTTTTTTTCTTTTTCTCTTTCGATTGGTCTTCTTTGTTTTATTTTTTACTTTGATTGTTTCCTTTCGTTTCTCTATTTCATAGAATGTGTTTGTCGTGCCTGTCGTATCTAGTATGATGACATGGCATTGCATTGACCACTGCTGTGCTTACTGCACGTGGCAACGTAGTATCTCTGTGGCGTAGCTTTGTGACCACAGGACTTCATGTATCTCTTCTAGGATTGAAGAATCGGCACGGACACTGGTTGTGCTGGATGTCGACGGGTAGAAAGAACGGTTAAATGTGAAAAAGACACTATTAATGCATACAAACCAAGTACTACATACTACTAGGATAGAAAAAACAGAGATATACTAAGAACCAAGGGAAATAACAGGCAAGCCGAAGAACGAATCACCCTCCAGGTGTGTGTGTGTTTCTTTCACATTAAACCGTTCTTTCTTTCTACCCGTCGACACCCAGCACAACCAGTGTCCGTGCCGATTCTTCATCTTCAACCCTAGAACAAGAGATACAAGTTCTGTGGTCACAAAGCTATACGCCACAGAGATACTACGTTGCCACGTTCCAGGTATGCATGCCGGCGTCCCCGGTGGCTTGGTAGGTGGTCCGCGTGCCTATCAAGATCAATTTCGTGGGTTCAAGTCTCACCGAGTGCATGCTCGTGGCTTTTTCTTGCAAAAAAAAAAGAAATTGATTAGCGGAAAGCGCGAGAGCGTGAGTTAGCTGCATTCGATGAATATCGACGAGCAGTGCGAATGCTGAACCCTATGCGCGACCAAAAAAAAAGAAAGGCACGTACCGGGGGGGACAAGGGTGGACACCTGTGACCACGGCTTGCCCAGAAGCTCGTTGAGGGTTAAACCTCCCACAAGTAAGGCAGGAAAGTAAAAGTGATGTTGAAAAAAAAAAGAAAGGAAGCATAGTAGTGGGCAATAAAATGCCATGTCATCGTACTACAGCAGTTTGTGGTACAAGTAGAACAGCAGCACTCGTAGAATGGCCAGGTTAGTACCTTGTAGTACCGACGGGTCGGTCTTGTTTTTTAGTTTTTTTCGAGTATTTCCCCGAAGTTTCGGTATTTCTTGTTTTCTCCTATAGGAAAACATCGAAATTTCGGGGAAACATTGAAAAAAACAAAATAAAAAACTCCTCGTTAAGATTGAGTGTTTTCAAGGGTTATCAGTTTTTTGTGTTCAGTTTTTTCGCGCGAATTTTGGTGTTACCCCGGGAAAAACACCGGGAAAAGCAGAAACACTCCGAACCCCGAAAAATGACGTCTTCAACTTTTCAAGGTTTTTAGGAAATTTAGACATTCCCCGAGGAACAGTGCGGCTTTCGCCCAGCACGATCAACGGTCGACATGCTGTTCGTTGTGCGCCGACTGCAAGAACTCGGACGAGCTAGAAAAATCCCCCTGTACATGTGCTTCATCGACCTGCAGAAAGCATACGACTCCGTCGACCGTGAGCTACTGTGGGTGGTGCTCGCACGCTTCGGCGTACCAGAGAAGATGCTTACCGTTATCCGCCAGTTCCACGAAGGCATGCGAGCCCGCGTGCGTACGGATGACGGCGAGCACTCGGAATGGTTCGACGCCACTCAGGGGCTGCGGCAAGGATGTGTCTTGTCACCACTTCTGTTCAATATCTTCTTCGCTGCTGTGATACACGCCGTGCTGATACGCTTCAGTGAAGACCAAGATATTTTGAGGGACTTGGTTCACCTCGAGGAGGACCTCGGCGAGGACGGGGTCAAGGTTGACCCACTAACTTACGTACGGAGGGCAGTGTGGGGTACGCTGTACGCGGACGATGTAGTGATTGTGTCCAAGTCGGCGGAAGGCCTTGCGAAGATGATGACCGTCATTGTGACCGTTTTCGAAGCAGAAGGTCTCACCGTATCCGACAAGAAGACGGAGACCATGCTGCTGCGGACACCCAATCAGGCACCGTGGACCTCACCTCTCGTCTTCGAAGCAGAGGGACAGAGGTAAAGGCAGACGATGCAAGTTTCTGTACCTGGGTGGCCTTGTCGTCGCAAGCGCTGACAGTATGCCAGAGATCATGCGACGGACCCGACTCGCATGGGCGTGCTACAATCGGTTTAAACGGGAGCTGTACGATGTGGAGGATGCCCCGCTCACTCTAAACGTACGCATGCTAAAGGCTGAGGTGATGGAGACTCTGCTGTACGGGTGCGTGACGTGGACTCTTGGTCAGGAGCACTTCGCTGAGCTCAGAACGGCACACCACAAACTCCTCTTACGGATCATTGGCTTCCAGCGCCGGCAACGCACTGACCACCTGATGTCGTACGCCAAGGCCCTCAAATAGGCACAATGCGAGAGCGTTGAGACGACCATCCGCAAACGACGCCTCCTCTTTGCGGGGGCCGTACAGCCGACGACCAATGAGCGGCTGCCCTTCGGGTGATGTTTGGGACCATGGCTGGTGGGGAGAACCCGGGACGAGGCCGACCGGAAAATAACTGGGCCCAATGCCTAGCAGACGACCTCAGGGTTTTTCAAGCCACCGAGGGGTCCACGGAAAGCTCCCCCCTGCTGTTCGGAGTACAGACGTTGTTATGGCCGAGGGCGGCTAAGAAGAGCGGGAAGTGGTACGGGGGGGTCGTCGAAGCGGCGGACTGCTTCATGGCGAGGTGGCACAGGGACGAAGCACAGAAGAGCCGGCTGTGCCACGCAGCAGAGGACGCCAAGAACGGCGACAAGGGGAGGGGGGGAGGGGGGAGGGGCAGCTGTTCTGATACAGCTGTCGACGAATGCAAAACGAAATGATAGATCGGGTGGCTAGGTATCGGCTCGACTAGCTCTTACAGACATTTGCCTGTATCTCCCTCTCTTTCGTGTTGCTTCGTCCGTGCAGCAGATACCTGCCCTTCCTAAGTGCGTATGCTGTCCGTCTAGCAGCCTTTCTGAAGTCCTTGCGTCGTTTGCATTCTGTTTGTTTGTTTTTTTGTTTTTTTCATTTCAGATTTTTGGTTTTTCGGTTTCATTGTCTTTTGCTCTTATTTTTCAGGTCTTGCTTGTGTTGTTGTGTTGTCGTACCCGGTACGCTGACACTTCACTTGCTTGACACTTGAACTTGCGATTTAGTATTTTTTGTCTTCCTCCGTCTCACAGTCTGTGACCACAGAATCAGCATCTCTCTAGGATAAGGAATCAGGACGGACACTGGGTGTACTGATGAAGCTGGGTAGAAAGGACGATTTAACGTGAAGACAACAACAGGTGCAACACTGCAGAGGCATGGAGGATCGGGCAGCCCCGCCGTTCGAGCTCTGTGCCCCCACTCGCGAGCGCACAAGGCTGACCAGGGTCGTTCCCAAGGTCATTCACAAGGTATGGCCGAACGCAGAAGGCGCAACAGCAGCTTTCTGGGCTCTCGCGGCCGAGTTCACAAGGTGGCCGCACCGAGGTAGCCGACCGACTAAACCCTAAGGGTCGATCTTAGGGTCGACGAGTGTTTTTCAGTTTTTTTCGGTATTTTCCCAAAATATTTTCGGGAAAAGCCGACAAACTTCATTCCTGCCTGCTTCGGCCTGCCCCGTCCTTGGGGTGGGCCGAGGAAGTCTGCCAGGACCTGCAGCAGTCTAGCGACAGTCACACGAACATCGAGCTTCGGACTACGTAGGTAGGGAACCTTGCGCGGTCCGGCTGGTGGCCTGCTCGCTTTAAGGACCGCGTGGGGTGGTGGTGATATTTTTTCTTCCTAACCCCGACGCCGAGGAGTTCATCCCTCAGGCGGGACGGGTGCATCGCCACAGCAGAGAGCGCTACGTGGGCAGCCGGTGGAATGGAGAGGCTGGCCACAGCGTGGGTATGCATGCACGACAGGAAGGATGGGATTGTCGGCGTGGGTTGGGACGGCTGCACCCAGCCAACGGAAACCAAGGCGCGTACCGGGCTACGAAACGGAGAGCCACTTTCGCCATAGAGAAAAAAAAGAAACAAAAAAAGAAAAAAAGAAGGCGGGGACGAGCCTCACGTCGGCTGGCAAAGAAAGCAGCACGCGAGGCTCGTAAGAGACAGAAGGAGGCACTTGTGACGGTAGCGACCTACAATGTGCGCACCATGGCTGTAAAGGGGAAGAACGGGTACGGACATGACGAGCGTGTACTGGCGAAGGGACGGCAACTCGGCTGTGACTTCATTGGTCTGCAAGAAACTCGGAGGTCCGGCAGCACGACTTTCCGTGCGGCAGGGTATCGTGTTTTCTGTTCAGGACAGGAAACAACAGCCACCAGGCAAGGGCTGTACGGAGCAGGCCTAGCTGTCAAGGAATCGTTGTGCAGTAAGTCTGTGTATACTCATCAGTTCGTTGACGAGCGGCTAATGTCTACGCGCTTTGAGTTGGCTGGCAAATGCGAGGCAGTCAATTTCATCGTTGCGTATGCTCCAACGGATTGTACCAAGGACGCCGAACTGAAACGTATTTTCTGGTAGAAGCTGGAGTACTTGGTGGGAAAAATCCCGACGAAAGAGTGTCTGTTTGTACTGATGGATGCCAACGCGCGAACTGGACAGAGGAAGGAAGGGTGCGGTGATGATGAAAGCAGAGTGCTGGGAGCGTATGGACGTGATGTTCGTAACGATAATGGCAGACGGCTCCTGTCGTTCGCCACCAATTGCAAGTTAGCTCTCACCAACACGTTTTTCAGCACGCGCAAGGGTGGGATATCGCATACTCATAACGGCACCGGCCCGAGTGACCGTAAGCGGATTGACTACATCCTAACCCGTCAAGTCCATCGACCTAGAGTACAAGATGCGAAAGTCGTCCCACAGCCTCCTGCCCCAGCTAAGGCTGACTCAGACCGCAACATCTTGTATATCAAAGTCCGACTCGGTGGTCATTTTGCGCCCAACTGACAAATACGTAGACCGACGAAACGCCGAGAGTTCGACAGGCAGCTTTTTATGTCCGATGGAAAGTGTCGTGAACGAGTAGTCTCCAGGGTCATCTCCACTCTCAACCAGCCTATCCAGCCCCGTAATACGTCTGGTATGGTTGAGATTTTCACTACGGCTGTTATTGATGCGGTCGAAAAAGAGGTACCACCCCCTGCACGTCGCCACCGCAGACATGGATGGTGTGAGTCTGCCGAAACCTTGGCCGGATTCATGCCAGCATGGACAGCGAGGGAGGATGCACGACAATTCTTGCGTGCCCACCCCCGGGACAGAACCGCGTGGAAGACCCTGAGATCTGCGTGTGCGGACCTGCAGAAGGTGATTGCCGCAGGACTGCATGCGTACTTCGAAGCGTACCTTGCCGAAACCGAACGACTCCTAGCGAACAACGACCAAAGAGGCTTTTACAAGCACCTTAAGAGTACGGTAGGGTTGGAAGGGACTAAAACGAGGAGCGAACGGGACGAGGATGGCACGATCCTACGGGATAAGGTGCGAATTCGTGAACGATGGGCGGGGTTTTACCACAAACTCTTGAACACGAAGTCGCTGAAACTCGATCCCACGATCATCGACCTCTTGCCACCGCGACCGCCTAAACTGTCGCTTGAAGATGAACCATCCATAGACGAGATGACCTAAGCACTTAAGGGGATGTCGAATTGGAATGCTGTCGGGCCAGATGGTCTCCCGGTCGAACTCCCAAGCATCGACCACCCGGCATTCGCCCAGCGTTTTCACAACATCCTTGTCAATGTTTGGTTAACAGGAGAAGTCCCTCAGCAATGGAAAGATGCGATCATCAAGGTCCTTCACAAAAAGAAGGATCGAACTGACTGCAACAACTATAGAGGGATTTCGCTTGTTGCCCACGCAGGCAAAGTGTTGTTGAAAATCGTCGCGTCCCGCCTCAGCAACTACTGCGAGATCGAGGAACTACTCCCCGAGGAACAGTGCGGCTTCCGCCCCGCACGATCAACGATTAATATGTTGTTCGTCGTGCGCCGGCTGCAAGAGCTCGGACGACAGAGGAAAATCCCCTTATACGTGTGCTTCATCGATCTGCAGAAAGCGTACGACTCTGTCGACCGAGAGCTGTTATGGAAGGTACTCACACGCTTTGGCGTACCAACCAAGATGCTGAGAATTATCCGTAATTTCCACGATGGCATGCGGGCTCGCGTGCGTACTGATGACGGCGAGCTCTCGGAATGGTTTGATGTCACGCAGGGGCTGCGGCAAGGCTGTGTACTATCACCGTTACTGTTCAACGTGTTCTTCGCTGCTGCGTTACACGTCGTACTAGTACGCTTCAGCCGAGACGAAGCCATTGTAAGGGATTTGGTCCAACTCCGTGAAGCTGGAGTAGTTCGAACAGGGGAGGAGGAGCCATTGGCGTGCGTGCGAAGGTCTGTATGGGGCATGTTGTACGCCGACGATGCAGGAATTATCTCGAAGTCGGCTGAAGGGCTCGCAAAAATGATGACAGTCATCGTGACTGTCTTCGAAGCAGCAGGCCTCACGGTGTCGGAAAAGAAGACTGAGACAATGGTCCTACAAACACCAGACCGGACAACCCTCGCACCACCGCTCGTCATCGAAGCGGCAGGTCAGAGGTATAAGCAGACGACCCAGTTCTTATACCTAGGCGGCGTTATCCACGAAAGCGCTGCGCTCTCGCTCGAAATCGACCGACGGATCCGCCTCATGCGAGCATGCCTCAAACGGTTCGGCCCGGAGTTGTATGATAGGACGACCGCCCCCCTTAGCCTTAAAGTCCGAATGCTGAAGGCCGAGGTGATTGAGACCCTGCTGTACGGGTGTGTGACGTGGACCCTCAGAGCGGAACACTTTGCCAAGCTTCGAACGGCTCACCACCAAGTCCTGTTGCGAGTCATTGGCTTCCAGCGCCAACTTCATACTGATCATGCCACCCTCTCGTACGCGAAGGCCCTCAAGATGACACGTTGCGAGAGCATCGAAACGACCATTCGTAAACGGCCGCTCTTCTTTGCGGGGGGCGTGGCACGGCAAAGCAAGGAGCGATTACCCAGTCGGGTAATGTTCGGGACGATAGCTGGTGGGGAGAACCCGAGACCAGGCGGACAGTGTAAGACTTGGCATAGATGCATAGTCGAAGACCTTAGGGAGTTCCGAGCCACCGAAGGGTCAACGGAAGTTGCCCCCTTGGTGTTTGGAGTTGAGACCGCGTTGTGGTCCGCTGCAGCCAAAAAGGCGGGGAAGTGGTACCGGGGGATCCTAGAAGCAGCCGAGCGGTTCATGGTGAGGTGGCACGAGGCTGAGGCTGAGTTGAGTAGGCAGCGCCGCGCATCCGCCGTGGATGGTGCCCAAGGAAACGGGGGGGGAGGGGGCAACAGGAGAAGTGGCAGAAAGCCCGACCGAGGGAATGCGGAGAGGGGGGGGAACAGGAGGGGTAGAAGGGAAACGGCGGTAGACGAAAGTAGGAAGGAGATGGCAGACAGGGTAGCAAGGCACCAAGTCGACTAGAAAGTAGAACAGGACCATACTACTAGTGCTACCAACCGGTGCAGCTGGTTCGAACGTGGTCTTCATTTGTCTTGTCTTCTCTTCTTGTTTTTGTTTTTTTTTCCTTTCTTGCGCTGACTCTCCGTGATTTTCATATTATTTTTTCTCTTCCTCTTCCTTTTCTGATTGATAAGCCGTACTGAAGGAGCCGTGTGGCGTGGTTGGAAGACGAACCTGCTCTGCTCGTTTCGTATTGTCTGACGCCAAGGGGCTGGGCATAGTTGACGAACGCAGGGCGGAGACGGCAGTCTGGGTAGCAAGGTACCAGGCGGATTAGCAGGGAGAACCTGGCTTTACTACTCGTACCACAAGCTGCTGCCGCCACCTGGAAGGTGCTTTGGGCTTTGGTCTGCCTGTTATTTCCCCTTCGTTATTTTTCCTTGTTACTTTTTTCCTTGGTTCTTTGTCTTACTATGTTTACAAGCAGTGGTGTTTTTTTTCCCTATTTTATTTTATTTTTATTTCTTTTCTCCAGCTCGTTCTTTTTCAAGTGTTGGCCACCTCGCCTGCGGGGGGGGGGCACGACAGATTGTTTCTCTTAGATTTTCCTTTCATTTTTCTTCTTTTTCTCTTTCGATTTGTCTACCTTGTTTTTGTTTTGTCTTTGATTGTTTCTTTTCGTTTCACTATTTCATAGATTGCGTATGTCGTGCCTGTCGTATCTAGTATGATGACATGGCTTTGCATCGCCCACTGCAGTGCACACTGCACACGTGGCAACGTAGTATCTCTGTGGCGTAGCTTTGTGACCACAGAACTTGTATCTCTTCTAGGATTGAAGAATCGGCACGGACACTGGTTGTGCTGGATGTCGACGGGTAGAAAGAACGGTTTAATGTGAAGAACACCCCCCCCCCCCCCCCCCCCCCCGAAAAGTCGCCTTGAAGTTTTTAGGGTTTTTCAGGAAATTTAGGTACAAGGCCGCAGAGGATCGGGCAACCCCACCGCTCGAGCTGTGCCACCACTCGCGAGCGCACAGAGCTGACAGGGGTCGTTGTTGAGGTCATTCGCAAGTCATGGTCGAACGCAGAAGGCGCAACAGCTTTCCGGGCTCTCGTGGCCGAGTTCACAACGTGACCGCACCGAGGTGGCCGACCGACTGAGCTCGGTGACAGCAATAGCTGAGACTTTGTCGCTTCGGGCAAGCGTTGGCCGTTGTTGCGTGACGAGTTGGTGATGGATTTCACTCCTCAAGGCATCGACACCTGCCTACGAGTCAGGCCGATGACTGTGGGGCCACCGCACGCATGGGCTCCGCGAGCGCAGCTGCTGTAGGGGCGGTTCTGTGCCGGGTGGACGATTGTTTCCCGAGCCAACTGAGGCACTTCCTCGATAAGATTCAACCCTCGCTGAATTTGGTGAATAATTGCCGAAATTTCAGGAAAAAACGAAATACAATACGTGACCGCAAAAGGCAATATATCGCGGAGAATTTGTCGCGTTTGGGCGTTGTAGCGTAACGAGTTGGTGATCGATTTCAGTCCCCAAGGCACCGACACCTGCCTACGAGTCAGACCCACGGTAGTGGGACCACAGCACGGGTTCTTTCCGCGAGCGCAGCTGCTGTAGTAACGGTTTTTTTGTGCTGGGTGGACGATTACTTCGCGAGTTATCTTCGAGGCACGTACTCGACAAGATTAAACCCTCGCTGGATTTGGTGAATTGCCGAAATTTCAGGAAAAAACGAAATGTAATATCGTATCCTTTAGAACCGCAGTCCCGTTTTGGGGATAAACGACTTGAACTTTGACTGGTTTGTCCCCAAAACGGGACTGCGGTTCTAAAGAGGACCCTAATAAGAAGAAACAAGGACGCTGGTCGATGCTGGTTTTTTTTATCTGAGAATAGATGCGTTCTAAAATATACCAGTACTATAAATATCACAAATGCCTTCAGTATCACAAGTGGGCACGGACACTACTGGTTGTGCTGGATGTCGACGGGTAGAAAGAACGGTTTAACCCTTTTAGTACTGCAGTGCTGTTTTTGGGGACGAACAAACCTAATTCCAAGTGTTTTGTCCCCACAACGGGACTGCGGTCCTAAAAGGGTTCATGTGAAGAACACACACACACACACTTTCCTACGAACCTTCTTGGAAATCTCGGGCTGCGTTTCTGACTGCTCGTTTTCTTTTCACGTCCTGTACAGCTACCTGTGCTCGAAGCTGAAAGCGGTACGTATAAAGAATGAAAAAAACCGAAGCTGTGATTTGAGTTTTTTTTTTTCCAACTGATATTTGCAAGCTTGGTGCGATATTTCGATCGCGCGTTCTTCAGAGTTGTCCACAAAGTGTTACTCGTGCAGGTACGCGTGTTAGCTCGATATTTTATTACCAGGTACTGGCATTAATAGGTGTGGATTGTCACTTACATTTATTTTTGGGTGTTTGCCAAAATCAAGTATACCTAGCCACTTTTCGGCCAAAATCAGTGGCAGTCTAAAGACAAGTAAAACACACACGCTTGGAGCCCTGCTGTTGGCCAAACTGGCGTTGTAACTGATTTTGGCTCGAAAATGCCAAGTTATTCCTGTTTTTTTCTACTCTGTCTAGCTTTCAACTGATTTTGGCCAACTTCGAACCAATCAGAGAGGCCATACGTTCACTATTTTTTCTTTGCGTGTACCTGGTATGCGTTTGCTCCCCCTCGGTTGAAATTATTCAGTATTGACGTATAAACTCTGTACTCGTACGTCATACGTAAAAGTACGTATTTACAAATGCATGCATGCGTACGCTGGTGTCACTTTTTCTTCTTTGAGGTGTGCGTTTCAGTTATTTAATAGTTGGCGTGATGCGGAATCGGCACGGGCACTGGTTGTGCTGGATGTCGACGGGTAGAAAGAACGGTTTAATGTGAAGAACACACACACTCTGTGCGTTGTTTTTTTATGGCCACAGCAGTCGATACAGCACCATGATCTTCGTCTGCACCACCCCGCGTCGAGGTGGTCTCAGGTTTGGTAGGACAAGATAATTTCGTGCCGAGCAGGCGGGTCCGCGAGGACGGTCTAGAGGATTTAAAGCTGTCAACGGGGGGGGGGCGCCAGATACTCTTGGCGCCCCCGCCGTGGCGAAACGAACGAAGCCTATTAACAGTGTACACCCTAAACCAAACAAAACAACGCAGATTTTGGAGGCCATGTGGCACGCTTAATGCTTTACGCAATCTTTTTTACCGGACTTTTTCATGGACAGAACACCGCTCGGGCGGGTGTTTTTACTTGGTTTTAGTATGTAACTGATTTTGGCCTTTGCCCTTTATTTTTTGTGCTGCTTTTGTTTTGTTGCCAGTTACCTGCAGCCGGTCGCCCCGGTGGTTCAAGTGGTTAACCTCGAATTCTACTTGTTTGAGTCCTGGGTTCGAGGCCCAGGTGGGTCGGACTTAAGACTTTATTTGCAAAAAAGAAAAAAAAGGATTCAATTGTTGAGAGCGCCTTGCAGCGTGGGTAGGCACAATTCGATGCGAGTCGACGAGGGAAGAAAATGCTGAAATCTTCTCGCGATGAAAATGAAGGCACGTGCCGTAGCGGGAAGGGGGGAGAAGAGCCTGCTATGTGACCCCGGATCTGAGTTTCGAGTTGGAAGGAGAGAGAGAAGAAGATGTGCGAAGATAATGAATGGGGGATGAAAAAACAAAACAAAAAACTGTTTTTACTGTCCTGCGTCCTGCTTACTTGACTGCTTGTTGTACACAGATCTCTTTGCCCGCATCGCCACATCATGGCCATCTCACCTCGATTGGAAACGCATGGCTGTGAGCGTGAATCCCAAGGGGGAGGAGGCTCTGATTTTCGTCGTTTATTGTCAGCTACGGACGTGCCAGGTACCTGGTACAATACATATCGTCTTTCCTGCGTACTGACTGCTTGTACAGGTAAGAGCTGCCTAGATACCCAAATCACTACCACCTCACCTCGACCGCACACACCCGAATCAGCGTGAACCCCAAAGGGATGCAGTTCCTTTCCAATGCTGAGGATTCGTCGCGAGCCCTCCCGCCTTCGCAGTTGAGTGCGCCGTGGTTAAACGGAGAAAGCCTCCAGCAAGTTTTTTGCTTATTTCACTCAGTCGTTCAAGCCTCCAGCAAGTTTTTTTGCGTATTTCACTCGGAAACGACGCTAAGAATGCATGTTGTTTGGATAAAATGACCCCTTGTGTGTTACGCGAAATACACACCCCTGTTTCACTCAGAAACGACCCCAAGAATGCATGTTTTTTGGATAAAATGGCGCTTTGTGTGTCACGCGAAAGACACACCCCTCGGAGAGATTGATTGGTTCAGGTCTCATTCGTTTCCTGACCCACGCGACCATACCATATACTTCCGTTCCCCTCGCTGCCTCGGCAAGGAATGCTGCGAGGCATGCCCTATCAGGCTAATAGCGAGTGGGGTAGGTCTTTCTGGCGGGTGTAAGGCCGGACTCACCCTCAAGGAGTGATACCGTCTTGCTGCTGCCTGTGGCCGCGAGGCTCAGGCGGCAGTAGAGTTGGGTCGTACGTGGTGCGTCAGGCACGGAGACCTACGATTCGCGCGTCTTTTTAGGCAGCTGCGGCAGAGCAGCAATGCTCAATCGGGGTGTCCATGCGCGGAGGCAGGCGCCACCACAGGCCACACTACGGCACAGTCTATTGCGCCGGTAGGAGGCTGGATTCGACGACGAGGGAGGAGGGAGACTGAGCGTCGACGTGCGGAGAAGAGACGGATTGACCTCCCCCTGCGCGAGAATTTTTATTTCCCAGATCAGAACCGCAAGTGCGAGGAGCATTTTGTTTTTCAGGATGACGGAGAAAGGGAAACGACTGGAAGGGAATGGCAACGAGTGCACGCGCAAAGGAGCGGGTGGATTGGGCCAAGGCGATGATGCGGCCATGAAGAGCGGCAGGAAGACGGTGCATGGAGACCCATGATTTGCGCGCACACTATCATCACGAGAGAAGCAGTCATAGTTTGTTTTTTCCCTGGTATTGTTTTTCACGAGGCAGAATAGTATCTACCGGTACTCGTCACTGGTCTTAGTAGTTTAACGAGTTGTATACCCTTCATGGGGAATAACCTACGCAATTATCAGGGACGTGGTATCAAAACTGTGCTGCACCTTTTTGTGTCAGACAGTCCAGGAAGAGATGGCGATCGTTGATATTCGTGTGGTAGTAAGGTTCGATTGCTCCTTTTTTCACTGCATATCCGCGAGTCTTCACTCTGACAGCACTCCAGATAGCAGGCAGGAGGTGTGTTCCTCTTTCGTTTTCACGACTACCGTGCGTTTCGTACGGTGCAGGCAGCACTTCAGACAGCATCCGCTGTAGTCAGCAGCCACGAGTTGGTTAGTGGTGGGAACGGGGGTACTCTTCTATATTATAGTTGAGAGGATATACCCGCGGCCATGTTAGTTCAGTTTTGCACATTGGTTTTATCTTGTGTGCGCTTTTTCCGTCTCGTGTATTTTGAGGCAGCCGAATTTTCGAATTTTTTTTTGTTTTTCGGATCTTCCTAGGGCTCCAGCACCTTTGTGTGACCACGGACTCCTTCGTCAGAGAGTTAATGTGAGAACAACAACAACAAAACAACCATCAATGATCTGATGGATCTACACGCGACGTTCTGTTTTATGTTGCATTCCATCCATTGCGTTTCCATTGGTCGCCCCGGTGGTTCAAGTGGTTAACCTCGAATTCTACTTGTTTGAGTCCTGGGTTCGAGCCCCAGGTGGGTCGGACTTTGACTTTATCTGCAAAAATAAAAGGATTCAATTGTTGAGAGCGCCTTGCAGCGTGGGTAGGCACAATTAGATGCGAGTCGACGAGGGAAGAATAGGCTGAAATCTTCTCGCGATAAAAATGAAGGCACGTACCGTAGCGGGAAGGGGGGTAGAAGAGCCTGCTATGTGACCCCGGATCTGAGTTACGAGTGGGAAGGAGAGAGAGAAGAAGATGTGCGAAGATAATGAATGGGATAAGCGAAAAAAAAAATAAAAAAATCCATTGTCTCCTTCAGCTTCTCCGGCTCTCTCCCTCAGCATTTTGATTTTTTTACGGTCATCCTTTTTTAATATCAGTCCTGTACGAATACTACTACTGACTCCTGTATACGTATACTACATTACTTGTAGCGAGCGGAACGTCCGGTAAAGTTTCGTCTCGACACCCCACCTAAAAGAAAGCAGAATGTCATAATGGAAAACAAACCGGACTGCAACAACGCTGCGGTGTGTGCTTCACATTGAGCCGTTCTTTCTCTCTTCTACCAGTCGACATCCAGTACAACCAGTGTCCGAGTCTATCCTTCAATCAGAGGCCTATTAATAGAAGATATACAAGTTCTGTGGTCACGAAGCTACGCCTCAGAGATACAACGTTGCCATGTGTGTGTTCTTCACATTAAACCGTTCTTTCTACCCGTCGACATCCAGCACAACCTGTGTCCGTGCGGATTCTTCAATACTAGAAGAGATACAAGTTCTGTGGTCAAAAGGCTACGCCACAGAGATACTACGTTGCCACGTGTGCAGTATGCACTGCAGTGGGCAATGCAAAGCCATGTCATCGTACTAGATACGACAGGCACGACATACGCAATCTTTGAAATAGTGAAACGAAAAGAAACAATCAAAGAGAAAACAAAAACAAGGTACAGTAGACAAATCGAAAGAGAAAAAGAAAAAAAATGGAATCAAAATCTAAGAGAAACAATCTGTCGTGCCCCCCCCCCGCAGGCGAGGTGGCCAACACTTGAAAAAGAACGAGCTGGGAAAAAAGGAAGAAAAAGAATATGAAAAAACACCACTGCTTGTAAACAGACTAAGACAAAGAACCAAGGAAAAAAGTAACAAGGAAAAATAACAAAGGGGAAATAACGAGCAGACCAAAGCCCAAAGCACCTTCCAGGTGGCGGCAGCAGTTTGTGGTACGAGTAGTATAGCCAGGTTCTCCCTGCTAATCCGCCTGGTACCTTGCTACCCAGACTGCCGTCTCCGCTGTGCGTGCGTCAACTATGGCCAACCCCTTGGCGTCAGAAAATACGAAACGAGCAGAGCAGGTTCGTCATCCAACCACGCCACACGGCTCCTTCAGTACGGCTTATCAATCAGAAAAGGAAGAGAAAAATAAAATAAAATGAAAATCACGGAGAGTCAGCGCAGGAACATGTACCAGGTAGCAGTTAGTTGGCAATGCAATGCCATGTCATCATACTGGATACGACAGGCACGGCAGACACATTTCATGAAATAGATAAAGAAAGGGAGGAAAAACATAAATCAATAAAAAAATCGAAAGAGAAAACGGAAACAAAAAATAAATAAATAAATAAATAAATATATACCTGGTATATAAATAAAATAAAAAATAGAAGAAACAACCTGTCGTGCCCCCCCCCGCAGGCGATGTGGCAAACACTCGGAAAGCACGAGCTGGGGAAAAAAGGAAGAAAAACACCACTATTTTTTTTATTTTTTTTCTCATCCCATTTATTTTCTTCGCACATCTTCTTCTCTCTCTCCTTCCAACTCGTAACTCAGATCCGGGGTCACATAGCAGGCTCTTCTACCCCCTTCCCGCTACGGTACGTGCCTTCATTTTTTATCGCGAGAAGATTTCAGCCTGTTCTTCCCTCGTCGACTCGCATCGAATTGTGCCTACCCACGCTGCAAGGCGCTCTCAACAATTGAATCCTTCTTTTTTTTCTATTTTTTTTTGCAAATAAAAGTCAAAGTCCGACCCTCCTGGGGCTCGAACCCAGGACTCAAACAAGTAGAATTCGAGGTTAACCACTTGAACCACCGGGGCGACCGGCATCTATTGGGCTGGGTCTATGCAAAAAAAAAAATCGAGTGCTTGAAAAAGGCAGGAAGTCGGATTTTCCTACGGTAAAAAGCCAAACCAGGTCGGTGCGCCATGTATGTGCCGTCTTATCGTGATTTTCGTTTTATTTCATGGGAGAACTAAAAAACAGGACAGAACCGACATTTTGAACTCCAAGTGGACCACGACACGAACGAGAGTCGCTCACGCCGGGTTGGGCGATCAACCTTCACCACCAGCTCATCAAGGGAAGCAGCGGAATGTGGAAGCCCCTGGGGAGCTGCGTAAGGGGTTTGCTAGTCGCTGGACCAGCAAGGAGCTCTCGCCCTCGAGGAGCATGAGCTGCTTGCGGCGGTCGTAGTCGGAAAAAAAAGCGTTAGATTGTTTTGATACTGCTGCTGTAGTCTCGTCCTGTTCGTTTCCAAAGTTGTTTTGCCTAGAGCAGCTGCAGTTGGGCGGCCGCAAGGGACACGATGGTGGCCAAGGTACTGATGCCCTCCCTCTCCGTGGTGGCCGATGGACAAGTGTTGGAGCCCAGCTGTGTACAAGCGTAACCAAGCATGTAGCCTCGTGACCCGTCATGAACCCAGTCTATACCCTAAACAAAATTGTATAATGCCACCGAGGTCTTCTGCAAAGCCAAATTTTATCACTTTCAGAGTTGATCAGAAAAGGCTGCCAAAAACAAACAATTCATGGAATTTCAGGAGTGATAAAATCTCGGAGGAACATTTTTTCCGCCAAACATGCCCCATAAGACGTGATTATGATAAAATCTGATCAGATATGGGACTAGATACCCCGAAGCCTCCGTACACAGTCATATAATCACCTAAAAAAAATATGTAAGATTTACGGGGGACCATAGTAAATAGGACCAAAATATTGTTATTACGGGGGACCATAGTTAATAGGACCAAATATTGTTCGCAAAAATAACGAAATATATAGGGTTTTGTGTGTAAAGTAGGTCCTATTAACTCTGGTTCCTCATAATAGTAAAAATAGCGATATATATTGTTTTTTGCATGGGCCGTAGGTTCTATTTTATACCTGGTATATTATTATCATTAGCTTCGCACATCTTCTTCTCTCTCTCCTTCCCACTCGTAACTCAGATCCGGTCTCATAGCAGGCTCTTCTCCCCCCTTCCCGCTACGGTACGTGCCTTCATTTTTATCGCGAGAAGATTTCAGCATTTTCTTCCCTCGTCGACTCGCATCGAATTGTGCCTACCCACGCTGCAAAGCGCTCTCAACAATTGAATCCTTTCTTATTTTATTTTTGCAAATAAAAGTCAAAGTCCGACCCACCTGGGGCCCGAACCCAGGACTCGAAAAAGTAGAATTCGAGGTTAACCACTTGAACCACCTGGGCGACCGGTGTCTACATATGGCCCCCCGTAATACTTGTAAACAGAGTGGGACAACAAACCATGTGAAAATAACAGGCCAACACAAAGCACCCTCCAGGTAGCGGCAGCCGTTTGTGGTACGAGTAGCATTGTCAGGTTCTCTCCCTGCTATTAATAATCCGCCTGGTACCTTGCTACCCAGACTGCCGTCTCCGTCCTGCGTTCGTCAGCTGTGCCCAGCCCCTTGGCGTCAGACAATGCGAAACAAGCATAGCCAGGTTCGTCATCCACCCACGCCACACGACTCCCTCAATACGGCAATCGAAAAAAGGATGAGAAATAAATAGAATAAAAATTACGGGGAATCAGCGCGAGAAAGAAGGAACGAAAAAACGAAAAGAAAAAAAGAGGAAGACCACGTTCGAACTAGCTGCACCAGTTGGTGGAACTATTAAAAGTAGTATGTTCTATACCGTAGAGGGAAGGGGGGAGAAGAGCCTGCTATGTGACCCCGGATCTGAGTTACGAGTTGGAAGGAGAGAGAGAATAAGATTAGATGTGCGAAGATAATGAATGGGATGAGCAAAAGAACAAAAAAAAATCCTAGTCCGCCTGGTGCCTTCCTACCACCTTGTCTGCCATCTCCTTCCTACTTGCGTCCGCCGCGGTTTCCCTTCTACTCCTCCTGTTCCCCCCCCCCTCCGCATTCCCTTGGACGCGTAATCTGCCACTCTCCCTGCCCCCCCCCCCCCATTCCCTTAGACAACACACACCCAAGGTGGATGCGCGGCGCTGCCTGCTCAGCTCAGCCTCAGTCTCGTGCCACCTCACCATGAACCGTTTGGCTGCTTCAAGGATCCCCCGGTACCACTTTCCCGCCTTTTTGCCTGCAGTGGACCACAACGTGGTCTCAACTCCAAACACCAAGGGGGCAACTTCCGTTGACCCTTCGGTGGCTCGGAACTCCCTAAGGTCTTCGACTACGCATCTATGTCAAGTCTTAAACTGTCCGCCTGGTCTCGGGTTCTCCCCACCAGCCATCGTCCCGAACATTACCCGACTGGGTAATCGTTCCTTGCTTTGCCGTGCCACGCCCCCCGCAAAGAAGAGCGGCCGTTTACGAATGGTCGTTTCGATGCCCTCGCAACGTGTCATTTTGAGGGCCTTCGAGCACGAGAGGGTGGCATGGTCGGTACGAGGTCGGCGCTGGAAGCCAATGACTAAGCCAATGACTCGCAACAGGACTTGGTGGTGAGCCGTTCGAAGCTTGGCAAAGTGGTCCGCTCTGAGGGTCCACGTCACACACCCGTACAGCAGGGTCTCGATCACCTCGGCCTTCAACATTCGGACTTTTAGGCTAAGGGGGGGCGGTCGTCCTGTCATACAACTCGGGGCCGAACCGTTTGAGGCATGCTCGCATGAGACGGATCCGTCGGTCGATTTCGAGCGAGAGGTCAGCGTTTTCGTGGATAACGCCGCCTAGGTATAAGAACTGCGCCGTCTGCTTATACATTTGGCCTGCTGCTTCGATGACGAGCGGTGATGCGAAGGTTGTCTGGTGTGGTGTTTGTAGAAGCATGGTCTCTGTCTGCTGTGCTGCTGTGTGATCACAGAACGATTGACGAGACCACAAGTTTTTTTTTCTAATTTTTCCAACTGTGGATCACTTGGTTTTAGAGACCCCCATCCCCTCCCTATCGAGTACCACCCCCACCCCCTCCCCTCTCCGACTGAATTTGTTTCTTCGTTCCAGTTTTGGATCACTTGATTTAAAAATGCTAAAACCAAGTGGTCCAGAATTGAAAAAAACTAGAAAAAAACTGTTCCCCTCCAAATCGTCCTGTGATCACACCCCTCCCGTTCGTTTTCGGAATTGGGGGAAGAGGCACTTTACGATAGAGAGATGCTAAAGTCAGTAGTACACTGCTGTTTCACATTCGGGGAAAAACACTTCCTGAGCCACCGTGCATGGGATCATTACCCGGCGCCTCATGTTTCAGACCTCAATAGACCCTGGCCTCATATGATGAGGGCTCCTCATATTGGGGCATAAGACCTACGTACAGGTACGATATACGAACGAACATGTATGGCACCGGTCGTATTCATACGTTTGTCCCATTATATATTTACCTTAGGGAAACATAAGAGCCTCTTAAAATATAATATATATGGTGAACGTCTATGTCGTAGAACGCCTCGGAGAGCAAGCTGTTGTTAACCTAATTTTCCATTTTTTTTTGTGGATCGCTTGTCTTCAGAGATCCCCATCCGCCCCCCCCATCGAGTACCCCCGCCCCCTCCACCAGCCCGAGAATGTTGTTTTATATTTTTTTCATGTCTTGGATCACTTGGTTTTCGAGACCCGGTTATGATCAAGGTCGGGACACAGAGCGTCCCTGTCCTCAGCGTTGAACTCGGCCGCTGTGACGGCGAACGTGTCGGCTCGGCGGCTGAAATTACCAATGAAAAGCTAGATGTAGGTATTACCTCGAGGCGTCACCGGGAGAGGCCCGAAGTAGTCGACGCGGACGGCAATGCTGGGCCCTTCTGGCAAAAGCAACGTGGTGGCGGGCCATCCTACCGTCTGCCGCGACATTTTCCGTGCTTGGCGCTTCAAGGAGATAGTTGCGTAACCACCACCGGGCGCAAATGCTCATACCGATTCACCAATCAATGTAAACGTTCGAGCTTACGTAGGGTGCGCGTGGCTCCCAAGTGGCAGAAAGCTGTGGGATGACAAGCCTGCATGACCCAGGGGCGCATGAGCAGCGGCCCATAGATGCGAATAAGCTCGTCGTTCAGTAAACAAGCCGTACGACCCACTGGGCATTGCGTGCCCGACGCAGGGGGGGGGGGGACGGCTGTCAGACCAGTAGAACGATGCCCGCGTCGGTGTGTGCAGATGGCCTTTATTAGCCAGCTTCTGAACCTACCTCCGAAAAGAGCGGGCGCTGGTGGGAAGGGAAACACGACAACAAGTCGGCGTGCAAAGATTCCGGCCGGCCAAGGGCTACGTAGCGCTTGGCGGTGTTGAACGCGGGCTCGGCCTGTTGTTCCCGAGCCGAGTCGGCGTGAGAATAGCGCTGCTGAATCACCGAACTGAAAATCGGCAGCTGCGCCGAGGGCGTCCAAGTCGGTAGTGATCACGGGCGGTGCGTCAGTTGGCCGGCGGAAGCCGTAAAAGAGGAGTTCCGACGGGCTCGGTGCGGTCGCGGTCGGACGGGAGGGGTACCGTCGGCATCGACTACGCGGCAGAAGGTGGAGCTATACTGACGGGTGCGGGCTGTCATAGCCGCGGGGATCGCGGCGGGGTAATACCACGCCAGACGGATGGTGTAGGCCCTCCCCCGGGCCCGAAGCCATAATAAACATCAGGAGGCGCGGTGCCAGTGGCAACGGCTGTTCGTCCGGGCGCCCGGATTGAGATGCGGCCTGAAGGTGGCAAGGTAACCAGAGCCGCCGGGTTGCCAAGCGGTGAAGGGCCACACGAGGCCAGATCAGTAATCACGGCGGAATTTTCTCCCTGTAAAGTGTTCGTCGGGAGAGGAGCGCGCTGAGCGACATTCGTCGTTGCAGCGGGGGCGTCTGCAGAACCGTGGTCGCCCCCTGAGGGTACGATAAAAACCGAAGCGAAAGCAGGGTTGGCAGTGGATGAAACAAAAACAAGCCCGGAGGGCATTCGATGGTGGCGACGGGAGCAGATACACGAGCGACGAACCTCCCCAAAGGAGCAGAAAGGTCGTCAGTCCTCATACGTGGCCCGTGTGCGCGAAAATCGCGAAAATCCGAGGAGGTGAAAGGCAGCCCACCCAAGACGACGCTTTCGGTGTGGGGCACCAGCCAACTCAAACCGACACCAGGAGTCGGTGAGGTGCGCGTGCGAAGCCCGCAGGCTCGCATGAGGAAATAGCCGCCGTCCTCGAAGGGGGTGAAGCTGCTAGACCCACTGCAGTCGTGTTCTGTTGCGGACTCCGGCAAACGGGATTGAAAATTGGCATTTTCCGCTGGCGCTACCCACGCGGTACTCGAGGGTGTAGTCAAACGCTGTAAGAAACTCAAGCCACCGCTGGGGTCGCGCGTTGTGGTCCCCTACTTTAGCGATGCCCTTGAGCGCCTTGTGGTCCAGAAAAAGGCGGAACTTCGTGCCCCATAGGTAACCTCGAATTTATTTGGTGGCCCAGACAATGCTACCAGCTTCCAAGTCCAACGGGCTTCAGTGCCTCTCGGAATCGAGGGTAGCGCAGCTGATATAAGCAATGGGACGTACCGAGCCGACCGGTTGTTCTTGTTCGAGCGCGGCACTAAAACTGTCGATACAGGCGTCGCAGTACACGGCTACAGCGTCCCACTCCGGGAAGACCAAAGTTGGTGGGGTAGCGAGATCGGCAACGATCTCGCGAACAAAACTTCCATGGCCGGCGTAAAGTCTTACTTAACCCCCTTCGGGATAAGGGCGGTGAGAGGTCGTATCCGCTTGGACAGGTCGGGTAGGAATTTGCGGCAAAATCCCACGCCGCCCATCAGTGCAAGGACCTGCTTGAGATTGTCGTGCATGGGTATTTTTGTCGAAGCCGAGTTTTTCCCGCATTTGGACGTATACCCCCAGGCGAAATAGAGTGACCCAGAAAAATTGCGCCCGTGGCGCCAAGACGAGCGTTAAAAGGGGGAGAGCTTGAGGTTGTGTTTGCGTAAGCGTTCGAAGAGGGCTCGTATCGTCTTGACGTGAGCCGTCGGATCAGAGTCGAAACCGATCACATCATTGAGGTAGGCCGCCACCTGTGCCAAACCTTCAATAACTTCGTTAATCACCTTCACGAACCAACCGGGCGAGGCGTTGCTGCCTTGGGGCATGACGAGCCGCTCGTCGAGGCTCGCGCCGTGAGAGGAACGGTTTCCTCGTGCGCGGTAATCTGGTGGAACGAGGAGACCAAATCGAATAGGGGAAACACTCGACCCTTCCCCAGGGGGTCGAGGACTTGGTCAACGCGTGGAAAAGGCAGCTGGATGAGGCTGCTGATCTGGTTGAGTTTCTTGCAGTTTACGGTGATCCCAACGCCTCCAAACTTCTTCGGGATGGCTACTCGCGGGCTCGAGTACGGAGAGGTCGAGTGCTGGATCAAGTCTGCTGCCAGGTACTGGTCCAAGGTGGCCTCCACCCATTTGGGCAAGGTGGGATCGGTGCGATGCGGTCTGGACGTGGCAGGAGCGCTTCCTCTAGGGGTCGAAATCACGAAAGGCATCGAGGAGCAGGAACCAAATTTCCGACTTGTGCTTCGAGAAAACGCCAGGAAAACCTCAGATAACACCCCCCTGCTGTCGGATGGTCTCAGGGGTCCAGTCCGTGCCATGAAGGTCAAAACCAACCGCTCGCAGATGAAACCTCAAACGTGCCAAGACGCGCAGGAACGAAGAGCGCTGTTCTGAACTCAAACGCTCAAGCAGTTAAGGCGAGGACGAGGCTGGAGCTGCGTGGGATGGATCTGTAACTGCTGAAACTGAGGTCGTGCTGCATTACGTCCAGCGAGACGCTCATCAGTGGAGCGTGGGCGACGCCGAGAATATTCCCCGTCTCGAGATCCGTATCTTCAACGAGGGGAAGAACATGTCGCCCGGAGGCGACGGAGTGCTCCTCTACCGACGGTAGGTTGGGCTTGGGCATCATGTCTACCAAGTAGTGTCCATTGAGTGCCGGGGAGCCATCGCGGCGAACCAAATTGACTGCAAGCAATTGGGGATCGTTGCACAGGGTGACGCCTGCTGCGCCCTCGTAGCGTAGGTGGAAGCCTCCACCCGAAGCGGCGGGGTCGATGGCGTAAACCGACATGCCTGTCGCAGCGTGGTAAACTACCTCCAGCTCGCCAGAAACGCGTCGGTCGGACAGCCGAGGTTGCAGAGAGCGGGAGAAGCGACTTTTAAAAGCATCCAGCTGTCACGTCCCAGCAGCACTGCATGCTGTATCACTGAGGGGGGGATCACGAAGGCCCAAACTGCGAGGGAGCACGTAGGCTCATCTTCTCGAAACTAATGGACGCCCAGGCGTACACTCGTCGAGGTTTTCAGAGGGGCCAACTCGCCAAAGCCCCCCCAAGAACGAGGGGCACCTTCCTGCTCGCACCCGGCGGATGCTGCACCAAGCGAGCGCATGTGATCCAAAACGTCTCTTAGAATGAAAGTCTGTGGGGAGCCAGTGTCAATAAGCGAACACACACCAAGAAAATGCGAAAGCGCCAGCTCCGCTGTGAATCACGATTTAAGCTGTAAAAGAGGAGTCGCCCAGGGTGACGGTACCCCCGACAAGGCAGGGGCCGTAGTCTGACAGCGCGAGGGACAAGGCGACACTGGGTGCGACAGCGAGAGCCTCGGGGCTGTGCTCAGCAGGCGCGTCAGAAAACACAGGTTGAAAACTCCAAGGGGAGACCTGGACACGCGTGGGCCACGGCCAAAGGGCAGGGCTGCGCTGGTGAAGTCTCATGAATTATGTCGGGCGTGGTCGGAGTGCAGAATTGGCGAGAGGAGGCGGCGTGTGCCAACCCGGCCTCGCTCGCGCGAAGGGTGTCGCGAACGGCGGAAGAGCTTTCCCGAGCATTTGTTTTTCCTTCGCCACCGAGAGGGGCCTTGGGCCTCGGGGTCGCCTGCCCGGAAACCATTGCCCCACATAGGGGTAAAAGGGCCGGCTTCAGCCATAAATGGTGAGCCAGAGCTCAATAGGTGCTGGTTCATGGCCGGGTTCTGCATGAAGTGGGCAAAAATTACCAGCGAGGACGGCGTCTTCTCAAACGTTGTCCCAGATAGCGCAGTCGAAATTATGCACGCCTCGACCTAGGCGCATGTGCTCGAGTGGGTCTAGCGAGGTCATACTCCGCTCCGCTGCGTCGTGGTCCTAAAAAAGGCGATCCGTTTCAGCCGATCATGTACTGCTCCACGCAGTGATATGACACATCACGAGTTCGTCAACGATAATAGACGAGGGAGACCACTGCGAAAAGTAGAAGGGGGGTTGCCAGAACAGTACTACCCGTTCTGTTAAATACTTGCGAGTGAGGTCGAAAACCGACGGTGCCGAGCCGTCGGTGTCCGCAGATAGTTGCGGTGTGTGGAGGGAGAGTGTGCTTTTATGAGAACACCGAGTTTCTGGTGCACGAGGGGAGTCCGATTCCGCGTAAACTGGCTCTGTACCCGTAGGCACAAAATCGCCAGACGGTTCTCTTATGCGCCCGGTGATCTCTATCCTAGACCAAAGGGGGCAGGGGGCTCTGATCTCATCCTGCTTTGACGAGAGTTGCGATTCTTCCTTGTTTAACGGGCATGCTGTCCGGTTGATCTGACCGGAGGTCGTAGAGTCATCACTGACTCGATGGGCTGTATCAGGGTTCTGCTGTTCCGCTGGAGCCGAAGGAGCGCTGCGCACGTGAAGTGGCGTGCGCGAAGACGAAAGAGGGTTTGCAGATGCTGTAGACGACTTCAGACACGGTGCTCGGGTGGGGGGCAACAAAGTGTCTGCCGGAGAGGACTTCCTTCCTGTAGACCTGGTGGGGATGGGGGACGAGGTAGCCAACCTTGTCGACCTCTCCTTGATAGGAAAAAGGGTGGAGCGGCCACCATTACTGCGAGGAAACGTCGAGTCGAGCTTAAACCGAGATCTCGGGGGTTTCGGTGTTGGCCTTCCCGAACCTCAAACCGACCGCCACGGCATCTGGCCGGCAGGTGAATGAGGGGGACGATGCTGCGATGGCGTGGCACTCGTGGTACCGCGCGGTGCATGGTTGTGGAAGGCGGCTTTTGGGTCGCCTGCTCTCGGCCCCAGGCAGAGGGGAGCGTCGTTTGAAGCGCGGGCTCCCGGCGACGGGGGAGACACCCGGGGGCTCTCCGGTGAATTAAGTGAGGCTGGGACGCTGCGTCGGCCCGAAGTATGGGGCGACACGCGGGGCGAGATCGGGGCGAGTCGGTGCTGAGCGCTGAGCGAGCCTGGGGCACAAGCATCTTGTGAATCAAAGTTTGTCCTCCCGGAACTGCTGGCGGCGGACGGACAGGAGGGGCCTAACGGCCGTCGATCCCTGTCACATACCGGCGCCGAAGATGCCTGGCTGGCGTCCGTTCGGGTTTTCCGCTCGACTTGTGCGAAGCACCGTAGTGATTCCCCGAGGCGGGAGCTGAGGCAGGAGAGACAGAGGCCGTCGAGCAACCACCGTGATGACCAGGGTTAGACTGTTGGTGTCGTCGTCCCGCGTGTGTGTTGTAGTCATCACCTTGTGTGCTCTGCTGGCCCCCGCGCTGCCCACGCGAGTGGCCGAAACCACGCTTTAGTTTTGTCAGGCTGTGCAGTCTGTTCGGGTGTGAAGATTTTGGTATCGCGGCGGTGTCGGATCATGCGCTCTTGCCAACGGCGGAACGCCTCGCCGCCGTCGCTAAGCGTTCCGAGGTCAGGGTTGAAAAATGGTGCTAAGGTTTTGGAAGTGGCGTCTACACTGTCTGAGTGTGTGTCTTGGTGGTAACTCAGCCACTGGCGTCGGGTTTCGCTGAGTGCGGTAGCGCAAGCGGACAACGAAAGTAGACCGCTCTAGAGGGGAGGGTCATCGGTCTTGATGGACATGCAGACAGCGTGAACTTCAGCGTAGTGGCGTTCGTCTAGGGGCCAGCAGTTGGAAGAGGTGTCAACCCACAGGTCGAGCCAGCTATCACGGCGGACCATATTAAATAGGATTTACGGTACAGACGAATATATATATACAAAGTATATATATATTTCGATAATTTTGCCAACAATAGTTGGTCCTATTTACTATGCCCCCCCGCAATAGGGATGGATTTGTTGCCGTTCATTTCAAGCGGATTATTGCGCGATCCCGTCTGCCATGAACACGACAGATAGAGGCAGGTAAACAAAAATAGGTTTCGCCGTAAAAATAGGTTTCGCTGTTGATGGCATGTGTCAAATTATTCGCGAGAGTCTTAAAAGCCAACCACATGGCGTCCAAAGTGCCGAACAACCTCAATACCGTAGCCATGCCGAACGACTTCGATACCGTAGCCAAATCTCCCGGGTACAGCGCGGGCATCAAGCTGGGGTACTGCTCGTAACCTTCCATCCGAACCACCTCCAAAACAAACTCCACCCCCGGTGTCAAAACACGCTCAGCCCCCGTCGCTGCCGACACCACCCCCCGAAATTCTCAGCTAAACTCCCAAAATTATGCAACTTGGTGTAGCTGCCCCCCGTGTCGGTGTGGTCGAAGCGATAGCTCAGCAACTTAAGGAGGAGCGTGAACGCCTCCGGTCTCGTGGCACCGCCTGCAAGGACGCGCAAAACCTGCCCCAAAAACGCATCCTTTACTGTCGTTAGGGGGGCGGTCGTGGATTTGTCAGTCGTGACCACACGCGAAGGATTTACGGAGCGGGTACTCTCAACCGGCGATTCAATTGGTAGACCGAAGGCCTTCATGACTGTCATCGTTGCACATCAGGAGAATATGAGACGCGGAGACCTTGACCGAACGGGTGAGTTGCTGCACAGCGTCGGAAGGGTTTATTCGAAGAGGGAAAAGGGAGGGCGAAAATGCGGGAGATAGCTTCGAGTCGCAGTTGTTTGTACGCAAGTTTTACGTCGATGGTGTCCGTTTTCACGGAAGGCCACAGCGGCGGAGTCGAATGCCGATGTTCGGGCGTGACAAGGGTTAGGCGACACGGGCATGGCGCGGTCATCGGACATGGTCAGGCGACCAAGAAGAGCGACGGAAGAAGCAACATCACCTAGCGAGGGAACCACTTGCCTTTTGCTGGTGATGCTCGTGATCTGGGGGACGGGAGCTCTTCTGCTGCCGTTCGTGGAGAAGCAGGAGGAGCTAGCTCGAGAAGCGTCTTCCCGTGGGCGGTTTCTCCTCTTTCGCCCGTCACTGGAGCCCTCCCTTCCCCTCGACTCGGTTTCCCCCACTTCCAGCCATGCTTCGGCGAGACGTGCCACTGATGTTGTCTGCACCTCAGCCGCGGCGAGACCTGGCTTCATGGCCGCCCGAGTACCTCCTACTCTCGGCCCCCGGTGGTCCCGGTCATCGGCGCGGCGGTGGGAGCTGCCCTGGGCCGTAGAGTTATCCCGAACTCTCAGATAACGTGAGGACCCGGTTGTCCGAGGGGCGGTCTCGAAGGTAGCGTGGTCTAGTCCACAGCCCTTTCTCACGTCTGGGAGCTGGTGTCCCTGGTGGGCGGAGTGCGTCTGACGCTTGCGTCGGGCGATGTAGGCTTGAGGGTCAAGCCGGGAGACGTTGGTGGGGGAAGCGTCGTGCACGTTCCGAAGGCTGACCACCAAGACCATGGTGAACGCGCGGCGTTGCCGCGCTTAACGGGGGCTATCGGCCATCCGGATCCAGGCACCGTTGACGGAGAGGGCTCAGTAGGTCATTTCGCGTTGGAGTCGACGGGCGGTGGAGACCACCACTGTTACCGCCTCAGGAGGGAAGCACGGGTTTGGCTCGGCCGCCGTGCAGGCGACACTCCCCTGCAAAACATGCGTGTCCCCGGGCCTTCGGGTCCGTGCGTCGACGGTGACCTTGCTGGTGAGGTGCTGGTGCGGAGTGCCCTGTCGGGGGGCTGGAGTGGGGGCTGGAGCGGTGGGGTCATAACGAGGGATAGACCCCCAGCTGAAACTCCAGCCTCGGCAAACCGACGGATTCTCGTGGTGTTGTCTGCCCGGGCAGTCCGCGGAGCTTCCTTGGCGCGGGAGGTGACTTCTCGGGCGCGGGAGGCGGAGCGCACTGCGTCCTCAGAGGCTCTGGCGGCAGCCTTGGAGGCGCTGGCGGCGTGAGCTGTAGCATAAGCTTTTTGCTTGGCCGCCGTGAGCGCGAGCGCCCGATGCCTCGCAGATTTCTGCCCCGAAGACTTCAGTGGCGACCAAGGCCCGCTCGGCCGCGTCGACTTCAACCTGGTCGAGCGCCGGACGTTCCACCGCGATCCCCTCGACATACCCCGAAATGGTGATCCAGTGCTCTAAAATCGCCGTCCTGGCCAGCGAGGGGAAAGAGGTCCATGCCCCAGGGAGCAGAGGGGGTGACGCTTGCACACTGCCAGGTTCCGCGGCTGCCAGCCGATCTTCCTCCGAGTCGGCGGGCTCAAAGCCCACGGCACCCTCCGGGGTCGTGGGGTTTGGAAGCTGGGGTGCCCGCGCCCCCAACGGGGAGCAAAGCAGTGTAGCAGAACGTGACGTCTTGCTCTGGGGTGAGGAGACGTACGCCCTCAGCCCGCTGGTAGACCTGACGGGGCTGGATGCTGCCTCCCGTGCTGGTTCCTCCCGTGATATGCTGGGGCGGAGACGAGAGGAAAACATCGGAGAAGGGGTGGAGATCAGGGCAGAGGGGGGCGCCGGGGCAGGGGGGGGCGGGATTCGGTGGGGCGCAGGGTTGCACACCGCAGGAGCCGAGGTGGTATCAGCAGCACTTGTACTTCAGCAACTTGTACAGCAGTGGTCAAGGTGTGGTGTGCTGTGCGGCAAGCGCTACGAGCGTTGAAAAAGCGATCCTCGACCACAGAATGTGCCGCGATGGAAGGGCGGTCGTCTGGCCGGTCTCCAGTGTCCGTATGCGTACTAGCAGCAAGTGTGATTTTTTTTGCGTCCCCGGCGCTGAAGGGCCTATTGAAAGCATCGCTCCCTCCAACAGTAGTATTAGAACTCGCATCAAAACTGAAAATTCGAAGCAAAATCTTCGTTGTTGGTGGCTACAGCAGCGAAGAAGGCTGGCGCAGTGTTAGTATCTAGCGTGCAATCTTGTGGGCGTTGCACGGGAAAACTTGGGCGAGTAGCAGCATTGCTCCCTCTAACAGCAGTATTAAAACCCGCATCAGTACTGATTTTCCGGGCAAAGGTTTCACTGGTGGCTACAGCGACGAGGAAAGCAGGATCAATACTGAAATCCAGTGTGCCATCTTCTGTACAAGGCGCGGGGGAAAAAACACGAAAAACCACTAGCGGTATTTTCGTTTGTGGTCATCCTACGAGTACGAGCAGGGTCGGAAAGCAGTGGAATACTCGGCAGGAAATCAGTCTCAAGCAGTCGCTCGTCTGGTGCAGAAGCAGGTAGACCCGATGACGAATAATGCAGCTGGGGGGCGCGGAGAACACTGCCCGACGTGATCGGGTCCGGAACAAAAGCGGCTGGATCCACGGGCTGGCTGGCTACGCGCTCTGCGTAGCGGAGGCGCCCAGGTGTCTAGGACAGCAGAGGGCTAGCGGGAAGCCAAAGCTGCAATACCCAAGGCCTGGCTGTCACGCGTTCCACGAAGCGGGGACGGCCAGTTGTCTTGGACGGCAGAACTCACTCAGCCGAGCGAGAAGGCACGGAAGGTGTCTTGATTGAGGTCCGTTGTCTTGGGCCTGCTCGGGCTTCATATTCGGGCTCCTACCGAGACTCGTGCTCCTCTTTTCGGTCTGGCGTACAAGGCGCTCGATTCACATCTACAAGCCTTGGGCGGTGGGACACTGTGGGGCCCTGGGCCTCAGTGGCTCGGCCACCGTGAAGGGAAGCAGACCCTCCTACGTTTGAGTTTCCGTCGTGCAGTGCGCGGAGCAAACTTACTCCAGGGAAACAAACGGGCGAGAAAGAGTAAGAACAACGCGTGCCAACCAAACTGCGAAAAACTCCTAAGCCGAAGACGCCACCTGTTAAGATCAACGTCGGGGCACTTCGTATCCCTGAACGGGTTTGCCTATTAATAAGTCGGTATTTGTTAGTATTCACGTGTGTTTTGTGCTTCGCGATGGAAGACGAGCGTCTTTGCTACTTTCGTGCACGCGGAGACTGAGAGCCAAGCTCGTGGATCGCTGGGAAGAGCCCCTGGTTTTCCATCTAAAATACGCGTCCCAAGTACTAAAGACACGATCCACATTCCTGAACCGAGGTAATTACCGGACTTTCAGCCTCATTAAAAGCAGTACCATAACAACATTGATTTGAAATCGATTCGATAAAAGAACCGTTTTTAACGACGCATCATCTTTAGAACAAACTTGCTAAACTTCCAAATTTTGGATTTTTTTACTTCCCAAAATGCAAAAAAAAACTTGTCGAGCTGTTCTGTGGAGATTGCACTTACTTCCTGTTCGTTGGTAAATTTATAAATTTATGGAAAGAGAAACTTCTTGCTATTCTAGTGCTAATTTAGCCCAATAACTCCAACGCACGGTTGTACCAAACCAGACCACCCCACGACGTCCTACGCTAGACTCGCTCTAACTTACCTAGTAGAGGGAGATAGATACGAAGGATACCTGGTGGCATTGATCACAGTGATGACAGGGTTGGCGACACTGGCCGTGAGCCCCGTGTGGATGCAACATGGGTGTCGTTTTGTGCGGAGGTTAAAACAGAATCACAAACAGCAGCCGTCCCAGCTTTTCCCAGGGGGTTTTGGCGGGGCTGGATTGACTGCCGACCTCTGATGTACGTGGGCTGTGCCTGGAGTCCTTTCTGCGGCAGCATTTACTCAGTCCTTTCTGCGGCAGCATTTACTCTGTGGAGAGCGTCGGCGTGCCGTCGGCTACCGGCTGCTGCTGCTGTGAGGGGTTTGAGTAAAATATGAGGGCGTTATGATGCGGATATGTGCTACATATTGCCATACATATGCAGCGTTTCAGAATAATGGAAGGTTTTGGCAACTGTATGGAAATTTCGATAGCAAGTTCTTTGCTATTATTTCATTCGGTCATTAAAAACGTTTTGTCAGGATTACATTAACATGTGTTTTCGATCACACTTACTTGGTCCCCAGCGGTCTTCTGGACAAAATCCGTGGTCACAGATGTCGTCCCTTCTTGCCCTCGGCACGTGCCTTGACGTTCATCACAGATAGGGTTCAGCATTCCCGCCACTCGTCGATTTTCATCGAATGTTGCTAAACTCGCGCTCACCACGCGCTTCCCGCTATTAATAGTCAATTTTTACGCAAGATAAATCCCTACGAGTAATAAGCGCTCAACTAGACTCTCGATATATATGGGCCCTCTATTTCATTATTTCACTCCATCCAGAGTTAGTTATCAGAACGTGTCTTGCAACGCTGACTACAGTACATCGCGGCGATGTGAACAGGGAGCATCGGCTACTTAGAGAATAAGAGAATGGGCTAAAAGAGTAGCCGATACAACGTAACGCAACAACATCAAACAAGGTGTAACTAACTATATACGCGGAGCAGTAGTTGGACTGCCTGAGGGGGGGGATCCTGTTCAGTACACGTTATCATTATTGTCTGGGTACCAATGTGTCCATGGTCCATGGTGTCAATACCTCGGCGGCGGCGTGTTTGTCAATCTGCTGTAGTGTGTACCAGCACAATCCCGTCCATCTGCTGTATGCTGAGTCAACACATACATGCGCAGCGCATTGCTCCGCTTGTATGAAAGTGTCGCCGACGGCTCAAGCTATACATATATATATATATATGTGCAGGAGCCGCCTGCTCAATTTTTGTGCGTGGTGTGTGTTGTCAGTTTCCAACCTTCTTGTACAATGTTTCGTGCACGGCGTGTGTCGCCAATTTTCAACTTTGCACGCCGACCCAGACCAACCCAACCCCAGGCCTCACCCTAACCCTAATCCTAACCCTAATCCTAACCCTAACTTTCACTCGAACCGTAATCCTTCGGTGGGCTCGAGGTCGAGGGGGGGGTCACGAGGCTTCGCCGCTTGTTTTGGTGGCGTTTTTTTTTTTTTTAAAACGCCGGGGAGCCGAAAGACACATCTTTTTGACTAATCAGACCCGCACCCTTCACAAGTAAGTACACAAAGCTTTGCGCAGGCCGCTCCTCCTGCGCATTGATAGGTCGAGTCGTCGCGGGCAGCTATTTACTTCCAGGTAGTCAAAATAAGCTCAATATTGTTGTTGATGTATCATACGAATGCATACGGTTTGCACGTGCGTATGATACGGATGCTATCAACATGATGTTAACATTATTTATATTTAATAGTAGCACTTCACTACAGCAGTATCATACAGAGTACACTGTTAACCCCTTTAGAACCGTAGTCCCGTTTTGGGGACAAACCAGTCAAATTTCAAGTAGTTTGTCCCCAAAACGGGACTGCGGTCCTAGAAGGGTTAATACAAATGAAATACCAGGCTATTTAATGTATGTCTGGTATGTACATAACCACACAGCCACGGAGGAATAACTTGGCTGGGCATTTGTAATGTCTTCCGGCTGGCCCTCTACCTGGTGTACGCGATGGGACAAAAGCGGGGAAGAGAGGTACCGGGGGATCCCTCAAGCAGCCGAACGGTTCGTGGTGAGGTGGCATGAGGATGAGGCACGCGGCTGAGTGGGCAGCGCCGCGCTTCCGGCGTAGTAGGTGTTGCCTAGGGGAATGGGTGGAGGGGGGGCAACAAGAAGAGGAGGAAGAGTAGAAAGGAAACCGACGGCGTCAGACTGGGCAGCAAGGTATCAGGCCGACTATTAAATAGTAAGTGGAACATGTCTATTATTATTGTTGCTTTTTCATCTTCTTCCCTTATTATTGTCCTTATGACAGGAGGAGTCTCTTGAGTCGGTGGATGACGAGCCTGCTCCGCTTGTTTCGTACTTGTTTACGCATCCGAAAAAAAGCAAAAACGAGACGGCAGACAGACAGGGTAGCAAGGTACCAGACCGATTAGTAGGGAGAACCTGGCGATGTGGTGCTCGTACCACAAAAACTTCTGCGGCTATATGGAGGGTATGTTTGTTGTGCTTCGGATTGCCTGTTATTTCCCTCGGTTCTTGGCCTTTCTTCTGCCGTGTTTGTGTGTATACGTCGTAGCGGTATTGATTATGCAGCCGTTCTTACACCAGTGCCCGTCATATCCCCTGCGAGGGGGCACGACAGTTGTTTCTATTTTTTTTATTTTTTTTCCTGCCCATTTTCTTTTTTCGTTTCTTACGTTTCTTTTGTTTTAGTTTCTTTTGTATTATCTTCTTCGTATATTATTGTGTATGTCGTGCCTGTCGTATTCATTCTGATGAGATGGGATTGCATTGTCTACTCTCCTTTTACTGCATAATATCAATCAATGGAAACAAGAGCAGTAATATCTCTGTGGCGTAGTATTGCTACCTGGTACACCACAGAACTCTTCGTAGGTACTCGTAGGGTAGAATAATCGGCACGGACATGTGGAACACTCACGATGATATCGATTTGTCTCGTTTTCATTGTTAGAGACTGCAGTTAGTTAGTTGATATTGAAATGCACGCATGTAATTTCCATAATGGCATGCGGGCTCGCGTGCGTACTGATGACGGCGAGCACTCGGAATTGTTTGATGTAACGCGGGGGCTGCGGCAAGTCTGTGTACTATCACCGTTACTGTCTGTTCGACGTATTCTTCGCTGCTGCGTTACACGTCGTACTATTACGGGGGACCAAAGTTAATAGGACCTATTGTATACACAAAAACTATATATTTACCTTTTTTTACTAACAATATTTGCTCCTATTTACTATGGTCGCCCGTGATAGTACGCTTCAGCCAAGACGAAGCGATCATAAGGGATTTGGTCCAACTCATTGATGCTGGAGTAATTCAAACAGAGAAGCAGGAGTCTTTGGCGTGCGTGCGAAGCGCTTTATGGGGCACATGTTGTACGCCGATGACGCAGGAATTGTCTCGCAGTCGGCTGAAGGACTCGCGAAAATGGTGACAGTCATCGTGACTGTCTTCGAAGCAGCAGGCCTCACGGTGTCGGAAAAAAAGACAGAGACCATGTTTCTACTAACACCAGACCAGACAACCTTCGCACCACCGCTCGTCATCGAAGCGGCAGGCCAGAGGTATAAGCAGACGGTATAAGGCATTTTCCACGAAAACGCTGACCTCTCGCTCGAAATCGACCGACGGGTCCATCTCATGCGAGCATGCCTTACACGGTTCGCCCCGGAGTTGTATGACAGGACGACCGCCCCCCTTAGCCTAAAAGTCCGAATGCTGAAGGCCGAGGTGATTGAGACCCTGCTGTACGGGTGTGTGACGTGGACCCTCAGAGCGGAACACTTTGCCAAGCTTCGAACCGCTCACCACCAAGTCCTGTTGCGAGTCATTGGCTTCCAGGGCCGACTTCGTATTGACCATGCCACCCTCCCGTACGCGAAAAGGCCTTCAAGAGAACACGTTGCGAGAGCATCAAAACGACCATTCGTAAACGGCGGCTCTTCTTTGCGGGGGGCGTGGCACGGCAAAGCAAGGAGCGATTCCCCAGTATGGAAATGTTCGGGACGATGGCTGGTGGGGAGAATCCGAGACCTGGCGAACATTTTAAGACTTGGCATAGATGCATAGTCGAAGATCTTAGGGAGTTCCGAGCCACCGAAGGGTCAACGGAAATTGCCCCCTTCCTTGGTGTTTGGACGCATTGTGGTCCACTGCAGCAAAAAAGGCGTGGAAGTGGTACCGGGGGATCCTTGGAGAAGCTGAACGGTTCATGGTGAGGTGGCACGAGGCTGAGGCCGAGATGAGTAGGCAGCGCCGCGCATCCGCCGTGGATGGTGTCGAAGGGAATGGGGGAGGGGGGGGCAACAGGAGAAGTGGCAGAAAGCCCGACCAAGGGAATGCGGAGAGGGGGGTGAACAGCCGGAGTAGAAGGGAAACTGAAGTGGACGAAAGTAATGAATGGCAGACAGGGTAGCAAGGCACCAGGCCGACTAGGAAGTAGAACATATCTATACTACTAGTACCACCAACTAACTGGTGCAGCTGGTTCGAATGTGGTATTCCCTTGCCTTCTCTTCTTTTTGTTTTGTTTTTTTTCTTTCTTGCGCGCTGATTCTCCGCGATTTTTATGCTATCTTACTTTCTCTTCTTTTTTTCGATGGATAAGCGGTATGGAAGGAGTCGTGTGGCGTGGGTGGATGACGAGCCTGATCTGCTTGTTTTGTATTGTCTGACACCATGGGCTTGGGTATAGTTGACGAACGCAGGGCGGAGCCGGCAGTCAGGGTAGCAAGGTACCAGGCGGACTAGCAGGGAGAACTTTGCTATACTACTCGTACCACAAACTGCTGCCGCTACCTGGAGGGTGCTTTGGGCTTTGGTCTGCCTGTTATTTTCCCATTGTTATTTTTCCCTCGGTTCTTTGTCTTACTCTGTTTACAAGTAAGTAGTGGTGTGTTTGTCCTTTTTCCTTTTTTTCCCAGCTCGTTCTTTACTTCAAATGATTGTCACATCGCCTGCGAGGGGGGGGCTCACGACTGTGTGTTTCTTCTATTTTTTCTTCTTTCTTTCTTTTTATTTTTTTGTTTTCTCTTTCGATTTGTCTTTGCTTTTGATTTGTCTTGGATTGTTTCCTTTCGTCGTGTCTATATTTCATAGAATGTGTATGTGGTGCCTATGATGACATGGCATTGCATTGCCCACTGCTGTGCTTACTGCATACCGGAACGTGGCAACGCAGTATATATCCGTGCCGTAGCTTTGTGATCACATAACTTACTTGTATCTCTTCTAGGGTTGAAGAATCGGCGCGGACGCTGGTTGTGCTGGATGTCGACGGGTAGAAAGAACGGTTTGATGTTTAACCCTTTTAGAACTCCAGTACCGTTTTGGGGGCACACCAGTCAAATTCCAAGCAGTTAGTCCCAAATTGTCCACAAAACGAAACTGGAGATCTAAAAGGGTTAAGAACACACACATGCACAGCAGTGTGACTACGTTTGTTGTTGTTGTTGTTGTTCTCACATTAACTCACAATTCAATGCAGTCCGTGGTCGCAGGACAGGCTCCAATAACTCTGGAGTGGAAGAAATACCTCATCAAGTAAAAAACAGAGGCAAAAAACAAAAAACAAGCATACATACGCACTCCACCACTGCGGACACCAGGGAAGCAAAAAGGAGACTATTAATAGCAGACAAAAACCTAAAAAAAGAAGATGAAGCTAAGCAAAAAAAAAACAAAAACAAAACTATAACAGACGCAGATAGCAAAACGCAAAAAAAAGGCAAAACGGACCGTACTAACAAAGACACAAAGAGGTACAAACGGGAATGAAAGAAAAATGGAAAAAAAGAAGGGACAAAAAAGCGATAATCACGGGCGGGGGGGAAAGAAAATACCAAAGGCAGGCACTGGAGCATACAGACACGCAAAGTTGCCCAGATGGCACCATGCTAGTTACTTGGGTCCCAAAGAAAGGAGTGCATCATGACGATGATGGCCATAACCAGGCTTCAGTCTGTTGGGCAGACCGCCTCCCCTCCCCCCCCCCGCCATTCCCCCTCGTCCCCCTTTCGCCCCCCCCCTCTTCCCTGCCATTCTGCACACTCGCGTTGGCGTCAACGGCTGTGGTCGTGGTTGCAGCTATTCTATGCCGTTCTGCCGATGCCTCCTTCTCATATGTATGCCATTTCCGCATGAAGGCGTCCGCCCCTTCCTCGACCCGTCGGAACCATCAATCTGCCGGCTTTCTGTGCTGCCTCGCGAATAGTGTTTTATATACTTCGTATATATACCAGGTACTGGTATATGATACTCGTATAGTATTAATAAAAATATGTATTTTTTGTTCGAGTAAAGTGTCACTGCACAGACTCCGGCGTTAAAGCGTCAGTGATATGCATATCATGTCAGCATCACAGCATGATAGCGCTGATGGATGATAGCATGGCAAGCTTGATCGCATGACAGAACCCCAGCCACCAGCAACAGCACGACACACAGCGAAGAGCGAAGGCCCAACGCCCTACGATACCTATCAAACCCTACACCACAAATGGTTGAAAGTTTAAAACCGCCAAGTTCTTCCAGCGTGTCACAGGTCACAGGTCACAGAGCACGAAGAGTACAAAGAGCACAGCTATTAATAGCTGCTGCGCCTCAGAACACACAGCAGAGAGAGAGGCGCCCCTCGTCGGCGTTTCCAGCTGCGACGTGAAGGGAGGAGAGAGAAAAGAGTGAATTGGCGCTCAAGCCCAAGGAGAGCAGGATCTTCAACCACAAAAAAGTGAGATACCCTAGCAGTAGTTAGTGCCGATAATATTGGACGTACCGTACCACACAGCAGTAGTATTAAAAGTACGAGCTTCCTGGATATACTCCCGGCTGTGGGGGAGGGGTGCATACATACCCGACCGGGTGTCTCCGCGGGGGCAGGTGAGATGGAAATGTGAAATAGAAATATTCCAGGTATCGTCAGGTAGGTATGGAATAGAGCAGTATTATTATAGTCGTCTGCTGCACCCCGTATTCCCTCTACATACATATATATACCAGGTACGTACGTACAGGAGCATAACAAAGGTATACTATTACTACCAGGTATTGTATGTAAATATTCTATTCGTGAAGTCGACATCATTTATGTATGTGTGTGCTGCTATCTCTGTCTCCCACGTTTACCAGGTATGCCAAATGGTGTGTGGCCACAGCGCCTGTATATTTCTTTTGTCTCGACGACAACGATCCTACTACTACTGTCTGTTGTTGTTGTAGCATCAAATATCAGGGTGGCGGACACTGGATCTGTTGGGCGTCGATGTATCTCTCGACGATGAAGAATCAGCACACGACGACACTGCCTGTTGTGGGTGTCCTATCCTCGTCCTAGATACCTGTTGTCGAGAGGAAGTAAGTACACAATTTGTACAGAAAACATTAGCTCACACACAACAACAGCAGCACTATAATACAGAGAAGCAAGCGAGAGGCACTATAGAACGGCTGACGTGCGCAGTTCAGAGTGTACCCGGCAGGCGACGTACACGACCCACACCCAAAGGTACCCGCCGGTTTTTGCAGCCCCGACCCGAACCTCCCTGACAAACGAAAACAAACCCCACGCTGCGGGGACTAAACCACATTTATTTATATACATACACGCATCATGCATGGAGCTACTGCTAGAGCGGGTTGATTTTGCAGGGGGGAAAAGCGCTCTCACGGGTCCGACGAGCTTCTTGAGTTATGATGTACGTGAGACCTATACGAGCACTGCTTATACTACTACTGCTGTGCGGGCTGTCGTTATGTTTTTTATTTTGTTTCTGGGGTACTCCTACCCTTCCGATCCTCCTCCAGAGTAAGTGGAGGTTGCCTGTGCTGCTGTGACCTCAGAGGGCACCGTTTTTTTGGCGAGAAGCTGGTGTGAGAAACAACAACAACAACAACAAAAGCAACGCAACACCTGCCGGTACTATTATATTATTGTGTTCCACCATACCGTGCATTATGTGCTGGTACCCTCCAAGTAGCACGCAATATATTACACCCTCTGGGATGAGCTGCTACTACTTACTGTAGTACGATTGGGATGAGCTGCGATTTGCCCCACTACGAAAATAAATGGTGGCTTTGGGAAGATCCCGCCGGGACTTTAGGCATCATATAGCAGATATACATGACGCGTCGCCCGGCGTTTCTGCATCCTCTCCATTGTCTAAAAATCAAACTTCGAATTTCGTCCAAGGTAGGGTGTGTTTTCATACGTGTTTACAGTATTAGTATTATACCCTTTCTGTAGTGCTTGAAAGTCAGTACTACCGCAGTCAGTCACAAGTAGAATGTCTTCGTAGGAACAAGGCAGACATCGGTGCGCAGGTAGGTGCTGCAGCAAGCACGAAATATTCTCGGGCATTGGGGAGGCAACCCCATACAGCCAAACTACAAAATAAATGCATGCTGGTCTTCTTCGTAAATATACATACGGAATGTTTGCGGTCAATAAAAACATCAATAGATACCTGGTAGGTACAGAGTGGTACAACATTTAATTTGTGCTTGCGGGCTGGAAGAAGGCAAAGAAAGGCTGGAGAAAGAACAATTTATATACGCGTATAGCGCGCGCATTTTACGTTCCAGCACGTATTAAAAAAAAAAATGTTATCCCTGGTAATATATTGATCGCGTATTATAAGATGTGTCGACAAGATAATGTCTGCGCATATGTATACAAAATATTTACAACAGAGCGTTATCAATACATGTCCGGGGTATATTGGCCTCTTCGCATAGAGCCGTTTACAGCACGAACGAGTTTACGTATACCGGGAATACCAGGTATATGCCCTTTTCTGATCATACGCACGGCACGATGCTTACTTCGGGTTTTCGATCTCCGGTGGTGCTGGGTGTTGATGGATTCTGGGTGCGGTGGTGTGGTTGGGCAGAACGAACGGTTTTGACGTTTGATGTGAAAAGCAACACAACACACGACAGGATCGCCGGAGTTGTTTATTTCGTACAGGGTATTATAGCGGTATTTTTTTCTTTGTGTGGTACACCAGGTACGGGAGAAAAACTAGCTATTTTAGCACCAGGCAATTATTAATACCAGGCAAGTACCAGGTATAAAATATGCGCGTATAGAGTACTCTATAGATAACAGGTAGGCGAAATCGCGCTTTTGAGGTTATTGTTAATATGCGTATTGTGTTGTTGTTGACGTCAACTCATCTCTAAAATATTGAGTCCGTGGTCACAGAACAGGCTCCAAATCTTGAGCTGAAGGACACCTCCAAGAGAGAAAAATGTACGTATTTATAGTCTAATCGAACCATACAAAAAACAGGCAGGTGCACATCATAGCTGAAACCATTAATACAAGAACGTCGTACGCCTGTCATAAGGATTACCTTGGGCTGGGTAATCGATCGACCTTATACCCCTATAGCTCAGTAGGTAAGACCTTCACATTTGACGTCGTCCAGGTCACGGGTTCGAACCTCACTTCGAACGCTTCTCTCACAGAAACGCGTGCGAGTGCAAACCTAAAACACACATATCCCTGGTTCCCCCAGGTAATGAAACAAAGCTGATAGGTCAGCGTACGGACGTACACGGTTCCGACGCCCCAAAGACCCCGCCGTTCAGAGGGGGGGAGAGTGTTGTAAGGATTACCTTGGGCTGGGTAATCGATCGATCTTTTACCCCTATAGCTCAGTAGGCAACACCTTCACACGCCTCAATCCTCAAACAGGAAGAAACAAACGCATTTTCAGTGCACGAGTTGCAAGCTAACAATGGGGCGGCATACGTTGCGAAAAACTAACCGAAACGAAATCAAAAGTCAAGTGAAATGACTCTTTCTATAATTGAAACACACCAAATCGAGGCAAATGGGGACAAGTCATATATCAAGGGGAAAAGAGCGACGCACCCGTACAAGCAAAATGCACGCAAAGGAGGCGAAAGCGAAGCAAAACAGCTACTACAGTAGATATGACAGAGAAAGGAAGAGAGCAAAAAAAAGGAAAGGAGGAGAGAAAAAGAGAAACAACAAGGAAGAGAAAAAAAAGGAAGGGAAAAGCGAAAAGCAAGCACTGGAGGCATGCGAAGGCATCCGGGTGGGAAGCACGCACGTGACGATGAAGGCCATGCCCAGCCGAGAAGAGTTTGGGCGGAACCCCCCGCTCTCCCCTCGCCCCCGCCCCCGCCCCCGCCCCCCGCTGGGTACAGTAGTGCCAACAGCTCATTCGCAGGTGCAGCCGCCACGTGTCGCTCTGCGGGAGAGCTCTTTTCCGTACCCATTCCTGCATGATAGCCTCGGCCCCGTTTTCGATCCCTCCAAACTATCTGCCCGCCTTCTGTGCTGTCTCGCGCCACCCTTCGGACTTCACATTAATAGGTCCCTCCTTGTGGCGCCCCAGCGAATCCCGCCTCGCCTGCCCAGACGAGTAGCCACTACCCCCGAGCATCTCCCCAAACATCACTCACCCTCCTCGCCAGGCGTTCCTCTCCCCTGCGCGTGACGAAACCGGCAAACTATATCCTTCGTCTGCGCACCGTCACCTCAATGCTATCGGAGTCTGTATTGACGAGCGCGCGGACGTAGGATACAGTATGGTCTCCGCGCTTCCTCTTCCGCCAGCCGAGGCATCGAAGGAGCATCAAGTGGGTGCACCCCCCATAGCCTGTCGTGGTCGGCCGGTTTCGGGCTCCACGTGACGCACGGGAGGAGACGGCAGACAGGGTAGGAAGACACCAGGGCGACCAGTAAGTGGAAGATGTCCATGCTATATTCGTGCCGCCAACTGCTGCAGCTAGCTGGTTCGAACGTGGTCTTCCTTTGTTTTCCTCTGATTTTTGCGCTTTGATCCTCCGTGATTTTGTTGTGGGTGCTTGTTATCCTCTCTCCTTCTTGTCCTTATGGCAGGAGTCTTGTTTTTGGCGTAGTGGGTGAATGACAAGCCTGCTTTGCCTGCTTCGTATTGTCTCACGCATCTTCTCCGGGGGTGGGGCATAGTTGAAGAAAGCGGGGCGGAGACGGCAGACAGGGTAGCAAGGTACCAGACAGACCAGTAGGTAGAACCTGGCTATGCTACCTGCACCCCAAATTGCTGCGTCCGCCAGGGGTGCGATTTTGCATGTTAGGTATCGGTTTGCGGGCTATTCCCCTCGCTTCTTTGTCTGTTTATATGCACTTGTGTTGTATATCCAGCTCGTTCTTAGGGCCCGTCTCAACGAGAAACCTTTTTCTTGATAATCGAATGGGCAAAACTTATTTCGATTCTTGATCAGAATAGAATTACGTAAAAAATACCTGGTATACCTTTTGGTCTCCTATCGAAGAACAGCGTATTGGAAACAAAAATTTGAACAACGCACAAGGGTCTACGAACACCCGAGGGCATACAACAAGGCGAGCGACGGCCCGGCCCGTGGCCTCCCCGGGGTGCCGCGGTCAGCGGCCGATTGTTTCTGCCCGCACCGCTGAAGAGGCTATCGCTCTTCGGGCGTCTTGGGTGGCTGGCGCAGCCCCGTAGCCCCACGCAGGCAGCAGCGACGGGGGTACAGCAATCGAACTTCTGAGCGAAGTCGTGAACTGGTCGATGCTCGTGTGGGTTGCGGGGCAAAAGGGGGATGAAAAATGGGTTTGCGACAGCCTTGTTATTTCTCAGGCGCAGCAGATGGTCTACTCTGTTTTAGGCGCCATCGGACCTCGCGCTGCGGCTGCTCCGGTGGCTCTGTCTCTCGGGACTGGTGTGAAGGATTCGGCGACACGGCCCAAGTTTGCGTGGCTTTCTTCGATTTCACGAAGAACATGCCAAGTTGGGTTGGATAAACTCCCCTCATTAAATAACACGGAGAGAAAAAGAAGTCCTAAAAACGCTCTCGGTCGAAATAATTTTTCTTTCGTTTGATTCCAACAAAAAATCAAAATGCTCTCTTGGTGATTCACTTTTCGACCAATCAGATGCGAATCGAATCAAACGAAAACAAATATTAGCCGGAGTATCATGAACAACTTTAGTCGTGAAGATGGGCTCTTATTGCGGGGGACCCTGGTTAACAGGACCTATGGTGTACATAAAAACCTATATATTTAACCATTTTTACTAACAATATTTGGTCCCGTTAACTATGGCCCCGTATAGTGTGTTTGTATGTAGTGGTATTGTTCTCATAGTGTCTGCCATATAATATCCTCTTCGGGGGGGCAAAGCACTTTTCTTCTTCCCTTCTCTCTTCTCTGTCGTTTTGCTTTTTCGCATCAATTAGAAAAACGCACACAGACGGTATCGTCTCGATTGCCTCAGCTTGCAGCAGGCCCACCGTCAGTCGCAAGCGCACACCCGGGCGGTAACATATTTCTATCTCATACATGCCGCCCGAAGCACGCCCACCTCCTCACGTCCGATGGTACATGACGGTTGGAGTGTTACCTCGATGCTGAGGTTCCGGTTTGCGCTGATAGCCCCGCGCCCAAGTACACAAGCTCGGCCGTTTTTTTTTGTACAGCTGGACAGCTGCAGTGACGCTGGACGGCACCTTCTCCCCATCTTTCGTTTGCAGGCACATAATCTCCACCTTCGCTTTCGACACCGTAAGCCCGGAGGACGCACACGCAGGCATGATCGCCGTCACCATCCTCTCCAAACCTCTTGGTGATCGAGATACAACAATGCCTGCATCATCAGCGTACAGCCTTCGCCACAGCCTATGGGCCTCCTCCTCCTCCTCTTCCTTCTCCTCCTTCTCCTCCCTCCCTCCCTCCCTCCCTCCCTCCCTCCCTCAGCCGGCCTTGTCAGCCCGTGCCTTCCCCCTTTTCTTCTCCCCCTTCTCCTTCCGTTGGAGTGGCACCCTAATGTCCATGATGGCTGCATCGGCGGTGAATCGTTTCTCAACCGTGCGCAGCACCGCTGTGTTCGAATTAGTACATAACATGACAAGATACATACACATCTGATAAAAGGGGAAGGGTCGAAGGGGGCATGGACAAAAGACGCCCGCGAGAGGCGCTCCCACGAGCTCAAACCTCCCTGAGATGCAATTGCGATGCGTTAGAAAGACGCCCGCAGCCCATGTCAAGCACACCCACCCCTTTTTGCATCTTGTTTATGTCACGCTCTTCTTGGGCCTGACGGGACGAAGGCGGAAGAGAGACCGAAAGGACACCCCTTTCTGACTACAAAAGTTGGGGGGGGAATAACCCCGCAAATATACTATCACGGGGGACTGTTAAGATCAGGACATGCGGGAGACTTTGTATCCCTGGATAGGTCTGCTTAGAAAGTCGGTACTCGTTGGTACTCCCGTTGTTGTTTGCTTAGAGATAGAAAAGCAGCTTTATGCCTTTCGTGCACGACGGAGACTGAGACCACGGTAGTGCCTCTCTGGAAAACCCCTGGTTTTCCAGCTAATATACGCCTTCCAAGTACTAGAAATACGATCCCAGTGCCAGAACCCAGGAACGTACTGGGCTTTCAACCTCATACAAAGCAGTATCATAACACTAGCCCACTCTGATGAGCCGTATATGCAGAATTGTGGGAAGTTCATGGAAACCCCGATTCCACGAACAAGAACATGAGTCGAAGATGCGGCTCCTCAATAGCCACTCCTACACCTCTGAACGGCAAGGCAACGAAGTCGGCAAAGTACGTAAAAACAAAATGAACGGAAGACCTGGCCTTAAGGGGCAGGAAGAAATCGTCAAGTAAAACCACCCTCATGTCACCCGCGACGGGGGGGGGCAGCGAGGAAGACGCACGGAAAAGCGAAAAGTGAATACAAAAAACGAGAAGAAAAATAAGACGGAAAATGTCAAAGAACCACACCGAATACCCAGCCTACAACTCTGGAAACGTTTCCTGTGCCACAAATGAGTGGCCCGATTCACCAGACCAGCCCCGACACTGAGCGGGGGGTGGGCTGGACAAAATACGCTAAAACCATCCCCGACCAAGCCCAAGGAAAAACACAACAAAACAACCCAGGAACACTGTTGCCAGAAAACCCCCGACCCGAAAACTCGGAAAACGTCAATAAGTTGAAAAATCTTTCCCTAAAGTCCAGGAAAACGTCGAGCAAAAACTATCGACGCCACTTGTTAAGATCCGGACATGCGGGAGACTCTGTATCCCTGGACAGGTCTGCTTTTTAAGTCGGTACTCGTTGGTACTCACGTTGTTGTTTGCTTAGAGATAGAAGAACAGCTTCGTTCCTTTCGTGCACGACGGAGACTGAGACCAAGCTCGTGCCTCCCTGGAAAACCCCTGGTGTTCCACCTAAGATACGCCTTCTAAGTACTACAAATATGATCCCAGTATCGGGTAATTACCGGGCTTTCAACCTCATACGAAGCAGTATCATAACAGGACCATACAAAATAGGACCAAATATTAATGGTAAAAATAGGTAAATAAATGGGTTTTTGTCTTCACTCTTGGTCCTATTAACTATGGCCCCCCGTAGTATTACGGGGGGCCATAGTTAACAGGACCAAATATTGTTAGTAAAAATGGTTACATATATAGGTTTTTATGTACACCATAGGTCCTGTTAACTAGGGTCCCCCGTAATAGATGTATCTACTGCCCCCATTCACCGCAGACATTCCCATTTTCGGACCACTTATGACATCTTAAAAACGGACTACAAGTACGCATCCACGTCACCCCTCAACAACCCGAACAGACCATACTGGTAACATCCAGAAGTTTGCATATATATCGTCGCGATCATCAGTCTACACGAAAAACGCACAACATGCAAAAACTTGAAGGCCGTGCGTTGCACCTTACGAGGCTTGTGTCCCAATCGTCCCTCCTGCTCGATCACCAAGCACCAAGCACCCAGCATCTCCTCGCCCAACAACCAAGCACCGAGCACCCGACAACCAAGAACCAAGCGGCCAGCAACGCAGGACATAAGTTCGTCTCCTCATTCCCTCATCATCACGCCAAGAAGAAGTGTTATATTTTCATTTCCTCTACGTAAAAAAAACAAACATGTCGTAGTTGTGCCGGTATGTATTTCGCCCATACGAAATTGATATATTTGTGCACTGCTGTACGAGTATAGTTGTTGGGCAGTGTGTGTTTTCGGAGGCAAATGATCGTGACTATCCGCAACTTCTGAACGTTCCGCCAGTGGTCTATTCGAGCGGTTGGGAGATAACGTGGATATGCAATTATGTAGTTGTATAGTCCGTTAAGGCTGTCATGAGTGGTCAAAACAGGCAATGATTGTGCTCGGTCAAGCGGTTGGAAATAGTGGTCAAATGGGTGCAGTAGATATTTTTTTGACAGTAGATTTGCGGCCCCAACTTGTAGTCAAAAGGAGGAATCATTTCGGCCCCTCTTGCGCCGCGGTCCAGTTAGGCTCAAGAAAACATTGGCCGAAAAACAAAGGGGGTGCGCGTGCTCAGCATATGGGCTGCGGGCGTCTTGTCAGCGCATCGGAATTGCATTACAGGCAGGTTTGAGCCCGTGGGAGCGCCTGCTATGGGCGTGCCTACACCCTCCAATAATAATAGGCGAAACAACCGGGGGTATACCCCCCTCTGACCATATACCTACCTGGTATACTAATCGATATAATGAAAATGACTCTATTATTCATTATTATTATGCGGCCATCCGACAGTGTGCAGCAATAGCTTCAACTCTGTGATCACACTCAAAACATTCCTGAAAGAAGGAATCCCCGGAAAGTACTGACTGTGCAATAGTATCAACCTTGGAGCTCATCATGCAAGGCTCATGCTACACATACATTTCGTCGGATTTCGAGAAGAAATATATATATTACGAAAGCATATGATCATAATCGGAGATTTCTTTATACATTCGTAAGTACACGGAGGGCTTCGCCGCGGCGGGCTGACGCCCGCCGGCGGCTCCGCGCATGCCCGTAATGGCTGAAGGCGTACGTGCATGCAACTCGAGGCTGTTAAAATAGTGCAACAGTACTGCCATGGGGTGCATTACAAAAAACAATTTGGAGTGAAAAGAAAGAAAACGCTGGAAACACAAGGGAAAACATATTTCCATCCGCCATCGGCCACAACAACACGTATCACGTTCGTGCAGCAGCAAGCAGCACTGCAAGGTACTACGTACGAGACGCTCGGGGTCCGTACTGTACACTCTGTGTGCAGATAGCCACTAAACAGTTGGTTGAGCAGCAGCAGTCGATCGAGCAAATCGACAGTACGAAGCGCCGGTGATTACGTTGGTGCAGGAAACTCAGCAGCAGCAAGCAAAAGCAGCAGCATAGCGTACAGGTACGCATCGTACGAAAACTACGCTGGCGCGAGACCTCCACCGAGACGCCGAAGAAAATATCAAGTACGAGACGGTACTCGTGCAGCTTCCGAAGCAGATAAATCAGTCGTTCAGCTTTGAAAAGCGGAGACACCTCACCGAGAGGGGGTGGCTTATACAACCATGCTTACGGGGGTCAGCAGCAAAGTATATCGCAGGCATAGCAAGAGCAGCAGCAGTAGAACAGCACAGTAGTAGTAGCACGTACATAGCAACAGCACCAGAGCAGCGGCGTAACAGCGGCAGGAGCAGCCGCAGTAGCCATGAACCATAGTATCTTAGATGGCGTTTTGACGGACCAAAGGCAGTCCTGACGGTAGGCCGTCAATCGAAATCTGTGGTAAATCACGTACTGGCAGCTTTCCGAATTGGGTATCGATCACTCTACTCGTCGAACTCAGGATCGACCACTCGACTGGTACACGGAGGTCAGTATCGACCGCTCATAAATTTGGTACAATTCACAGCTGACGTATTTGAGATGTTTCTCGCGCCCCGCCTGGGCACTGCGCGAGCGTGGCAGAGGCCGTCTCTACAGCGAGCGGTAGGCACGACGAGGAAAGGTATAAGTATACCCTCGAGGGTCAGCAACGAAACATGTTGCAGGGTGAGCGTAACGCGCACATACAGGCATACATGAACTCGTTCATAACTTCTTCTTTTTTGTTTTTGGCAGTTACATAATAATACAAAACGCCTTCACAACACAACCAAAGCTCCACGATGCATGAGACACTGCTTGTCGGCCAGTCAGTGCTGCTGTGCGAACAAAATTGTTTTCGTAGACACCGCTTGTGTACCTCCACCACCACTGTACCGCTCGTCCCGCCGCGTAGCCTCGTTCGACACCAAATAACCCGTCCTCTCTGCCTTACGAAGTCTGGTCGCCCGGCGTGAACAGCAGCCGAAGAGGATCGTGACGTTCGTTAAGCGACCATATGCCAGCATACGAATCTCAAACATTTTTGCGCTAAACTCGTACTTTCGCACGTAAAATAGCCTGAATCGGAATTTCGACAGGCGTTTCTTGAACGCCCAACCCTCGACGCACAAGCGGCCACCCCAGTCGATATTCCTCAAACTCTTGCCGCCATGAACTGTCGAAGGCCGCGGAGGATACGGCCTCTCCCGTTTCGGCCAAAGAAGATGAGGTCCAATCTGGGTGCTGGCATCGTGAACATAATACTTTACCGTCACGAGCGAGCATAAATCTCGGCTGACGGCACATTTGCCCCTTCCTTGACGGACAGCCGTCAACGACATCCCAATGCTCAAACCTATTATTTTCAGAAGGAGGCTTGACGGGCAAAGGGTAGGCCTGACGGGACAAATTTCAAAGTAAGTAGGTCATCAACCAAACTCTTTGGCCAGGAGACTGTGATCAATCAAATATCGGCCACTCTATACTGCCGGCAGCGAGGGCAAGGAGGCTGTTGGAAGTCACGACCCCTCAACGGATCCAACTCACAGCTGACGTACTCGCACCCAGCCAGCCGGCAGATAGAGCACGGCGCAAGCACGCCCGAGGCCGCCCCCGACACAGTCGGGGCGGAGATCACGTTGATGAGGCAGTTTCGTCCCGTGACGTGAACCTCATCTCGCGCTAGCACGGATAAAGCAAGAAATACGTCTGAGAAACGGTGAGGAGCGCTGAGAGCAGAGGGCCAACAATATCCTATATATATCTACTCCATATACGTACTGTATGTCGTACGTGTAGGTAACAAGTAAGTCTAGTATTTCAGATGACACACGTATGTATGTATGATGTACAAGATATTATACGCGTAGATAGGCCCCCGCGTTAGAAAACAGGCTGTGAGTATTATTCTACTAGTAGTAGTCATTTTTGTTTTGCGACTGACTGCTGTAGTGATCCTCTTGGGGACAAACCCACATTTCAAGTACTTAATTGTCCCCCAAAAAAGGGGAATCACTGCCGTCCTAAAGCCAATTCTTATTATGCAGTCGGATCTGGAGTCAGTTGAAAAAGTCCCGATCAGCACGTTCGCATGAGCTTTTGCCCCGGAATTGTTGGAAATTGGTCGTTCCCGCCTCCGAATGTGTCCGATCTCTCTGCAAGATCTATCTGAGGGTGTTCCCCGCTTCTCCAGGCACCCAGATAGGATATATATAGGAAATTGCCGACCGCATTTTTTCGATCCAACTCCGTCAAATACGATCCAAACGCCCAATCGGATCGAAAAAAGCGTAGTTTTCGATCCGATCCACGATCTGATCGCAATCATATTCACCTCATTTGGGAGGCGTTCTACGATAGATAGAGGTTCACCCCAATTTTCTGAGGCTCCTGGCTTGAGGAGCTCCATACCTCACCCGAAAACTGATTTCGTCAAAAATCACTTCTTCTTCTTTTTCTTTTTTTTTTCATCATCACTTTTACTTTCCAGCCTAGCTCGTAGGAGGTTTTACCCTCAGCGATCCTCTGGACAAGCCGTGGTCACAGGTGTCGTCCCTTCTCTCCCCCGGTACGTGCCTTTATTTTTTGTCTCGCATAGGGTTCAGCATTCCCACTGCTCGTCGATTTTCATCGAATGTAGCTGAACTCACGCTCTCGCGCTTTCCGCCAATCAATTTCTCCATGCAAGAAAAAGCCCCTGCGAGCATGTATGTGCACTCGGTGAGACTTGAACCCACGAAATTGATCTTGATAGGCACGCGGACCACTTACCAAGCCACCGGGGACGCCTGCCCTCCTGATGAATAATCCTATGTATGGCTCAAGTAAACAAAAACGTCATTTTTCTGAACAATATCGGCATTCCGACGATTTTGGGTTAAGGAACCCCGTCATCAATCAGAAATATTTTTTTGCGGAAATTCAATGTATGTGCTTCCTCTATCATCGCAGAAGAATGCGTCTTGGATCGGAAAAGTGCGGGGAGAGTGATTTCTTACAACCAACCGGGCCCCTCGAGAAGCGGAAAACGCCATCGGATCGATCTTGGACAGAACTCCGACCCATTCTGAGGCGAGAAAGACAAGAAGAAAAAAAACATTTTATTTGCGGGGCAAAAGCTCAATGATGATCATGCGAACGTGCTGAAAGAGACCTTTTCAACTGACTACAAATCCGACAGCATAATACGATATATATGGCCTTACGACTCGAGAAAGCGTTTGGCCACTTCTGAGGTAGTCCGATTTGGAGTCAGTTGAAAAAGTCCCCTTTCATCACGTTCGCATGAATGAGCTTTTTAGAGTGTGTCGTAAGGCCACACTTCTTGTGCTATCGTTTTTTGTTTTTTTTTGTTCTTTTGCTCATCGCATTCATTATCTTCGCACATCTTCTTCTCTCTCTCTCCTTCCAACTCGTAACTCAGATCCGGGGTCACATAGCAGGCTCTTCTCCCCCCTTCCCGCTACGGTACGTGCCTCCATTTTTATCGCGAGGAGATTTCAGCCTTTTCTTCCCTCTCGTCGACTCGCATCGAACTGTGCCTACCCACGCTGCAAGGCGCTCTCAACAATTGAATCCTTTTTTATTTTTTTTACTTTTGCAAATAAAAGTCAAAGTCCGACCCACCTGGGGCTCGAACCCAGGACTCAAACAAGTAAGTAGAATTCGAGGTTAACCACTTGAACCACCGGGGCGATTTGGAGTCAGTTGAAAAAATCCCTTTCAGCACGTTCGCATGAATAATGAGCTTTCGCCCCGGAAGTAAGTAAGTGTTGAAAAACTTGGCACTTCTCCTCGCCTCAGAATGGGTCGGAGTTCTCTCCAAGATCTATCGGGGGGTGTTTCCCGCTTCTCGGGGGGCCGGGGTGCAAGAAACCGCTGTCAGCACTTTTTCGACCCGAACGAGGGGAATACAATTAATTGCGATGATCGTGGATCGGATCGAAAAATCAATCCCGATTGGGCGTTTGTATCTTTTTTGACCGAGTTGAATCGAAAAAAAAGTGCGCTCGGCAATTTCCTGTGTGTGTATTGGTGCCCGGAGAAGCGGGCAGCACCCCCCCCCCAGACAGATCTTGGAGAGAGGTCGGACACATTCTGAAAGACAATTTTCCAACATTTAATTTTCCGAGGCAAAAGCTCAGGAGAACGTGCTGGAAGGGGGCTTTTTCAACCGACCCCAAATCCGACTGCATAATAATTGGCCTAAGGCCAGTTCGTATGCAGTCGGAAACATGGATTGAAAAAGCCGGTTTCCAGTCGGAGACAAAAAATGGCATCCTTATGCGGTTGAAAAAGCGCATTTTCAATACAAGATTTTTCGATTACGCCGTATGATTTCCAACTGGACCAGACAGTCGAAAAACTGAGATTTTCGATCCAACTCCCCATTCGGATTCATGCATCGGGAAAGTTAGAAAGTTCCGCGACATACCTAGTAGTACTCGTACGAGCATCACACACCCACACAACAACACGACATTCGACACGACCCCAGGCCACAAGAACATCGGCGACGCTGGCTTAGCGGCTGTCACTTCTGCTGCTGCTGCTCGCCGCGAGTCAGCGTGATTCGTCCTTATCTACGCCCGTCAGCAGCACGTGACAGCACCCGATGACCGCACTGCGCGGTCTCGATTACCTTTTTTTGCCAACCGCTGCGCTGGCTGTGGCTTCGGCGACTCTCGAAGAAGTCCAGTGTGGCGATGGCCTCGAAGACGAGATGGAGGAGAACGCCCCGCGTGTGAAGCTCACACCACGCTGCTCGAGGAAAAAAGCTGCTGGAAGATGAAGCCCTCTCTGACCCTACGACCATTTCGGCGAGGCAGTTTCGAACCGACTTCCGCCTGCCCTACCCTTTTTAGTATGGAGCTATTATTAGTAATCAATCTACTGAAAGTCACTCCCTTAATATCAAACGTCTCCAGAAAAAACACTAAAAAACGGTGTATATTCGATCCGATGGACGATAAGAAGGGTAGCTATTCATACTTCAGTCAGTCGGAAAAGTAAACGATCGGAAACCGTTTTTTTCGATCCTTGTTTCCGACCATTTAATAGTATTGGAAATCTACGTACGTACGTACGTACGTACCTTCCCCTGGCTCGCTCCCTGAGAACAAAGATAAAGATAGAGCCGGACATCTGACTTCAGGCTTCCACACGAGAGGACCGGTTATTATGCTGTGTGTGTGCTCTTCGCATTAAACCGTTATTTCTACCCGTCGACATCCAGCACAACCAGTGTCCGTGCCGATTCTTCAATCAATCCTAGAAGAGATACAAGTTATGTGTTCACAAAGCTACACCACAGAGATACTACGTTGCCACGTACTGGTATGCAGTAAGCACAGCAGTGGGCAATGCAATGCCATGCCATTATACTATTAATAGATACGACAAGCACGACATACACATTCTACATTCTATTAAATAGAAAAACGAAAGGAAACAATCAAAGTAAAAACAAAAGCAACGAAGACAAATCGAAAGAGAAAATAAAAAAAATTAAAGCAAAAACTAGAAGAAACAATGCGTCGTGCCCCCCCCCGCAGGCGGGGTGGCCAACACTTGGAAAAGAACAAGCTGGAAAAAAAGGAAAAAATAACAAAAACACCACTGCTTGTAAACAGAGCAAGACGAAGAAACAAGGAAAAAATTACAAAGAAAGGGAAAATAACAGGCAGACCAAAGCCCAAAGCACCCTCCATGTGGCGGCAGCAGTTTGTGGTATATTCGAGTAGTATAGCCAGGTTCTCCCTGCGAATCCGCCTGGTACCTTGCTACCCAGTTGTAGACCAGGTCGAGGTAAGATTATACCGTACGTTTGTATATACCTCCAGTATACCAGGTATTATACCATTAACTTTAGAACCGCAGTCCCGTGTTGGGGACAAAGTACTTGGAATTTGACTTGTTTGTCCCCACAACGGGACTGCGGTTCTAAAAGGGTCAACAACACTGCCGTATACCGCGTGTACGTACAGCTACTTTACGAGGAAGACAAAATATAAAGCTGCAGAATTCAAGGAGTGTGTGTGTGTGTTCTTCACATTAAACAGTTCTTTCTACCCGTCGACATCCAGCACAACCAGTGTCCGTGCCGATTCTTCAATCCTAGAAGAGATACAAGTTCTGTGGTCACGAAGCTACGCCACAGATTGCGTATGTCGTGCCTGTCGTATCTAGTATGATGACATGGCTTTGCATTGCCCACTGCAGTTCACACTGCACACGTGGCAACGTAGTATCTCTGTGTGTGTGTGTGTGTTCTTCACATTAAACCGTTCTTTCTACCCGTCGACATCCAGCACAACCAGTGTCCGTGCCGATTCTTCCATCCTAGAAGAGATACAAGTTCTGTGGTCACAAAGCTACGCCACAGAGATACTACGTTGCCACGTGTGCAGTGTGAACTGCAGTGGGCAATGCAAAGCCATGTCATCATACTAGATACGACAGGCACGACATACGCAATCTATGAAATAGTGAAACGAAAAGAAACAATCAAAGAGAAAACAAAAACAAGGTAGACAAGTCGAAAAAGAAAAAGAAGAAAAATGAAAGCAAAATCTAAGAGAAACAATCTGTCGTGCCCCCCCCCCCGCAGGCGAGGTGGCCTACACTTGAAAAAGAACGAGCTGGAAAAAAGAAGAAATAACAAAAGACACCACTGCTTGTGAACAGAGTAAGACAAAGAACCAAGGAGAAAGTAACAAGGAAAAATAACAAAGGGGAAATAACAGGCAGACCAAAGCCCAAAGCACCTTCTAGGTGGCGGCAGCAGCTTGTGGTACGAGTAGTATAGCCAGGTTCTCCCTGCTAATCCGCCTGGTACCTTGCTACCCAGACTGCCGTCTCCGCCCTGCGTTCGTCAACTATGCCCAGCCCCTTGGCGTCAGACAATACGAGCCGAGCAGAGCAGGTTCGTCTTCCAACCACGCCACACGGCTCCTTGAGTACGGCTTATCAATCAGAAAAGGAAGAGGAAGAGAAAAAATGAAATGAAAATCACGGAGAGTCAGCGCAAGAAAGAAAAAAAAAAAAAAAAAAAAACGAAACTAAAAGAGAAGACAAGGGAAGACCACGTTCGAGCCAGCTGCACCAGTTGGTAGCACTAGTAGTATGGTCATATTCTACTTCCTAGTCGACTTGGTGCCTTGCTACCCTGTCTGCCATCTCCTTCCTACTTTCGTCTACCGCCGTTTCCCTTCTACCCCTCCTGTTCCCCCCCCTCTCCGCATTCACTCGGTCGGGCTTTATGCCACTTCTCCTGTTGCCCCCTCCCCCCCCGTTCCTTTGGGCACCATCCACGGCGGATGCGCGGCGCTGTCTACTCATCTCAGCCTCAGCCTCGTGCCACCTCACCATGAACCGTTCGGCTGCTTCAAGGATCCCCCGGTACCACTTCCCCACCTTTTTGGCTGCAGTGGACCACAACGCGGTCTCAACTCCAAACACCAAGGGGGCAACTTCCGTTGACCCTTCGGTGGCTCGGAACTCCCTAAGGTCTTCGACTATGCATCTATGCCAAGTCTTACACTGTCCGCCTGGTCTCGGGTTCTCCCCACCAGCTATCGTCCCGAGCATTACCCGATTGGGTAATCGCTCCTTGCTTTGCCGTGCCACGCCCCCCGCAAAGAAGAGCCGCCGTTTGCGAATGGTCGTTTCGATGCTCTCGCAACGTGTCATCTTGAGGGCCTTCGCGTACGAGAGGGTGGCATGGTCAGTACGAAGTCGGCGCTGGAAGCCAATGACTCGCAACAGGACTTGGTGGTGAGCCGTTCGAAGCTTGGCAAAGTGTTCCGCTCTGAGGGTCCACGTCACACACCCGTACAGCAGGGTCTCAATCACCTCGGCCTTCAGCATTCGGACTTTAAGGCTAAGGGGGGCGGTCGTCCTATCATACAACTCCGGGCCGAACCGTTTGAAGCATGCTCGCATGAGGCGGATCCGTCGGTCGATTTCGAGCGAGAGGTCAGCGTTTTCGTGGATAACGCCGCCTAGGTATAAGAACTGGGTCGTCTGCTTATACCTCTGACCTGCCGCTTCGATGACGAGCGGTGGTGCGAGGGTTGTCCGGTCTGGTGTTTGTAGGACCATTGTCTCAGTCTTCTTTTCCGACACCGTGAGGCCTGCTGCTTCGAAGACAGTCACGATGACTGTCATCATTTTTGCGAGCCCTTCAGCCGACTTCGAGACAATTCCTGCATCGTCGGCGTACAACATGCCCCATACAGACCTTCGCACGCACGCCAATGGCTCCTCCTTCCCTGTTCGAACTACTCCAGCTTCCAAGAGTTGGACCAAATCCCTTACAATGGCTTCGTCTTGGCTGAAGCGTACTAGTACGACGTGTAACGCAGCAGCGAAGAACACGTTGAACAGTAACGGTGACAGTACACAGCCTTGCCGCAGCCCCTGCGTGACATCAAACCATTCCGAGAGCTCGCCGTCATCAGTACGCACGCGAGCCCGCATGCCATCGTGGAAATTACGGATAATTCTCAGCATCTTGGTTGGTACGCCAAAGCGTGTGAGTACCTTCCATAACAGCTCTCGGTCGACAGAGTCGTACGCTTTCTGCAGATCGATGAAGCACACGTATAAGGGGATTTTCCTCTGTCGTCCGAGCTCTTGCAGCCGGCGCACGACGAACAACATATCAATCGTTGATCGTGCGGGGCGGAAGCCGCACTGTTCCTCGGGGAGTAGTTCCTCGGTCTCGCAGTAGTTGCTGAGGCGGGACGCGACGATTTTCAACAACACTTTGCCTGCGTGGGCAACAAGCGAAATCCCTCTATAGTTGTTGCAGTCAGTTCGATCCTTCTTTTTGTGAAGGACCTTGATGATCGCATCTTTCCATTGCTGAGGGACTTCTCCTGTTAACCAAACATTGACAAGGATGTTGTGAAAGCGCTGGGCGAATGCCGGGTGGTCGATTTTTAGGAGTTCGACCGGGAGACCATCTGGCCCGACAGCTTTCCAATTCGACATCCCCTTCAGTGCTTCGGTCATCTCGTCTATGGATGGTTCATCTTCAAGCGACAGTTTAGGCGGTCGCGGTGGCAAGAGGTCGATGATCGTGGGATCGAGTTTCAGCGACTTCGTGTTCAAGAGTTTGTGATAAAACCCCGCCCATCGTTCACGAATTCGCACCTTATCCCGTAGGATCGTGCCATCCTCGTCCCTAATGAACTGTTCGCTCCTCGCTTTAGTCCCTTCCAATCCTACCGTAGTCTTAAGGTGCTTGTAAAAGCCTCTTTGGTCGTTGTTCGCTAGAAGTCGTTCGGTTTCGGCAAGGTACGCTTCGAAGTACGCATGCAGTCCTGCGGCAATCACCTTCTGCAGGTTCGCACACGCAGATCTCAGGGTCTTCCACGCGGTTCTGTCCCGGGGGTGGGCACGCAAGAATTGTCGTGCATCCTCCCTCGCTGTCCATGCTGGCATGAATGCGGCCGAGGTTTCGGCAGACTCACACCATCCATGTCTGCGGTGGCGACGTGCAGGGGGTGGTACCTCTTTTTCGACCGCATCAATAACAGCCGCAGTGAAAATCTCAACCATACCAGACGTATTACGGGGCTGGATAGGCTGGTTGAGAGTGGAGATGATCCTGGAGACTACTCGTTCACGACAATTTCCATCGGACATAAAAAGCTGCCTGTCGAACTCTCGGCGTTTCGTCGGTCTACGTATTTGTCTGTTGGGCGCAAAACGACCACCGAGTCGGACTTTGATATACAAGATGTTGTGGTCTGAGTCAGCCTTAGCTGGGGCAGGAGGCTGTGGGACGACTTTCGCATCTTGTACTCTAGGTCGATGGACTTGACGGGTTAGGATGTAGTCAATCCGCTTACGGTCATTCGGGCCGGTGCCGTTGTAAGTATGCGATATCCCACCCTTGCGCGTGCTGAAAAACGTGTTGGTGAGAGCCAACTTGCAATTGGTGGCGAACGACAGGAGCCGTCTGCCATTATCGTTACGAACATCACGTCCATACGCTCCCAGCACTCTGCTTTCATCATCACCGCACCCTTCCTTCCTCTGTCCAGTTCGCGCGTTGGCATCCATCAGTACAAACAGACACTCTTTCGTCGGGATTTTTTTCACCAAGTACTCCAGCTTCTGCCAGAAGATACCTTTCAGTTCGGCGTCCTTGGTACAATCAGTTGGAGCATACGCAACGACGAAATTGACTGCCTCGCATTTGCCAGCCAGCTCAAAGCGCATAGACATTAGCCGCTCGTCAACGAACTGATGAGTATACACAGACTTACTGCACAACGATTCCTTGACAGCTAGGCCTACTCCGTACAGCCCTTGCCTGGTGGCTGTTGTTTCCTGTCCTGAACAGAAAACACGATACCCTGCCGCACGGAACGTCGTGCTGCCGGACCTCCGAGTTTCTTGCAGGCCAATGAAGTCACAGCCGAGTTGCCGTCCCTTCGCCAGTACCCGCTCGTCATGTCCGTACCCGTTCTTCCCCTTTACAGCCAGGGTGCGCACATTGTAGGTCGCTACCGTCACAAGTGCCTCCTTCTGTCTCTTACGAGCCTCGCGTGCTGCTTTCTTTGCCAGCCGACGTGAGGCTCGTCCCCGCCTTCTTTTTTTCTTTTTTTGTTTCTTTTTTTTCGCTATGGCGAAAGTGGCTCTCCGTTTCTGTGGCGTAGCTTTGTGACCACAGAACTTGTATCTCTTCTAGGATTGAAGAATCGGCACGGACACTGGTTGTGCTGGATGTCGACGGGTAGAAAGAACGGTTTAATGTGAAGAACACACACACACACACACACACACACAGAGATACTACGTTGCCACGTGTGCAGTGTGCACTGCAGTGGGCAATGCAAAGCCATGTCATCATACTAGATACGACAGGCACGACATACGCAATCTTTGAAATAGTGAAACGAAAAGAAACAATCAAAGAGAAAACAAAAACAAGGTAGACAAATCGAAAGAGAAAAAGAAGAAAAATGAAAGCAAAATCTAAGAGAAACAATCTGTCGTGCCCCCCCCCCGCAGGCGAGGTGGCCAACACTTGAAAAAAAACGAGCTGGAGAAAAGAAAGAAAAATACAATAAAATAAGAAAAAAACATCACTGCTTGTAAACAGAGTAAGACAAAGAACCAAGGAAAAACGTAACAAGGAAAAATAACAAAGGGGAAATAACAGGCAGACCAAAGCCCAAAGCACCTTCCAGGTGGCGGCAGCAGTTTGTGGTACGAGTAGTATAGCCAGGTTCTCCCTGCTAATCCGCCTGGTACCTTGCTACCCAGACTGCCGTCTCCGCCCTGCGTTCGTCAACTATGCCCAGCCCCTTGGCGTCAGACAATAAGAAACGAGCAGAGCAGGTTCGTCTTCCAACCACGCCACACGGCTCCTTCAGTACGGCTTATCAATCAGAAAAGGAAGAGGAAGAGAAAAAATAATATGAAAATCACGGAGAGTCAGCGCAAGAAAGGGAAAAAAAACAAAAACAAGAAGAGAAGAGGGAAGACCACGTTCGAACCAGCTGCACCGGTTGGTAGCACTAGTAGTATGGTCCTGTTCTATTTTCTAGTCGACTTGGTGCCTTGCTACCCTGTCTGCCATCTCCTTCCTACTTTCGTCTACCGCCGTTTCCCTTCTACCCCTCATGTTCCCCCCCCTCTCCGCATTCCCTCGGTCGGGCTTTATGCCACTTCTCCTGTTGCCCCCTCCCCCCCCGTTCCCTTGGGCACCATCCACGGCGGATGCGCGGCGCTGCCTACTCATCTCAGCCTCAGCCTCGTGCCACCTCACCATGAACCGTTCGGCTGCTTCAAGGATCCCCCGGTACCACTTCCCCGCCTTTTTGGCTGCAGTGGGCCACAACGCGGTCTCAACTCCAAACACCAAGGGGGCAACTTCCGTTGACCCTTCGGTGACTCGGAACTCCCTAAGGTCTTCGACTATGCATCTATGCCAAGTCTTACACTGTCTGGGTTTGTGTCTATGAGAAATAATAAAAACATGATTTTCCGAGGTTCCGCATACATACTGATTTTACTCTTACAATAATAATAGCTTTTACAAAAAGTGGAGAATCTTTCCGGCTTTCCCGTGTGTATTTCATATCTCCTGATGTTTCATTTCAGAACCATGTTCTTTTGTTGTACTACTACCAGGTATAAATATTATATTTTTCTGGGCCGGCTTGTGGTGTTGTGTTACTGCTGTACCCGGTACGTTGGCCTTTCATCTACTTTACTTCGTACTTTTTCCTTCTTTTTTTTCATCCTTACTTTCACTTTCCATCTTAACCCCTTTAGTACCGCAGTCGCGATTTGGGGACAAACCATGCTAATTCCAAGTGGTTTGTCCCCAAACAGGACTGCGGTCCTAAACGGGTTAATTCGTAGGCGGTTTTACGACGAGGACAAGCCGTGGTCACAGGTAGGTGTCGTCCCCCCGGTACGTGCCTTCATTTTTATCGATCGTAGGGTTCAAATTCAGCATTCCCACTGCTCGTCGATTTTCATGAGATGTTGCTGACTCGCGCTCTCGCGCTTCCCGCCATTCGTTTTGTTGGCAGGAAAATGTCCTTACGAGCACTTACTGTATGGACTCGGTTAGACTCGAACCATGAAATTGTATTAGCAGAGGCACGCGGACCACCTACCAAGCCACGGGGGACGCCGGCTGAGAACTGGTATCCACTAGTTTGCGATTGTTTTCGTTTTCGTTATTGTTTTATTACTAGTTTTCTTCTCTGTCTCACAGTCTTTGGCCACATACATGATGATAAGTACCCCCAGGTACGTATCTCTTTCTTTTTCATTTTTTTCTTGCTCATCCCATTTATTATCTTCGCACATATTCTTCTCTCTCTCCGCCCAACTCGTAACTCAGATCCGGGGTCACATAGCAGGCTCTTCTACCCCCTTCCCGCTACGGTACGTGCCTTCATTTTTATCGCGAGAAGGTTTCAGCCTTTTCTTCCCTCGTCGACTCGCATCGAATCTCTGTGGGGTAAATAATCAGGACGTACACTACCGTAGATGTACTGATGAAATTGGGTAGAAATAACGGTCAATGAACTGTGGAGACAACACACATGCGTACATGTATGCGACATGATGCTCGACAGCAGCAGCAATACAACATCGATGGCCTACAATAAAATACGTCAGACGTTCCTAGGAGCATAGCCAACCGTCACAGAGATATCCTCCTGTCTGTCGTGCGACCGGTCGAGGCTGTCCTTACGGCCCGCCGGCTGTATTTCAACCCGTAAACGCCACGGGGGTGGGTGGTCATTTTTTCTGAAGCCCCGTTGGGAATGAGTGCCACAGGACACACGCCCTGGGTGCAGTGCAAGTCAAGGGCGAGCCATGGGCCACCACGATTGATACCCATTCTGGGTCGCCCATAGGCGAGGCATGGCTTTCTCGTGGGTGACCCATGTGGGCCCCCGACCGTGGGTCACCCATGCGCCCGACCAATGGACTGCCACTTAAAACACCATTGGGGGGGGGGGGGGGGGGCAAGAGGGACGCATAGAGAAAACCTTGGGGGGGCATGGGCCTCTGCGCCCTGAACCAGCGGGTTTCCTATACGCGACCCATGGGCCGCCCCTTGGAACTCTTGGGCGGCCCATGGGCTACCCATGGGCAACCCAAGGACGAAACCGCTCAATCCAACCCTTGGCCTACTCATGAACGACGGATGGGCGACCAGGACGACAAAAGGGTGGGTGACCCCGATATAGTCACTGACTGGAGGAAATCAATATATCACCTCGAATCATGACTTCCAAGAAGTTGGTTAACGAAACCCGACCAAGATTTCTATGCTCTTGCCATAGACAAACATAACACATTTATGTGTAGTAGATAATATCATACTATTTATTGCGGGGGACAACAGTAAACAGGACTAACGGTACACAAAACAAACTATATGTTTCCCTATGTTTACCAACTGAATTTGGTCCTATTTACTACTCGAATGGTCCCCCGTAATATGGTCATATGTAGTTCGAGCTGCTCACTCGAAGAGCTCAACCGGTCAGAAAATAATGAGCCAAAAAACGGTACACCCCTAGCGTAGAATGGGTCCAAACAGTGCTGTCTCTATCACAGCACGGGTCGGGCCAGCACTCTAAACCCTTGGGCGCCCCATGGACTATCTGTTTCTCGACCTATTGGCAACCGCCAAAACCGCATGGACTATTCACCAGTGAACCAATGGGCCGTCAACGGGGAGCCGTTGAACTAACTACCCAAAGGAGCAACTCATAGGGCACCACTCAAACCTCGTGGGCGACGCAATGTGCGACTTATAGGCAACCCATGGGCACATCAATTCCTAACTAATGCATGGACTACTCATGGGCGACCCATGGGCCACTAGTCCAAAGTCAAGGGCGACCAGACCCATCCGTTACCCATCGGAGACCCATGGGTCATTAATTCCAAGAAACCCATAATGATATACCCCATGGGCGACCCATGCGCGACCATGAGCTAACCATGTAAGTCGCCCATGGGTTAGCCAAGGGTCGCCCACTCGCGCATGGGTCGCCCATGGGTCGCCCATGGACCCCCCATGGCACCCCTTTGGATTTCGTCTATGGCAGAAACGCCTACTGCAGGAGTACCACGTTGGGGCCCACTATTTTCTGACCGCTCCTCGGTACCACGTTTGGGTTCACTCTTTTGTGGCCGCTCCCTAAGTGAGTACCTACCGGCATAGGCATAGTACGATAGTTTTCAATTCACGGTATACTTGTTTGCGGACTATCTAGCGCACGTTAATGTCGGCCGGGTCCCGCTGACAAGTTTCGTCAGAGTCATGTTTCGGGTGAGATGCCGAGCTCAACGAACAAGCCACTGCCCCTGAACGGGCAGTGTTCATTGGCCTTCCGTGGACCTCTCGTGGATGATCGCCCACGCATGGCAACATGGGTCGCCCATGAGCCACTGCTTTAAAGCCATGGGACACCCACGACACGCCGTCTTCCCACCTAGAGCAACACGGAAGCACAAGGCGCCCTGCCAGCGTTCTCGGCAGCTTCAAGCGCCACACCGAACATACCTGGGTCCCTACTGAGAGGGCCTCCGCGACCTAAAAAGATCGAACAGCTGCGAGGCTAAGAGGGGGGGGAACACGGGAGAATGAGGTCGACGGATTGGAATGCTTCGTATTGGGTTAGGGTCGCCATGAAAGGCCCACGAATGTGCATCGGCGCGCGGCCGCCACTGGCGACCTCAACCCCACCAAAGGGTTGGAGCTACAGTAGGGTTGGAGTTGGGCTTAGGGGTAGGGTTGGACACACACTCCCGCCGGATCATACCGACCCCCTCACCACGACAGTAGCAAAACGTTTGTATGTAATACATAGAAACAGCGTAACGAGCGCCCAAATGTTGGATGTGTCTCTATTAGAAGTAGGCACGGCGCTCCGTCTCGCGAGGGATGCGTGGTCAACGGTCAAAAGATTACCAAGGCCAGCAACAACTGAGAACGCTTCCCCCCCCCCCCCCCCCCCCCCCCGACCACGACACTCGCGTAGAACCCAACAACGCAGCCACAAAGGAACCTACCATCGCTTTTGACCGGTTGTTGTGTGCGCAAATAGAGTGGTTGGTGGTGGGTTTGACAGTTGAGAGGTGTCGTGCGTGGTTTGGTGCATACCTCTGTTAGCCCATGTACATTTCGGTCGGGTCTTATTATCCGCTAGAAAACTGCCGTGGGGCTGTGGGGCCGGAATGAGGGAGCGCCTGCTGATGCACCAGAGCCTATTGCCTTTTCTTGTACTTCCGCCTTCAACATACGTGTCGTTTAGCAGTTCAACCCGTCGCTCCCGTCTCGACAGTGAAACCAGCTCCTTCCACTCTGTGCCTCGGGGGGGCGAGCTTGTTGATCCTGCCTGATTCCCGAGAGAGCCAGGTGCGGCGGAGATAGCCACCTGGCGACGGAGACCCTCTCCTCTTGTGGGTAGTGTGTAGGACTTACCCACTATCAAACCGCCTAGGCTATGCTTCCTGCCGGCCGGACTCGGTCCAGTCAAGGCCCACCCTACACGTTGGGGTGGTCGGTGTTCATTTGGTCGTCCGTGAGCAGTCGTGCGTACAGACTTTGTGATGAGCCATGCGGCTGCCGTCTCCATATTTATGTTTGCACCTGTCTCGCGCACTTGCCCCCCCCCCCCCGTCAAGAGAAGTGTACTATTACGGGGGACCATAGTTAACAGGACCTACCTATGGTATACATAAAAACCTATATGTTTAGCCATTTTTACTAACATTATTTGGTCCTGTTATCTATGGCCCCCCGTAATAGGCACCCCCTTGCAGGAGACCCCCTCCCGTACCTCATTGGTCACGTCGAGCATTAGCACTATACCCCCAGCACACTTGGTGTGTAGAGGGCGAGGTGTTGCTCACGTTGCACGCCAACATGACTCCGAACCGGACCCCTCATAAGAAGCAGGAATAGCTGGCCCAGGACGGATTTCGTATAGGAGAATGGGTGCGTTCTGTACCGACTTCGTTCAGTGCAATGACTGCCGAACTTGTTCGTTCCCTCTTCGTCTGAGGAAGCCTTCAGTGCTTGGTCGTTTTCTGTTCACTGTTGGTGTCCCGTCCTGTACACTGATATGTTTGGCGTGTGAAGGGCGGAGAAAACAATTACTGCTGAACGATACCGGGTCTCGTTCCGCCTCTGGTATCGTCGAACGGAGTTCCGGCGGAAAATTATCGCCGCTGTGGCTTTGTGGCTTGGCTGTCCACTGCCCGAGCCACCCCACGGTGGGGGTTGCACTCTTTGGGCCAAAGGTTTCTGACCAATTGAGTTGTTACTTTAGGAACTACTACCAGTTAGAATAGATTTTTAACTCGTATATTCGTTTTAGGACTAGCGCATACAAGTGCCGGTCGGGTGGCACGAACGAATTTCTTCCAAGTGGTGTACCGGGTGAGATATTGAGCTCCTAATGTCAGGGGCTCAGGAACCTCTGGTGCGCCCCTACTGTGAGATGGCTCGAAACTGATTTGTTTCTCGTCTGAGCCTGTCTCTCGTTCAGTTGCTCGGCATCGGCAGAACGTGCTACCGCTGGATCCCTTTCACCACATCCCAACGTCAAACCAGCGATCAATGCTACCGCCCATGCCAATCCTGCCAACACGAGGCTTTGACGTTGGTGTTTTCACCTGGAGAGTTGCGTTGGTCCTCGCATATATCGCGTGGGTGTAATATACGGTACAAACGGTAGCTACCGGTGTGTGAAGAACTCACAGCATTGCGCCAAATCGGGGATCAACCCGACTTGGACCTTGAGCTAGTGTGCCCTCCGGCATCACAGCCGTCCGTGCATGCAAGACCAAATTTCGGCATTTTGTTCACGGCTCCACGCCTGCGGCGATGCGTGCTTTATGATAGTCGGACACTCTGTTTTTTGCCTCATAAAGGCAATTGCTCTGACTGACAGGGTTCCTTGAGATAAACCGACAGCACGGAGGAAATTCCCAATTAGGCATGCCGTGCCGCTGAAATAGTCTTGGTGTTGTACAACAATGTGGCCGTAAATATAAGGCCCACTTGTTCTACGTATTTACTGTATAAGCGTTGCTTATTTTGTTTTTGGGCATGGTGTTGTCCAGCGGGATTTATACTCTAAATTTTTCCGAGGACAGGGGTTCGGGTGGGATACGATAGACCCCCCCAAGACCCGTTCTACGATAGAGGTAGCGCATTTCCGCTATTTTGTTTCTGAAAAACGGGTTCCTTGCCCCAAACTCGTCGGAATGCCAACCTTGATGTAAAAAAAAAAAGTTTTGTAGACTCGGGCCAAGGGATTATTGGCCGCGATGCAATTTGATTTTTCCTAAAGTCAGTTTTCGGGTGAGGTATGGAGCTCCTTAAGTGAGGAGCCTCAGAAAAATCTAGGGTGAACGTCTATCGTAGAACGCCTCCCAGGTAAGAACCTCTAGAACATACTGTGTTGTTGCTCCTATCCTAGGAGCATGCATCCGACCGGTCGCTGTCCCCGTATGTACGTGCATGATGGTGTCAAGGCAAATCGCGACTGGCACATGATCACTGATTTTTTGCGTGAATCAAGGGAGGTCGACCTCTGGCTTGGACTCCGATTTGACCCGGCGTATTCCGCCCGGTCCAAAATATATGGCACTTCTCTTTCAGATGCGCAACCGCGTGTCTGCTCCAATATCTTGCGTGATGACGTAAAAAGTTCACGGTTGCGGTTGCGCAGAAAGCTGAGATCACTGCACCACCAACGTAACCTTGCGTGCCGCCTCCCCTCCCTCCGGACGAGTGCATGTTGCGCCGTCCATCAGCCTGACTCCCTTCTTCCCTGTGCCTGCCCCCGTCTTGTGACAACGGAAATAGAAGAAGCTGATACGCAAAGTCACACTTCGGGACGGGTAAGGATTCGTTGGCTGGGCTTTCTGTTCAAGACGAAGGCCCAGAGTCATCGCGAAAGGTACGACCGGGGAGGCATTCTACGATAGAGGTTCAACCTGATTTTTCTGAGGCTCTTCACTTAACGAGGTCCGTACCTCACCCGAAAACTGATTTCAACCAAACCCTACTTTTTCCTGACGAATAATCCCATGGCCAAAGTATACGGAAACGCCAATTTTTTGGCACGCCGACGATTTTGAGTTAAGGGACCCCGTCATTCAGAAAATGTTTCGGCCGAAATGTGCTACCTCTATCGTGGGACACGTCCGGGGATTTATGCCGGCCTGCGTCTGTGTGTTTGCGTGTGTTCGTTCTTCGCATTATTTCGTCGTGTGATTATACCCCGTGTCTCATCCAGCACATCCAGTGTCCGTGCTGACCTGTAGTCTTAGAGGGATACAATATATGTGATTACAAACGTCGACGCTTGAGTCAACACATCGAATGATAGCAGTGCAGCAAGGAGATTGGACGGTGTGGCGTCATGCCATCGTAATGAGTACAACAAGCGCAACAGAGGCGTTCTACGTTAGAGGTTCACCCTAAAATTTCAGCAAACGTCTTGATTGGTAGTGAGCCACCCGAACACTTGATTTCAGCAAAAGTCTTGGTGCATGCCGATGGATACGCCCATGGCCCAAGTAAACAAGAACGGTCTTCGCGACGGTTGTACCGTTTCATCTTTTATTACGGGGGACCATAGTTAATAGGACCAAATATTGTTGGTAAAAATGGTTAAATATATAGGTGTTTATGTATACCATAGGTCCTGTTAACTATGGTCCCCCGTAATAGTATTTAACCCTAACCAACATTTACAATTTGAACTGGTATGTGTACTTTCGCCGCCCCTTGTATTGGCGCTTTTTTGGCGCCGAAAAACGGGGTCACAGTGACAGCCTCCCCCACGCCGGCAGTAATAACGGTACGTACTGTAGGTTGGGGGTTTCCGTTCATACCGTACGCGTTTTTTTCGGGGGGATGGACCGTTTGTGTACCCTGTTTGGGGTCCCTGGTTGGGGTTTCTGTTTTTCGGTTGGCGTTTACCCGGGGATGGGCCGTTGATTTTCCCCCTGGGGGGGGTTTCACGCAACTCTCCGAGCCAACAGCGCGGCGATCGACGGCACGTCGCTGCCTCCTCTCGTGACCCCCGTCTCGCCAATACTCCTCCACCTCTATTCTAGTCAGCACCACGAGCACGGCAAATAGTTGACTGAGTTTTCATTTCGTCCTCTGACCCACGTTCTGATCGCCGCACCTGTGACCAGCACGAACGATATTGTAGCAGTGTCCCGTAGCAGCGCGGAGCTTCTCGAACATCTGACGATGCCACAACGCCTGCGTACTTATCAATCGCGTCACGGTTGTTGCGCCCCGCGGCGGGCTTTACTCTCTATTCCCGGCAGGTTGGACGGGATCAGGGCGGATCGCTGAGGAACTTTGTTTCGGACCACTTCCTCAGCGGCGATGCTTCGGCCCAGCTTCGTTTGGGCAGCCTCCCTGGCGGGTGCGTTGTGCCTGCTCTTGAGATCGGGCGAGTGTAGCACTGATCAGAGCAGCTACAGCGACTGCGAGGAAGAAACCAGCTCAATCGCGGACGGAGTCTGCGACGCTGCCGCCAACACCGCTGCCTGCGGCTACGACGGGGGAGACTGCTGTGCGTGCACCTGTTTAATTGGAGGCGTTCTTTGCACCGAGGCCGAGGAACCCGGGGTTGACTTTTCTTGCGAAGACCCGGACGCGCCGACCGACTGCGAGACGATACCGACGAGTTCGCCACCTTCCTCCAGCTATTCCGAGTGTGAGGGGTACCCCCCCAACCTCCGGGACGGCTACTGCGACGAGGCCAACAACAACGCCGAGTGCGGGTTCGACGGCGGCGACTGCTGCGCCTGCACGTGCGAGGACGACCTGACCTTCACGTGCGGCCTGGAGGGGTTGGGGTTCGACTGCCGGGACCCCGACGTGCCCGCGGACTGCGGCTTGACTCCCCCGAAATGCGCTGGGAATCTCGACGACATGCACGACTCGATCTGCGACAGCGCTTTGAACAACGAGGAGTGCGGCTATGACGGGGGAGATTGCTGCGAGTGCACGTGCCGAGAGTACGGCGGGATTTCGACCGGCTTCTACAACTTTGAGTGCGGCAGCGAAGGGTACGACTGCCTCGACCCGAGCGCTCCCACCGGCTGCGACGGGCCCAGCGAAAGTCCGACGCCTAGCCCGGCCGCCTCAGCCTATCCGGACTGCGCCGGGCGGGATTCGTGGCTCGGGGACGGATACTGCGACACATCGACCAACACTGTGGGGTGCGGCTATGACGGGGGAGACTGCTGCAGGTGTACTTGCGTTGAATCGAACTTCCAGTGCACCGCTTTCAATTGCCTGGACCCCTCCGCCCCGACCGATTGCGCCACGGCAAGCCCAACGGTGAACACGGCGGGCGACGACTACGTCTACGGTTCGGGCACCACTGTGAACTCTTCAGACGACGACTACTACGTCGATGGTTCGAGCACCATCGGGAACACCTCGGTGGTCGTTGAATTGGAGTGTCAGGAGGCCGTGGTGTACCTTTCGGACGGGCAGTGCGACGACGCCACCAACACGGAGGCTTGTGGGTGGGACGGGGGGGACTGTTGCGAGTGCACGTGCGTCGACGGCAGCAGCTACTCCTGCGGAGAAGCTGGGTACCACTGCCTGGACCCCGCCCAAGACTGCACCCTGTCTAACACCTTGCCTCCCTCTGAGAGGCAGGGCGCCAACGGGGACGGTAACGCCACAGACACTTCCTCCTCCCCCTCCGCCTCCTCTTCCTCCTCCTCTCTCGCGAGCGCTGAAGTCGCGGGCATACTGTCCGCTGCTGCTATTGCGCTCGTTTGCCTGACGGTGGTAGTCGCCTACGCTTGTGCCGTGATCCGTCGGAAGTGCCAAGAGCGCGCGTAGTAGTATTTCTTCACTGGTGGGGAAAAAGAGCATACCTGGTACACGTTATGCTACCACGGGGCGCGCCCACCATCGTTTGTTTTGCCCAACCATTTCTGACTTGCGGTGATCCTTATGGGCACTGACGAACTGGTAGCAGTAGTACCCAAATAGCTTTTAGCTCCCAGTTTTTCTCAAGACAAGTTTGTTTTTGTTTTTTTTTGGGGGGGGGGAAGGGGGTATATATACAGAGCTTCCTCAAGTGTTGAGGACCTCAGAAAAAATGTGGACTACACCTGCCATGGCACACGACCGTGGTATGGGGAGCAGGGGCTAATGCTTCTAGCCATGTTGCGACAACACGCTTGAGCAAACCTTGAGCGTGGGCTGATACATACAAGTAGGGTTTTTAATGTGGCGCTCGCCGACGAGCCCGAGCTCTTAGCGTACTTAGCATCCCGACCTTTTATCTGGTTGTTGGGTGGCTAGTTCTCCGTGTACCTGTGTGGTGGCTTTTGTAGTAGCCTATTATCCCGGTGTTCGGTCCGACCATCAAGGGGTTTAGCGCAGTAGGCGTTTTTGTTTCACCACCAGGCGAGAGCGTGGGCAAAATGGGTCGAATCCGGCAATGGCAAGATATCACGTTAAATGAACGAGGACAAGAGATAACACGAAAACATTTATTTCCGCACTATACTTCGTAGGGCCTTTCGCAGCAGTAAGTACTCGTAGTGATCATGGGGTACGCCGGACTCTCAGGCTGGATTCTCCGTGATTACAATCAGGGAGTAGGTGTCCTTGACACTGAGCTATTTATTTACAGCAAGCTTATTGACATAGCCGCGGGCGTCAGGGTTTCGGGTACGCCATAAAAGTCTGGCGAGGCTGAGTTTTTAGTGGTTACTTTTTACACCTACCTAGGGTAGGAGGCCCTGTACTATTAATATTTAGTGCATGTATCACGCGGGGGATGGAAGGAAAAATGGATCTACTTCTTTGGCAGAGTGACGCGAGCAGAGGCAATACGTAGAGTGTAATTTCTGCGGGAGTGGGAAATTTGGATGTACCCTATTTTATGCCAGTATTTTCCGAAACATAACTATCGTTTGAATTGAATATTACTATGCGGACGTTCCTTGTGTTTGGACACAGGTGGCAGTGGAGAGAGAAACCGGAAGCGGCATGGTTTAATTTATTTCGAAACACTTTATCTCGACGGTTGCAGTATCCCCGTCAACGCTTACGGATCAATTGTGGACGATTTTGTTTATTGATTTTTTGCCCCTCTTGCTGGTTAAATGCCCAGCTTGTTTCAGATGGGTCCCGAAATTCCGCTCCAGTACTCGGCCGAAACTACAGTAGTTAATGCATTGCCCTTCGGGCGCGGTGCTCATGTCGATGTCGGAGCTTCTCTATATTTTTTATCGAGGATCGTACTTACGTGCGTCTTCTTTTTTTTTTTCGTGTGCTAATCCCTTTGGGGGCTCAGAGGGGCGAAACGGGAAAGCTGCAGTATATTTCTAGGGTGGTTATGGCCAGAACCGTGCTGTGGCAGGAAATTCGATTCGAGTCGACGACAAGGGATAAAATGGCTGAAGTTTTCCCCCGATAAAATTTTTGTTGGGGGGCGCGGCGGGGGGGGGGGCTGCTATGTGACTCCAGGGGCTTACTCATTTGTTGCTTGCCGTTGTCATTTGGCCACTGACCACGCATCCCTTTCGAGACGGAGCACGGGGAGCTGGCGGGGGAGGCGTGGTTCACCTGAGAGGGGATACCCAGTAGTCGTTGGATCCGATGTCTACTTCAACAAGAATATCCATTGATTGGGATTATTGAGTGTCGGGATTACAGAAAAATTCAGCGTTTATCTCAACCTCGGTTGTTCGGTGGGGTTTGCCATTATAGAGTACGGTGGTGAGCTCCTCGCGCGAGGATTCTCATAAAATACCGTACCTAAAACGGTGTTGAGTTCGCACACAAAAGGGGTGCGATCGGTTTTGATGGCTTGATTTTCTTCCAGAAAATACCGATCAAATTACTACTGGTAGGTGTTTTCGGGAAGATCTGGTCGAGAGAGAAACCCCTTCCCGAAAATAGATTGATTGGTGGGATTTCGACAAAACGAGCGAGAGTTGAAAAGAAACGATCGAAACGCTGTGCAAACTCAGCGCTCTTTGCGGCATAACAGGTGCTTGCTACGTACCCCAACGGCGGGACGATTGCCACAGGGTATACATGATGAGGTACCAGACGGAGCAGCTCAAGCTACCGGAGTAGTAGTAGTAGTAGTAGAATGAGATGTGTCCATGTTGCGACGCATTGCCACACGCGCGCGTGCGACGCATTGCCACACGCGCGCGTGGTACTACGTTCGGGGATACTCGTAACACTGCCTGCCGTGCGCTCTTCTTCAGGAGGTTGATACGAGCCCCTATTTTTTATGGTTTTAGGCTGCAGTAAACGTGGGTCACAAACAGGTTGCTAGCACATGGCTACCGCAAGTAGTAGTGCTGCGTGTACTCGTATGTTACTCTATGTATACATGCTGGTATGCTACAGAGTACTTGCGCCACTTGGAGCAAAAATGCTGGGTGGGGCGCAGGTGATTTCGCAGGATGAGCAGTTTACAAGACATGGAGCGCGCGTCTGCATGCATCTGCTGGTGCTTGTGCTGATCCAGGCAGTGCTCAACAGCACCAATGGCGCCCATTATGCTGCCGGTGCAGTATGTGGTTTGTGGGGACAATCTCGTGGCATACCCACCACCTTTTCCCTGATTCGCAGGCAGGCATGCGTGGTATTACTTGAACCGCAACACGTTCTAATAGTAACCGCTGTAGAGGCTCGGGAATGTCAACGACTATGACGCATGAAAAAGGGCCCTGCTTCTTTCGCTTTGTTGTCGAGCTCGGTCCACCCACCTGCTGCAGCTCCGTGTTGCAGCGATGCTGGCCCCGGGCCCCTGCTGAGTTCAGGCTTGTGGGCGCAGCCCTGTGGATGATTCATCTCCTTGCGACAACATCATACGACGGTCGAGTATTTTTCGTCCGTGATGGATCGCGAGGTTTGCACCGCGGTGAAGCTATTCCGCCACGCGCTTACGGAAGTACTCAACGATGGCCAAGGCGTTGTCCCGCCACCCTGCTGAGTAAGACCTGCGGCCAGGAGAGCTCCCCGCCGCGTGCTGACTGGGGAGAAAGTAGTGACTTGTGCATTATCACTCCACCTTGCTGGGCAGACCAACTCATCAAAACGAGAAAAGGAAGCATACTACGGTTCGTACTCGCACGAGAAAGTACGAGGCCGTAATCGCGCCGTACCGTCTACCCCTCGCGGAAGAAGCATGCCCCAACCAACGAGGCTGGAAAGCGATGGCCCCATCGCGGGCGGAGACACACGTAGCCGAAGTCGTGGATCGCAGCCGCTGTCGCAGCACCTTGAAGGCCCACCTCAGAGACGCCCTCTTTGAAGAGGAATAGTGGCAGGAGGACTGGAGCCGCCGAGCGCTGGTGTCGGTGGATATGATGTCGTGGAGGGATGGAAGCTGGGGAAGCCGGCCATAGAGTGGGAGTCTCGGATCGTTGAAAACCTAGCGCGCCCGGAGAACACGACGCCACATGCACCCGCAGGTGTCACGAAGACCGGGCCGGTCTGGGGGCATAGGGGCGTGGCCCACCCAGAACACAATCCGCCGCCACCAGACACGGGCCGAATTTTTCGCTCGGCTATACCAACAACAGGAACTAACCGCAGGCAGTGGAAATGATGCGAGTCCTGCACGGCATCGTCCCCACATCCAAAGTTCCACGTACGATGGCGTCCACACCTGGTCCAGCGGCTTGTGGCGAAGCATATGATCGCCTGTGGAGTGAGTGTAAACGCTGAATGGCACAGCTAGCTGAAGAAGGAGGTACCACGACGCAAAGCTGTATGGCTAATAATACCCTCGCCACCTTCTGCTATTATGTTGGTGACGTCCCAACGACCCGCGTCCAGTCTGTAAGTGATGTCGGCTTATTTCAGGAGTGTTGTGCCCTGTGGTTTGGCCGGACTTGCAGCAGTAGTATCAGCGCAGTGGCCATGAATAGCCACTTGTAGGTAGCCGCTGAATTCCACCCCCCAGCAACATGAACGACGCGAGCCGTCACGAACTAACCACGTGGGAAACTACTCGTAGCGCAGCTACAGAAGCTCATCGCCTATCCGTTTTTCAAGGGATACTGGCGAAATGCACCGGGAGCATATAAACCGGCCGCTGGCAAGTAGGCCGTCCAGCATGGTACATGTTTCGGTGAAGCCCTTTGGCCGCGCCAGGTTCCAGGGAAAACGTTCCAAGCGAGACAATACTACCTCGGCTTATACCGCCGTGGAAAACCCCGACACCCGCAGTCGTAATCCCTCCGTGCCATGCTGAGTAGAAGCCAATGTAGTGGCAGGAGGAGTGGTTTCCAACCGTGTCCAGCAGAGTTGAAGGTTCGTCAACGACCTGTCCGCTCTTCACAGCGCGTCTAGGTAGGCCTTCTCTATAATAGCAATGTCGATCGAGGATGAACACAATCAGACCCGGGGGAAAAAGACACACCTCCGGGATGTCAGATACCCCGAAAGGCGTACCAGGTATTGGTATGACTTTCCATACGTCGTTAAGTTCGTTGAAATTGCAGCCGACCGATGTTGCCATAAACGTAGTTGATATTGGTGCTGCTGCGGTCGCTGCCGGGGCTTAAACATTAAACTCTTTGGAAAAGTGGCTTAGGCCTTACTTCTCGGCTCAATAGCGTGAACATCGGCTCGAAACTAACTTTGTTTGTGATAGCGTGTAAACAATATGGTAACGTTCTCCAAGCGTAAGCGTGGTAACTAACTTAGCGTGCGATACAGCAGAAGTACCGTAGTCGTATGACCCGTTTCGCCCGAACATATCGAAGCAGCACGATTGAAAGCGAAGCTTTGCGTGTCATGGCAAGAAAATGGTGGTGTGGCGTTTTTTTTCACGTGCAGCTTGAAAACAACTTTGTTTGGGTACGTACGAGCACGAGTTTCGCGCGTGAGAACGTGAAACCGGACTCCATACTGAAAACAATGCTCTACGTGTGATGGCACAAAAACGCCCGAGTGGCGATGTTTTCGCTTACACAGCGTGAAAACAACTTTGGTACGTACGAGCATGAGTTTCGCGCGTGAGAGTGGGAAACCGGATTCCTTACTCGTACAGGCTACGCGCGTGAATGCGCACCATCACCAGTCTCCTTACTTGCTCCGCGCGTGAAAACATGAAGGCAGTCCTTCTTAACTTGTAGTAACCCTGACGAACAAACTTGATGAAAGTTGATGTTGATGCCGTCGGGTCAATGGGGATCTGATTGTTCGATAAAACCCTCTCCCTCCGTAATCGAAGGCCTGATAAACTTCGGAACTCCTGGATTTCGACGACGTCTCCCGGGTCGATGGCGATCTTCCTATTGGTCGAGCAAAATCCCTTTGCCCCGTACTCGAAAGCCTGATAAACTTCGCGGCACTCCTGAAAAATGACGAACTCTCCAGGTCCTTAGGAGACGTCATTCCGCGGTGCCGGTCGATATGCAGGTCAAAGGCCGAGGTTCATAGTCCGAAAGACTGATGCACGTGTATAGGCCCTGTCTCTGTGTAAATGTCACAGGTGGCACCGAAGTGTTTGTCAAGATAACCCGTGAGGAAGAAGAAATAAGATGGTTTGAAATGGGCGCTTATGTGGCCAATATTGGAAGGAAGATTGATCTCAGAGCGATCAAGAAGAGAAGAGAAGACGGCAAGTAGATGGTGAAGAGAGGGCAGGAGTGGAGAAGAGCGAACACGTGGGCGGGGCCGTCACTTCATCCTCTCGGAATAATACCTTTGCCACGGGCAGGAGGTGTACTCTATCGTAGCCCGCATCTTTTCATTTTTTTACTTTTTTTCTCTTTTCTCCTTCATTGTCCTGGCCCCTTTTTTCTTTCTCCTTACTATTAGGGGGGACCATAGTAAATAGGGTCCAATATTGTTAGTAAAAATAGGCAAATATATAGGTTTTAGGTTGTATCGTAGGTTATATTTACTATGGTCCCCTGTAAGAGTCGTAACTCAGATCTGGGGTCACACAGCAAGCTCTCCCCCCCCCCCCCGTCCGCTACGTTTGCCCCCTATTATATACCTGGTATATAGCTTGTAGGTTGGCGTCGGTTGGCAACGGCAGTGTAAAACATGCCGCTCACTACTTGAGCTACACCACCAGGGTACCATTTTTCTTGTTTTTTTGTCTGCGGTCGTCCACAGCTGGCCGTTGAGTTAGATCGTTTATGCAAGGTAAATTACCTTTACTCCGCACAAGGGCATTGATCGTATCACAATGTGTTCGTGGTAAGGCACCCACAAGGCAGTTATATAGTACTCCCATCATTGTTGTTTCTGGAATTGGCTCCACCGGAAATTATATGAATTCATCGAAGCTGCCACCCATATTCAAGTCCGCCTCACAAGCGGTTCTTAGTAGGATGCAGCTCACCCTTCATGCGACTCGCCGGGCATCTCACGGCGCTTCGCGCTCGGTGCAAGCAATGTCTGCCTGGTCGGTGGAAACCCGACATGCTCCGTCCAGGCACTCTAGGGAGGGGAGGGTCTATGGTCGTACGACTACGGCCGTGCGTGAGATCGAGTACATCTCTCCTATCGAGTACACCCCCCCCCCCAACCACCCCCCCAACCACCCCCCGCCTACGTTTCCTGCCTTCAACGTCACGGCGAGAAGACTTCCAGCCCTTGCTCCCTCGTTGACTCGCGTCGACGTTCGCCTACCCACGCCACGCGCTCTCGGCACTTGATTCCTTTTTTTATGTTTTCGGAAGTAACAAATCTCTCACCGCAGTGGGATCTGACTTCTCGGAATCACTTCTATTACCACAGAGTCACCGGAGGTGTTGTTCACGCTGTGTTATCTACAGCGTTCTAGTATCATTCTATTCAATGGCAACGTCAGCATCGTTACTGATGATGTGTTTGTTCTCGCGATGTTTTCTGCAGCGTTCTAGTATCATTCTATTAATGGCAACGTCAGCATCGTTACTGATGAGGATGTGTTGGATATACAATAGACCGTACTACGAGTAAAGACAGGCTCGTAGTCAATCCGCACATTGTATTTTTACCCGAGCAGCCAAACGAGGGACCTCGTACACTCTCGTATGCATGCGTCGTGACCCCACGTCTAAATATCTACGTATGGATATCGACGCCCATACTGTAATAGCCTTAGTGTGTTGGATTTTCTCCGCGCGTTAGGCTAGACACTACCAATATTAAAAACGACATTTTAGAATACTCAGCATTTTCTACGTATTTATTACACTCCTCCTGCTGTATGAGCACAGACACGATCAGGGGAGGGGGAGGGGGGGGGGCGAGGGGTACTCGATAACATGCATGTGGTCGTAGTCGTATGACCATAGACCCTCGCATCCCTATCATGCCGGGACGGAGCACGTCGGGTTGCCACCGACCAGGCAGACAGGCACTGCTTACATCAAGCGCGAAGCGCCGTCAGGTGTTCGGCGAGTCGCATGAATGGTGAGCTGCATCGTACTAAAAACCGATCGTGAGGCGGGCTTGCATATGGATGACAGCTTCAAATGAGTTGATTTAATTTCCGGTGTACGAACTCGTAGCCAGTTCCAGAGACAGCAATGAATGGCGCCGCTACATAACTGCCTTGTGGGTGCTTCACCATAAACACTACGTGATGATACCATCCCCCTTGTAACACTACAAAAGCTTCTCCACCCCCCCCGCACAAATGATCTAACTCGATCACCAGCTAGCTGTGACCAAAGGCCAAAAAAAAAGGAAGAAAAACGTTCCCTGGTGGTTTAGCTCGTGTGATGAGCGGCAAGTCTACTGTGTCGTTGTTGATCGACGCCAACCCAACCAACATATATCCGACACGATATGGGGGGGGGGGGGGGGGGTATTAACACATTATGACACTGTCCAGTATTTCTACATCAGCACACAAACGACGGGGGGGGGGCTATTATCGTCCTAGCTTAGACTCGTCAGGTTGCTAATGCGCACTCGTCTTGTCTTTCCTGGCTACCACTCAACACTAACTAGTGGGGAGGGGGGGTGTACTCGATATCATGCATGGCCGTAGTCATGTGACCATATAGACCTTCGCGTCCCCTACAATGCCGGGACGGGGAACGTCGGGTTTTCACCGACCAGGCAGGCATTGCTTGCACCAAGCGCGGAGAGCCGTGAGGTGTTCGGCGAGTCGCATGAAGGGTGATCTACAGTAGTAGCTGCATCCTACTAAGAACCGCGTGTGGGGCGAACCTTCTTGCAGGACCTGGATGACAGCGCCGAACGAATTGATTTGTTTTTATGTGTGGCCATTTCCAGGGGCAACAACGGGGACACCATGTAACTGTCTCGTGGGTACCGAGTGGTAAACACTACGCGATACGATCATCCCCCTTGAATTTCTTGTGCGGGGCGAACGGTCTCCTCTCCGCCCCACACAAATGATCCAACTCGACCGCCAAGATATCAGCACAATGTACATTCGATTTTCAGTCTGCGACGCTATGCCATAATATTGGAAAGTCATAGGTTGACGCGCGCGATCTTTCTTTACCTTATTCCTCCAGCAACAGTGGGCCGTCACTGTCAAGGTCTCGCCAGCCGTTGCATTTTATGCCAATCCGGACGAAAACGTTTACCATCGTCGGCGTGCAAAGTCAGAGTACAAAACGATCCCTGTATTTCCGTTCGGATTGGTTTTTATTTATCTATTTACGGAGGACCACATTAAATAGGACCTGAACGGTACACACACAAAAAAACCATATGTATTGCTATTTTCACTAACAATATTTGGTCCTATTTACTATGGTGTCTAGGTGTGGCGCCCGGATATTCTTAGTATTTTTTTTACACAGACAGTGAGGAGCGACCGGGTATGCCGTATCGGCGCAATCGCTGTGACTTTGACAAAGTGTGAAGGGGCGACCCGACCGATAACGTCATCGCCTAGGTAGTGCGTACGTAAGTGAGCGGCGTAGTAGGTAGTACGTACGTAAGCAAGGAGCGTAATGTCACGGCAGGAGTGGTGCTTAACTTGTTCAAGCTCTCCTTACACTAGTAGTAGCTGGCTTCACATACATACATGTAGATATATATATGTCACCCGAAATATGACATGCAAGGAGTTTCGTTAGGAGCGCAAAACTAAAACGATCAGCTTTTCCATGCGCTAAAATAGTGCCGAAGTAAATGCACCAGTAACAACATCCTTGCTTATCATGGCATTCATTCGTCATCTGACAATGTGCGGCACTTATTCCAATCACGCCATCCACAATAAAATCGCTTTCGATTTGTCGTAGGATACAGTACTGCCGCCGTGCTTCTGCTCTGGAGAGTTATTCGCTTTCCGTGTCTAAGTCTTTTGTAGAACTACACTACTATACACATTGTTGGATGGCAAGCACATGGATAATGAAAGGGTGTATTAGTGTCAGCAAATATAATGCCTTGAAACTGGAAGGGGTTATCAATCAGACCTGAATACTAAACAAAATTATGCCAATACTGCATGGGAGCCCTAGCAGGTACCAGATACCAGGTAGTTGATTTCACTCGAGGATATATATATATGTGCAGTAAGTAGCTACTACCAAAAGGTATGTAATAGTTCGGTACATACATACATGGCTCCTCCTTTTTGAGAGGCCCCTTCAGCAACGCAGCCCGGTCGTGTAGCAAAGCGTCTATTTATTACTACTGTACGTAAGTAGGGCTCCGGGTTCCTCCCACGGTATGCCGTTTCTTTTTAGCTCGGAAAATTCCGGCCGGTGGAGAGATCCTCAAGCGAGCAATGTTATGAGGCGTGGATTGGGTAGGCGATTGGTTAACCTTTTACCTCCAGCCCAACGGACCAAGACCTTAACAAATGGCGTCGTCGGCAGGACATGGGTGGTTGGTCGTGAGTTCGGATCTCACGTCCACCATGAAATCGCTTTTATAAAGAAAAAGCGAGTTTCCTCATGTATGTCGAGAACCTGAAAAATACTCCTGGATCCTCAGAAATTGGAACCGCGTTTCGGTGTCACGCGGCGACCCGTATATATATCCCGTCCGTTCCAGGTGGGGGGAGAGTGTTGTACCTGGTACGGTTTTTAGATTGGATAGACGATCGGTTAACCTTTTACCTTTATTTAGCCCGACGGACTAAGACCTCTACCCCCTTAAAACCGCAGTCATCCCGGTTCGGGGATAAACTAATTGAGATTTATTTGGCTGGTTAGTCCCCAAAACGGGGCTGCGGTTCTAACAACGACCGGTTTGCGTATCACGTTCACTCGAGTACTTGTATTGGGACTAACGCACAGAAGAACTGAACAAACGTTACTTGGGGGGGCGCGAACCAACTTCTTCGAAGAAGTCGTGGTTCGGGTGGGAGAGAGCTCACAGGACGTATTAACCCTGTTAGAACCGCAGTTCTGCTGTGGGGACAAACCACCCAAATTCTAAGTAGTTTGCCCCCAAAACGGGACTGCGGTCCTAAAAGGGTCAAGCCGCCACCCCTTTATGCCGTGGTCATATTGGTCCCGGCGAAAAAACGCTGTTACACCTCCGTTTGACGTCCCCGACACAACTAACTGTCAGTAGAACAAGACGCGTGCTTGCCTTTATTGGGATATATTAAAAACCCCCTATTTTTCTGAGGCTCCTCGCTCGGTTATATATATATATATATGTATGTATACAGCATCTCGGGAACATCGCCCGAATAACGGACTATTACGGAGGGCCATAGTATATAGGAGACATGCGGCACAGAAAAAAAACTACACTCGTACGTACGTATGTTTCCCTATTTTCACTACGAATAACAATATTTGGACCCTTACTATGGCCCCCCGAAATAACATGAGAAAATTTATAAAGCGCCAAAAACCCGATGACCAGCCCCAAAGCCTATGAATGGTTTGTCCTAATAATACTTGTAAAATTCAGTAAAAATGGGTTTTTTTTTTTTTTTTTTTCTCATCCCATTCATTATCTTCGCACATCTTCTTCTCTCTCTCCTTCCAACTCGTAACTCAGATCCGGGGTCACATAGCAGGCTCTTCTCCCCCCTTCCCGCTACGGTACGTGCCTTCATTTTTATCGCGAGAAGATTTCAGCCTTTTCTTCCCTCGTCGACTCGCATCGAATTGTGCCTACCCACGCTGCAAGGCGCTCTCAACAATTGGGTACAGACTACTATTACGGGGGACCATAGTTAATAGGACCTACGGTACACACAAAAACCTATATATTTCGCTATTTTTGCTAACAGTATTTGGTCCTATTAACTATGGTCCCCCGTAATAGACGTATTGCGCAGCTTGCAAAGTTGAGCATCAACTATTCAATCACAGCAGTCGAACTCACATCATCTGAGTAAGGTAATTCATAACTTTATAAAATACTATTAATTCGTACGAGGTATATCGCGAATATTATTACCACTCTGACCCGACATATAGGGAAATGAATCATATACTTGTTCAATTTAATAGTTCCTTATCTTTTAGGTCAGAGTGATAGTAAAATGACTACAAGAATATATAATGGTATCCCAACGAAATTACCTCGGCCCGTCAGCAAACTACAGACGTCGTGGCATACACACCAATAATACCGGTAGGCTTCAACGTTGGTCACTTACTTATCAACATACTATACCCCGAAATCATACATACGGGTAGCCGATATGGGGTACTGCTGCCACAGCATTTGGCGTCCAACGGGCGGGGTGGTGCATTGACGAGGAGTGTGGGGGGTAAACTATTGGCACGGAAGGAAGGGAGGCAGACTTGGTGCATGGGTTTCCTTTTGTTTCGGAGGTTTTCTTCTTTCGGGAAAGTTATGAGTGATCCATGTTGAAGATCATGCTGCACATTGTCGGATGGCAAGAGAAATAATAATAGGGAGGGGGAAGGTGCAAAAGCAGGAGGAGCCTTCATAAGGAAAGCGGGGTATTTAGATGATTCAGACTGTTTTAGGGAAGATAGACTATATACTATTATAATACTGCTGTACTCTTATGGAGAATACTCGTCGTATGATGAGAGGATGTTCGATTCAAGTCGGACTGGAACGTGTATGGTCGTACTTAACTATACTATTAGTGGTACGGAATACGGTACACTGTCGGAGGAAAAAATAGTTTAACACATTATGTGTATCTGGTATCTACTATTGGAATACTTTGTAAATATACCGCGAAGGTGTTGCCTGTATGTACCAGTCTACCGGAGCAATTGACCTACCGGTATGTTTTACCCCGGGTAGCTCACAGAGCAAGCAACGCCGAAACATTTTATGCGATGAAATTCCAGCTGGGAAAAATGAACGAAAACGAAAACCTGGACACACACCAACAAGAAGCCTCTAGTAAATATGCTACTGGCGCCTTCCACAATCGAGCGATGTATGTTCTGCCGAGACGCGGGTACACCACAACAAGGAGAGGAACATAGGGGAGACATGGCGGGAGCCGTCGTTTTAGCACGATATTAATAATAAGTTAGTTGCTAAAAATAAAAAAATAAAAAATCCCTTATCCCAAAGTTCCTGAAGAAAATCGAAAACAAAAAAAAAGTCCACAACGAGGCGTTCCACGATAGAGGTTCACCCTCTTTTTCCTGAGGCTCCTCACTTACGGAGCTCCATACCTCACCCGAAACCTGATTTCAGCAAGCTCAAATCCCATCCCAATGATTAAATCTCATGTCCCAAGTATACAAAAAAAGTCATTTTTTTAAACGATATTGGCATTCCGACGATTTGGGGTTAAGGAGCCCCGTCATTCAGAAACAAAGTCGCGGAAATGTGCTACCTCTGTCGTAGAACGCGCCCAACGGTGATATTTTTTTGTCCCGGCGCACACGTTTAAACGATGCCTCTTGGGAGCCTTAGGGGGGGGGTAGAGCTTTTCAGATTCGCGATCCGAGCAAACGTCGGGCCTACGGAGGGTCGAGAGCCCGAGCATGAAAGCAGTATACCTTCGTTTGGGTGTTCGAGTTGGTTCGATCTCGGCGGTGTGCTTCAGCAACCAACTCTTAAGGGACGACAAACTGGGTTCTTTCAGGCACCACCAGCTGTCTGTGCGGTCATGACTGCGGTTTAGATTTTCCGATTCGGCTGTTTTGACGTTCTTTCCCGAACAAAGCGCGATGAGCTGAAGAACAGCTTTTCGCGCCAAAAAACAAAAATGCGCCAACCGCCCAGCGTTTTGCCGCCTTTTAGCAAGCAACGAGGTGCACGATTTCAAAATCCTGGCTTAATATTCGCAATCTCCAGCCCAATTGGGTCCCACCCTGAATTTTTCGAAAACAAATAGGGACTGGGGGATTTTAAAGTATTGTTCTCGCTTTTTCGCGTTAAAAACCGGACAATAAGTTACTAAAAAACATCGTAATCGTTATCAAATCTCGACGCCCAAAGGAAAACATGCACCCTGAGTGCAGCATAACTTTTTTTATTGCGTGATGGGGAAAAATTCATCACCATCCCCCCCCCCCCCCCCCCCCTGGCGAGCTCCATAACGGTTCACTGCGGAAGGCGCTACTCTGTATAACAACCCCCCCTCCCCCGCCGATTTCCATATCTCCTTACAGCCATCGGATTCAACGACCAAGCCCTTCCAATATTATAGTAGATACCAAGCGGTTGCGCAATCGTTTCGCTTGCCATCCGCCAAGGTATATATATGCACAGCATAAGCTTCAACGTTTATCACTCACAAGCAGTCCCTTAAAAAAGAAGAAAACCGAGGGGATACCTGAACAGTGTGGGTATGTATGCTGGGCCCTGGTAGCTCTAGCCACAGCACACTCGGCCGGATTGAGACTCAAACCGATCGCGGCAAAGTCAGGATCCCAGGATTGAGACTCAAGCCCACCGAAGCCATCGCCGGAGGGCCCTGCCGGAGGCGCCTTGCCGGGGGCGCGGTGTTTCACAAGTGAGCCCATTAGAGGTAAAGCATGCCTGGTACGATGGTTTTGGTCCGTGGATGGTAGATTGACTGAGGAACGAAATGGGATATAGCGGGAAGAAGTGCCTGATGGTGTCGGAGGGGTCCTCCACATAGCCCAAGCCGCGTCAATCAGTACTGGTTAAAGCGGATCCATCCGTCGTGCTGATCTCCCACCTTCCCCTCCCTCCCTCCCTGCCTCCCTCCCTCCCTCCTGCCATTGTCCCCCTCTCCCCCCCCCCTCTCTCCCCCCCCCCCCCCCCCACCCCGCTCCTCCCTCTCTATATACATTTCCCTTTCTCTCTCTGTCTCCATCTATTTCATCCCCCCCCTCCTTATCTCTTTTTGTCTCTACATATATCTCTCTCTCCCTCATCTGTGGTCGCACGACTACCACTCACTATGGCAAATCATGATATCGTGTACGCCTCCCTCCCTTCTCTATATGTGTCTCTCTCGCTCTCTCCCGCTCTCTCCCGCTCTCTCTCGCTCTCTCTCTGTCGCTAATAACGTCTTCTCTGCGTTGCGCGCCGGTTGGTGGGTTTCCGTTATGTTACGAGGCGATGATTGAGGGCGTATGTTTGTAATTGGCCCATACACTGATAACGTGACAGCTCCTTCAGACAGTGTATTCCGGGGGGCCATAGTGAATAGGACCAAATAAATGCTGTTGGTAAAAATAGTGAAGTGTGTAGGTTTTTGTTCGTATACCGTAGGTAATAGGTCCCCCGTAATAGTTGTGTATTGCCAATCAATGTAGTAGTATACTGGCAGGAGGTATTGGAGCAGGTGCCGGCTCTATTAATAATAATATGTTACCTGCTATGTGCTTACGACCTGCTTTATTTAAGCATTTCGTGCGAATTTTGTGTTGCTACTATTATTGTTGTGTGGGTATACTTGATAATAATTGTTGACAGACAACGGGTCCGGCCGGCTATATGGCGGTATGTACAGTCAGCAGGATTGAGATAAAACGATATGGGGTGAGATATAGCGATTCGCGGCATGCACTGTTGCAGAGTGTGGCCCCGGCGCAAGACCGAAAATAGCATGCTTCTGAACTACACATTAAGCGCCGGTTGCCTCATTTCGTCCCTCGCGCCTGCACACCACCAACGCCAGAAACCACAGCGCCTGCCCTAGACCCTGCCGTTAGTATAGAAAACCACAAGAAAAATATAGTCCTGTATATAGCCTCTAGGCTTGTCGACGGCAGAAACCAGTGCCGTGCCGTCCGCTCGTGTACGTATATCATATTATGCATCATCTCTGCGCGTGAGGCTAGGGACGAAGCGAAGGATCACTACTAGTATTACACGGGGGACCATACCAGGTATAATAGAACCTATACTATGGTATACATAAAAACCTATATATTTAACTATATTTACTATTACGGGGGACCATAGTTAACAGGACCTACCCATAAAAACCTACCAGGTATACGTATGTTTAACCATTTTTACCATTTTTACTAACAATATTTGGTCCTGTTAACTATGGTCCCCCGTAAGAAAAATATTCGGTCCTATTCACTATGGTCCCCCGTGATCGTCTGCCCTTCTTCTTCGCCTGTTGAAACTCCCCCGCAGTGTGGGATACGTCGGCATGAGAAGTGCCATCGGTCGCGAATAAACCCCAGAGTTATATCGTATGCTGTGCGCACTGAACACGTACGTACCTGATGTGTAATATCTCTCTTGCATTCCCGCCTACAAGGACACCGCCTCGGGCGTTTCTAACCGTTCCCCCTATACTCCAGAGTGTGGATCTACAGTCTGCTGCTTCCCCCAGCTCTGGTGCTCCATAAACCCCACCACCGCACATTCCTCGGCTCGTTCGCCAAAAAAAGATTGCTTGGTTGATGCATTCCCGCCTACAAGGACACCGCCTCGGGCGTTTCTAACCGTTCCCCCTATACTCCAGAGTGTGGATCTACAGTCTGCTGCTTCCCCCAGCTCTGGTGCTCCATAAACCCCACCACCGCACATTCCTCGGCTCGTTCGCCAAAAAAAGATTGCTTGGTTGATTATCATAGTATGGAGAAATACCCCATGTTCTCGTGCACCATTCCTTCTCAAGCCTGCAGTACCCACACAGGACAGCAGTGTCGAGAGCGTGCGTTTGTGCATATGACTACGTATGTTGTACATATGTGCGCACGCACGTATGCGTACGTATCGCATATACGTACAGCATTATAGGAATAATAGAAGCAATTGGTCTAGATGTTGATGTACGACGCAAAATAACCACCGGAATAAATAAATAGAAGAGGTAAATCGCCAAGCACAAAAACCATATTCCAGAAGGTTCCTACCGCACAACTTCGAGCGGTGCTTTTCTTCGGTTCCTTTTTTATCTTGGCCGTCATGGGTTCGATCGAGCTCCCGGAAGAAGTGAAGCGGCACGGCGAGCAAGGCTGCACCGAGAGAATCGCGAACCTTCGTTTGTTTGCTGGTGGACTCGGGCGTAGAAATAAATGCGACTAAAAAAGGTCGCGACAAAAACAAAACAAATCAGGCATGCCCAACGAGCAAAATTCTAGAGAAAATTCTATACACAAGCCCACTTCTACAAATCAGACATGCCCAACGAGCAAAATTTTGGAGAAAATTCTCTACACAAGCCCACTTCTACAGAATTTCACACTCTTTCCGGTAGACAATGACATTAACCTGGAAGTAAATAGGGCCTACTACACAGCAGTACACCCAAAAACATACCAGGTATACATTTCCCTATTTTTAATGACAATATTTGGTCCTATACGGCGTACTATTACGGGGGACCATAGTATATGGCCATCATCGTCATGATGCACTCCCTTCTTTGGGGCCCAAGTAACTAGCATGGTGCCATCTATCTGGGCAACTTTGCGTGTCTGTATGCTCCAGTGCCTGCCTTTCGTATTTTCTTTCCCCCCCGCCCGTGGTTATCGCCTTTTTGTCCCTTCTTTTTTTCATTTTTCTTTCATTCCCGTTTGTACCTCTTTGTGTCTTTGCTAGTATGGTCCGTTTTGCCTTTTTTTTGCGTTTTATAAAATTTGCTATCTACTTCTGTTTTTGTTTTGTTTTTGTTTATTTTTCGCTTCATCTTCATTTTTTAGGCTTTTGCTGCTATTTTTTACTTCCCTGGTGTCCGCAGTGGTGGAGTGCGTATGCTTGTTTTTTGTTTTTGCCTCTGTTTTTACTTGAGGTAGTTCTTCCACTCCAGAGTTGTTATTGGAGCCTGTCCTGCGACCACGGACTGCATTGCATTGTGAGTTAATGTGATAACAATAACAAAACAACAAAACAAGTAAATATATATTTCCCTATTTTTAACGACAATATTTAGTCCTATACCAGGTACCTACTATTACGGGGGACCATAGTAAATAGGACCTAAGATACACACAAAAACCTACATATTTCCATATTTTACTTACAATATTTGGTCCTATGTACTATGGTCCCCCGTAATGTGGTTTCCCGTCATAGTATAACGAGGAGTAGTAGTGGTAAAAGTGGTGCTGCACGAAGAATGGATGTCACCCGCGTCCTCTGATCGAGAGAGATAGATTCCTCTGGTACGGGCCATTCTTGTCAACACTCTCATTGTAGTTTTAACATTGTTACGGGGGTCATAGTAAATAGGACCAAGTACGTATTAGCCGGTCGCCCCGGTGAATCAAGTGGTTAACCTCGAATTCTACTGTGTTTGAGTCCTGGGTTCGAGCCCCAGGTGGGTCGGACTTTTGACTTTATTTGCGAAAATAAAAAATAAAAAGGATTCAATTGTTGAGAGCGCCTTGCAGCGTGGGTAGGCACAACAATTCGATGCGAGTCGACGAGGGAAGAAAAGGCTGAAATCTTCTCGCGATAAAAATGAAGGCACGCACCGTAGCGGGAAGGGGGGAGAAGAGCCTGCTATGTGACCCCGGATCTGAGTTACGAGTTGGAAGGAAAGAGAGAAGAAGAAGATGTGCAAAGATAATGAATGGGATGATGAGCAAAAAAAAAAAAAAAAGTACTGCTATTAGTAAAAATAGGTAAATAAATATAGAGGTGTTTGAGTGTACCGTAGGCCCTACCTGGTATTTCCTATGGTCCCCCGTGAGAGTGGAGAGGCCTTCGTTTAGCCGGCGTTAGCGGTGGCTTGGTAGTAGGTGGTCCGCGTACCTACTATTAGATCAATTTCGTGGGTTCGAGTCTCACACCAAGTGCATACATACCTGGTACCAGTACGTATTATTATTATTATTATTATGATTATTTTATTTTATTTTTCATCCCATTCATTATCTTCGCAATTCTTCTTCTTCTCTCTCTCCTTCCAACTCGTAACCAGATCCGGGGTCACATTATATTGTTACTATTCATATTATTATTTCTCCTGCCATCGACGATGTGCAGCATGATCTTCAACATTGATCACTCATAGCTTTCCCGAAAGAACAAAACCTCGGAAACAAAATTATTATTAGTATTAGGCTTGCCACCCGACAATGTGCGCAGCATGAGCTTTCACGTTGATCAATCAAAACATTCCTGAAAGAAGAATCTCCGTCTGCGAAATAAACCTATACAGCAAGTCTATCTATCTCTACTTCCTTCTAGTTTTATCTACGATGCTCTATGTGTGTTGTCTTTGCTCCTTCCTACATCTTAATATGTACTCGTTACTTCTATATCTTTAGATCCTAACTCGCATCCAAGCTCCATCCCCACGCCACATTGGCGTGGGTCTGTCATCCCCTCCCCCCCCCTGCTCCTTCTCGATTCCTGACGACCTCTAAGCTGGAGTCTAAATCGCGATACCCTCTTCGAAATGGCGACCTGTGTAGTTACCGAGACGATTTGGACTAGGCGTAACCACCGGGGGCCATAGGTTTTTTTTTTTTTTTGCGTTTTGCGTTTTGCGTTTTGCTGTCTGCGTCTGTTTTAGTTTTGTTTTTGTTTTTCTTTTGCTTAGCTTCATCTTCTTCTTTTAGGTTTTTGTCTGCTATTAATAGTCTCCTTTTTGCTTCCCTGGTGTCCGCAGTGGTGGAGTGCGTATGCTTGTTTTTTGTTTTTTGCCTCTGTTTTTACTTGAGGTATTTCTTCCACTCCAGAGTTATTGGAGCCTGTCCTGCGACCACGGACTGCATTGAATTGTGAGTTAATGTGAGAACAACAACAACAACAATAGTAGTAAATAGGACCTACGGTACACACAAAAAGCTGTAAATTTCGCTAATTACAGACAAATCTGAAAAATGGGAACGAAACAAACAATGAGAACGGACGTTTTTTTTAGAAAGCAAACCAATTGTGTACAACTCCAAGAAAAAAAGTTGACAGTCCTGTGGGGCTGTACAGCAGCCTTCGAATGAGCTGTCGCTCAGGCTGGAAGTCCTCGGCATCGCCGCGGTAGCCAGCATCTAGAGAAATCACAATAGAGCCAGCGTATATCGCTTTTTGCGCCCACCCGAAGGCACGAGATGGAGCATGACCGTTCTGACGAGCTCCTCTCACAGGGCTGGCCAAGGGGTTTCGCAGGATCATTTTGGTTATCTGATACACCACATGGTTCTGGAGATACGGCTTGGTTCTCATTTTAGGCTTCGTTCCCATTTTTCCGATTTGTCTGTTAATTTTAAAAAAAAATGTACTTATAAGAATATTTTGTCTTATTTGCTATGGTCCCCCGCAATAGTTCATCGCCTACCGCTCTGAGAGGTTTTGTGCGGGATCCGCATGGTACAGATCCAGCCGAGGAAACACGTGCTCAAGGATCGTTCAGAGCATACATACCCTAATAATAGGTCCCGCCGGCAAAATGAGGTATTGGATCGTACAAACTCGCGGATAGATGCATATATATGTAACCCTCGAAAACGTCTACTGTACTTCATAAATATCTGTCTCCGAGGTCTGAAATACTATAATTACGGGGAAACATAGTAAATACCTGGTAGGACCTACAGTGCGTACAATAGACACAAAAGCCTACCTGGTACCTTAGTATATATTTACGTAGTTTTACTACACACACACCAAAGCCCTTATTTTTGCGAAGTTATAATGCCAATCTTTGATAACATTAGTAACTTTGTTTTCCCCCCGTGACGCTGATTTTTCCATACGAAAACAATAATAAGGTGTTGTACCATGATGAGCTTCAACAGTGATCACTCAGAAACGCTCTCGGAGGAGAAGAAGAATAAGAAACAATGGAAACCAGAGCAGAAAGAAACTCACGGTATGCACTAAGACTAAACTCCTTCTTCTGTGCGTACCGTACCTCTATCTCCTTGGCCAACCCTTTTAGGACCGCAGTCCCGATTTGGGGACAAATTACCTAGAATTTGACTAGTTTGTCCCAAAAACGGGACTGCCGTCCTAAAGGGGTTACCCTCTATATGTCCCAAGTGTTTGTCCTTCCTCTTTCCTTGTGTTTTACGCGTTGCTCTACCGCGTCCGTGGGGTACCTACTATCATGCTCATTTAGCATCCTTTCGTTTTCCACCCGACACTGCGTGGCCTGAGTGTCAACAACCGAAAACTGCGAAAACTATATGTACCTCCCTGTTCTCCTTCTCCTGACGCTTTACCTCCTCCACCCGCAAGAGCCGAGTGTCCTCCTCCCCAACCACTTTCGAAGAGGCACCTTCCTACTCGTTGAAATGCATGCATAGATATACGGCCCGTGAGGAAGGAAAAAGAGCCGTTTCAGGCCCTAACGGTAGAAACACGCGTGTACGTGGAGAGAGAGGGGAAGAGAGAAGGGAGTAGAGAGAGAGAGAGAGAGAGAGAGAGAGAGAGAGAGAGAGAGAGAGAGAGAGAGAGAGAGAGAGAGAGAGAGAGAGAGAGAGAGAGAGAGAGAGAGAGAGAGAGAGAGAGAGAGAGAGAGAGAGAGAGAGAGAGAGAGAAAGAGAGAGAGAGAAAGAGAGAGAGAGAGAGAGGGGTAGGGGGGGGGGGGACGGGGGGGGGGGACGGGGGTGGAAGGGCGAGATTTCGCAAAGAGGTGACGAGGTGGTGGGTGAAAAAGAGGCTTAACAATGCATCTTGCTGCAAAAAAAAAAAAAAAAGAGTACAAAGTTAGTTGGTACTTACATGTATGTATAGTATGCACAGCAGCCCCAAACTGCGGTACGTATCTACAGCACATACAACTTACCATGCAGCAGGATATAACCTTTAGTTGTGCCGCTGAATAAAGCACGCGGAACCGTACTGCTTGCTGTAAACACTATCAGACTAGGGTGGGATCAAATATCCTTTGTGCGGCTCTGGCCAAGAACATTGTCTCTGGGAATGGCCACACCAGGAAAAAAACAAACAAACAATTCATTCGAAGCCCTCATCCATACCCAAGTCCGCCTCACGGGTGGTTTTGGGCAGGAGGCAGCCCAACACCTCACGCCGTTCCGCGCTTGGTGCAAGCAATGTTTGCCTGGTCGGTGCAAACCCGACGTTCTCCGTCCCAGGTTTGTAGAGATGCGAGAGTCGATGGTCTTACGACTACGGCCATGCATGACATGAGTACCCCCCCCCCCCTTACCGTAGCACCAGTTGGGGGCTCCCCAAGCGAAGAAAACCCCCAAATCCTTGGATTCCCCATTTTTTTGCGTTTAGCAATATATTCCGTGTATATAGATATGTATACCTGGTATGTATGTATATATATTCTAGTCCCCCCTTTGACTATTTGTGGATAGTTTGATTGGAGCTAACATCTGCGCGTTTGGAAGACGGCAAAATGGCATACTAAAGTACTTATATGTTCGTATCAACAGCATGATGACGGTGTTGTTTCCTCGGGTGGAGTGCGGGACAAAAAAACGTCTCTTTTTAAGGTCGCAGGATTTGGTCAGGCATGGAACTCCTCTACCTGGCGAGCCCCTCAGAGCAATGCCCCCCTAGGGGTTGGGGTTGTGGCTTGTTGTATATATATGTTTCCTTTTTTAGCTCCTTTTGGGGTGAGAGGAGCTCAATGTCCCACCCGAAACATGACTCCGGCAAAAGGTTGTTTCTGCAACCAGACCAAGAATTATGTGCGTCACTTGCAGTAGTAGTCCTAAAAACAAACTATATGCTGTAGTAGTGAAAGCATCGTGTACTGTATTCGTACGTACCGAAAGTTTCCCACTCGAAGAGCTCCATTTGTCAGAAAATGTTGACCCAAGCAGCGCAACGTCTACCATATGTATGGTGGGAAGAGGGACCTTGTCAGAGATACATTTTTAAGGCGAACGCTGCGTTAGCGCGCGGGGGGGGGGGGGGGGGGGGGGGTTCTACCCTCATTTTCAATTATCTATATATATACTGCACCTATCTAGAAATGGAAGTTTTGACGTGGGGGTTGCACTGTTTGGCTCTGTATGTTCTGACCGGCGAGGTCCGAAAGCGAGTAGCTATTACCTGGGTATGGTTTTCGTAAAATTATTGCTTTTACTAGGACTAGCCCAAGGAAAAGGATCGTAGAAGCGTTTCGCGAACGAACTTCTTAGAAGTAAGTCATGTTTCGCTGTTTGGCGCGATATTTGTGAAGCTCCTCGTGCAAGGGGGAACAAAAGGTGCTACTCCCTTAGAGGGGCATTGCTGGTTATGTCGGTGAGGGGAGCAGTATGATAAGCAGTCCCAACCTGCCTGGTGCCAACCACGATCTCGAAAGCGAATGAAAGCTTCAAACCTGCGAGAAAAACAGGGCGGCAACACACTCGGTTGAGTGATGGCGAGCGGCTGAAAAACAAAGGGCTTGATAGCGACCCCTCTATCGGAGCAGGACTCGCGCGCTGTGCTTATCCACAAAAAAAACATCAATTTGTTTGTTGTGGCCCCCACGGTGGAATTTTGTTCGGCCCTTCTTTGGAACCCTTGCGTGTTTTCAGGAGAGTGAAACGGCTTTCGGCCATCTCGAGGAGGGTCTTGGGGGCAGCCAGTACCTTGGGGATGGGCGATAAGGCAAATTTACGGAGGGGGGGCGGGACAGCGAAAGGGACTCTCCTCGGCCGTATACTCGACAATAGCACTACTAGGCAACAACACGGCACAGCCATTTCTCCGTGTTTTAGTAGCTAGTATGCATAGATCAGTCATTGCTGCCGTGGTCAGCGTGTGTATGTTCGGGGGGGAGGGGTGGAAGTGTGCCTTAGGGGTCCTTTGTTTTGGCAGGGGGGGGGGGTACTCGATAGCAGATACTCGATCTCATGCATGACCGTAGTCGTGGGGGAGGGGGTGTACTCGAGATCATGCATGGCCGTAGTCGTATGCCCACAGACCCTCGCACCCCTGCAATGCCGGGACGGAGCACGTCGAGATTTCACCGACCGGGCAGACATTGCTTGCACCTAGCGCGGAGCACCGTGAGGTGTTCGGCTAGTCGCAGGAAGAAAGGGGAGGGGGAGGGGTGTACTCAATATGTTCCATGGCCGTAGTCGTATGACCATAGACCCTCGCGTCCATGCGATGCCGGCGCAGAGCACGACCAGTTTTCACCGACCAGGCAGACACTTCTTTCACCAAGCGCGAAGCGCCGTACGGTGTTGAGCGAGTCGCATGAAGGGATTCAGGGGGGGAGGGGGGGGGGGGGGCAGCGTGAGGGGGGAAATGAGCAATATTAACAGTAATAGTAGCATGTCCGGGGGGGGGAGGGGGAGTGGGTGTACTTATTCGTTGCTTGCCATAGTCACTTGACCATTGGCCGCGCATACATTTCGAGACGGAGCATCGTTCCTACGCCTACTAGTGACACCTCCAAGAGTTGGGCGCTCATTACGTTGTTTTCATACATTACAAATATGCGTTTTGCTATTCGAGGGGGGGGGGGGGGGGGGCTAGTACTGGGAAAGCGAATGTAGTCACATAAATAGTAGTACTCGGGGGGTGAGCAAGGGGGTGGCACGGGAATGGAAACAAGGCTATATTGACAGAAATTAAAATATACCAGAGGAGGGGGGGCATACTCATTTGTTGCTTGCCTTATTAATTTGACCATCGACCTCGCGTCCCCTTCGAGACGGGGGGTAATCAGTATAGTAAAAGAACAGTGGTATACGGGGGGAGGGGGGGGCATGGTATTGGGAAAGGCACTATACTGACAGAAACAGTTTTTCGAGACGGGAGGGAGGGTGGTTTACATGAAGAGGAATAGTAATATTCGAGGGGGGGGGGGGGGGGGGCTGGGGGTGGGGGGGGGGCAAAGACGTATATTAACAGAAATAGTGACACTTGGGGGGGAGAGGGGTCAGGGTATTTCGAAAAGGGAGTATACTGACAGAAATAATAGTGGTCGTCTTCGGGAGCGGGTGTGTGTGTGTGACATGGTTGTGGGGAAAGGAAATACGTCAACAGAATGAGTAGTAGCTTTTGGGAGAGGGGAGGGGGGGGGGGGGGTGAAGAGAGCACACGCAAGCTAGAGAGGAAGCAAGACGGCGGGGACGCCCTCCTTGGTACGACCGACATCAACACCGACTGGGTTGCACCAACGTCGACAGTCTTTTACGCGTTGAACATCGTACGGCCGCCGGCTATATAAACCAGCCATATACTTGCGCTATCCGAGGCTTCTTTGGAAGAGCTTGCGTCGGAGGGAGGACCGCTGGCCCGTCTTGCGGTCATATCTATAAGTATTTCGGACTTTAAAAAAGAGGTCCTGTCCGCGGTTTTCAAGCAAAAAACGAGAAGCAGGAAAAACGCGGGGGGTTGAAGAAAGGTATCTAGAAGGGTTTCTTACTGAGTACGCCAGAGTAGAGGACACGATTCATACATCAGCCTACAGGCTGAAATATGGAATGTGTATGGTCAGATAGCCAAAACGAAACAAACATAATAATATTAAATATAAAAATATATGCGGTGATGAGAGGAGGAGATATAATGGGAGAAGGCGGGAGGGGGGCTGGCCGTAAAAGGCAACCAATCTCAAAAAGGGCGAGTTCATCATCATGTGGCTATATGTGTTGCATAGAGTGTGTATGTCGTGCCTTTCGTGTCTACGGGGTACGGGGATTTCTCCTGTTAGGAATGTTTTGAGTGATCAACGTTCAAGCTCATGCTGCACAGTGTCGGATGGCAAACATGACACTATTAATAACGGAAGTGAGGTAGACTTGGTGCATGGGTTTCCTTTTGTTTCCGAGGCTTTCTTCTTTCGGGAAAGTTATGAGTGATCCATGTTGAAGATCATGCTGCACATTGTCGGATGGCAAAATAATAAATAATAATAATAATAATAATAATAATAACAACAACAACAACAACAACAACAACAACAACAACAACAACAACAACAATAATAATAATAATGATAACAACAACAACAACAACAACAACAACAACAACAACAACAATATTAATAATAATAATAATAATAATAATAATAATAATAATAATAATAATAATAATAATAATAATAATAATAATAATAATAATAATAATAATAATAATAATAATAATAATAATAATAATAATAATAAGAAGAATAAGAATAAGAATAAGAATAAGAATAATAATAATAATAATAATAATAATAATAATAATAATAATAATAATAATAATAATAATAATAATAATAATAATAATAATAAAATAATGGTACGATGACATGGCATGTTTCATTGTCTGCTTTTGCTCCCTGCGGGACAATTTAAATTGAATACCTCTGTGGCGTAGTTTTGTGACCACAGAGCTTGTATCTCTTTATCATCGAGTAATCGGCACGGATTCTGGTGGTTGTGTTGGGTGTCGACGGTTTGAAAGAGCGGTTTCACTATTATTTCAGGACTGCAGACCCGTTTTGGGGACTAACCAGCCAGATTCTAACCGGTTTGTCCCCGAAGTTGGCGACGATAGATCTGAAAGGCTTAAAGTGAAGAACACACACATTATGTACGTAGCACTATGCTGGTGACTTGGTATTCTATTTGTTGATGGAGAGAAAACGGGCGCGTGTGTGTTTTGTGCATGTTTTTTGTGCGATGGAACTTTGTCCTGCTGCTGGCGACTTTCGGGCAGAAAAGAGTACGGTCGGGTAAAGAAGTCTATTATCGTGATGTCAGCTGCTCGGGCTGTATATTGAAAACCATACATACATACGTACCAGATTCGAGAAGTCTTAATTGAGAGAACAAGCGCTCTATTCTACTCTGTCTGGATCCTAAACGTCTGTGGTTCGTGGAGCTGACAGAGGAATAAGAGGTTCGTGCGAACACCAGGCACCCCAGGTACATATAATAAACCTGTTACAGATAAATATATATATATATATATAATGTAGTTCGTATCATCAGAATAGATAGAGCTGAACGCAAAAAGGAGAAATGAGTGTAAAACGTAACCACAATCGTGTCGTAGATGTCGCGCACAACAGGCAGGTCAGGTGTGCGAGCTGTTTTTCCATACTGTTTAATACCAGTGGGCGCTCCTTTTAGTACTGCAGTCCCGTCTTGGGGACAAACCAGCCAGTCAAATTACAACTGGTTTGCCCCCAAAACGGGACTGCAGTTAGTTCTAAAAGGGCTGACAAGCATTATCTTGAGAAAAAAATGTCTCAGAACGGCACGAAAAATAAGAAACTCGAGCCAAGAAACACACTCATCGAGTCTCTTGCTCAACAACAGTAGTAGTGGGACCAACTCTAAATATATGCTATTTTTAATACCAGGGTATGCGAAAAAGTTAGATGATCCAGGTCGGAAAAAAGCAGCGAGCCTGGACACCAAGTTGGCGTTTATTAACACCGAGCGCCAACTGTACACGTACGTACTACGAATGATGGGTACGAGTATGTATATATATATTTTTATTTTTTTCTCGTCCCTTTCATTATGTTCGCACATCTTCTTCTCTCTCTCCTTCCAACTCGAAACTCAGATCCGGGGTCACATAGCAGGCTCTTCTCCGCCCTTCCCGCTACGGTACGTGCCTTCATTTTTATCGCGAGAAGATTTCAGCCTTTTCTTCCCTCGTCGACTCGCATCGAATTGGGTATGTATATATGAAGCCCCTGCTCCATAACAACGAGAAGGTCCACATCTCCTGCATATAACGTGTACGCAGATAAATGTGCGCATTAATGGTATATGCCCACAGGCATATAGATGGATGCCATGGTTTCATTTTTTGTCTCCGTCTTCTTCTCTTTCGATTTGTCTACGTACTTTGTTTTTGTTTTCTCTTTGACTGTTGATTGTTTCTCTTCGTTTCCCTATTTCATAGATTGTGTATGTCGTTCCCTTCGTAGCTAGTATGATGACACGGACATGGCATTATTGCATTGCCCACTGCACAGTGCTTACTGCATACCAGGTACGTGGCAACGTAGTATCTCTGTGGCGTGGCTTTGTGACCACAGAACTTGTATCTCTTCTAGGATTGAACAATCGGCACGGACACTGGTTGTGCTGGATGTCGACGGGTAGCAAGCACGGTTTAATGTCAAGAACACACACACATACATGGTTGTTGTGTGCTGGTCCACTTGGTACACGTTATACTCACTCACACCTTTTGAAAAATGAATGTTTTTTTGTATATATCAATATATATATATATATATATATATGCGGTGTGTGTCGTTGCTTGTAGTGATGTGTACCAGGTAGTTAATGTCGTGTGTATGCGTCGGTGGGTGTGGTGCCTCCCACTAGTTTACGGAGCTTTCCGAAAACCCGCCGCCACCGTCACAGCGAGAGAGAGAGGGAAAAATATAAATATGGGTCGAAAAGTGAGGAGCATTGCGTGGTCGCCAGAAGCCAGAATAATAGTGTATGATTTTAGGACCCCAGCCCCGTTTGGGGGACAAACTACTCATAATTTGAGTACTTCGTCCCCACAACATGACATTGTGGGACTGCGGTGCTAAAAGGCCTAAGTTAAGGTTATTACAGTACTACGAGACCACGAGCAGCGCATACTTGTACTACAGTACGAATCCTACAACTTGCCGAGTGCATACAGCGTACACCACAGAAGGGGCCCGCCAACGAAGGACCATAAACACCTACGAGTACAGCAGTAATAAATAGTAGGAAGGCTTACAGAACCTTACCGTGACCCCATACTTGAGCAACCTTTCTTTGAGCCCCTTTTAGAACCGCAGTCCCGTTTGGGGGTAAACTACTTGGAATTTGAGTTTTTTGTCCCCAAAACGGGACCGCACTTACTTCAAACATGTATTGGCGCCTCCCAAAAAGTGAGGCTTATTGTCGTGTTCCTATCGTGCAGAAGGTTATTTATTTTTATAGTTGTTGTGTTCCTGGGCACATACTTTGGACCAGCGGCATCAATAAGTAGCCTACAGTCTATACCTGGCACAATGCCGCACAGCGCAGTTCATACAGCAAGTAGTCAGAACACAGCAGCAAGCAGCTAATACAATAGTATACCCGCCCCATCGAAATTAAAAATAGCAGAAACCGAGATGGGTTGCACTGACCCAGGCTGAATCACCAGGCTGTTTGTGGCGGTATAGCCGTAGTATATGGATGGTGAGAACTACATAATCAATATAATGAAACCCACATACGTACCTTTGTACGTGATACAGCAGTACGCGCGAGTAACCGATCTGAGCAAACCTTGTAGCCTTTGATGTGGCGGTGGTACCATCCTTGAGCACGCAACCCTTGAGCAGCCTTGTGGGCACACCATGTCAGGATATATTTATAGTACACAAGTCCCCTCCTCAATTGCAAGGTCCCCACCCTGCTTCCGATGGATACCGATATTCTCCTTGCTTCTGTCGACGGCATCCCTAACCCTCTCGCTCCCGTAGAAAAGCGTGCTTGGGCCTGCTGGTAAGGTTTGAGAGTCAGCCGATTATCCCGGGCACCCCTCCTGGAAAGAACGACCGTGCCTCCGCCGCTCTCGGTAGCTCGAGGATTTTTTCTTATACGCCCACTGCGCCCCGTTGTCTGCCGTTTTACATGCTTCGAGGGGAAGCCCCGGGTCCAGAGCCCTTTTAGGTAGCTCGTCCGTTGTCCGAGAGATGCGATGGCGATAAGGGTCGCTGCTCGCTTGTCGGGCATGTTGGCGAGGTAGTGCGCAAGGCGGTCCGCGCCCCCATCCCTCGCTACCTCCGATGCTCGCCCTGCACGTATTCTTCGGTGCCAATCGGGACACCCACCACCATGAGCCCTCCTTCGTCTGCGATGCGGACCTCAACCCTTTCAAGGAGCGAAATCTCCTCCGCTTTCGAGGCGTGCCCTTTGGGCGGTAGTGCCCCTGTTTTGACGGCGCTCACCACAGTACCGATGGCATCTACTGTAGCTCTCGCCGGACGAAGGCAAATGTTCTAACCGTGTTGGCCGTGATCCCCGCAAGGCCGACAGAGACATCGTCCACGTACGCGAAGGCTTCCGCTCCTTCTTCTTCGAATTCCTGTCGCAATCGCTTCAGCCCCGGTCGCAACGCCTGGCAGAAACGTGTCTGGCTCGTTGACGATTCTCTGCCAGAAGGCTGTCATGCCGCTTCCGAGCTCCTCTCTTCCGATCTCTGTTTGAATGATGGATTGCAGATGAGCAAATCGTTGACAGTCGTTTCCGGGGCCTGAGAGGGCGTACCGGGAGTTGAGGACGTCGAAGAGCACCTCGGAGGCGTACTCATTGTCGGGGCGCCAGGGGGGGACGTGTCCATCTTCGACCTCGGTGGCGGTCGCCAGCACTGTGCAGCTGCCGCCGCCGCGGAAACGGCGGCGTGGTTTTCGGAGGGGAACTTGCCCACCAACGTGTTCCACGTTTCCTCGTTCCCCGCTGAAAGGGTTCTGCCAGAAGGTTGCGTGCTGCCACTTTGACCCCTCCCGATTGGCAACACGCCGACGACGCTCGTTCAAGCTTCGCCATTTCCGAAGCTTCTTGTGCGGCATCCCGTTCTCTCAAATCCTCTCTCCTGGTCTACGCAATCATCGATGGAGGCAGTTGGAGCACTATGTCCCCGCCCCCTCCACCACAGCGCGGACCTCTGTCGCCTCTTTATCCGGCCGTCCGGTGAGTGGAGCAGGGCTGGCATGAGGTACCATCACTTTATCGCTCACAGAAGCGATTTCGGCGTCGCCAAGTCCCGCTCCGGCCGGTTCTCTCTCATAGCGTGGGTGAGGATGCCGAGCACGTTAACGCTCAGTCGTGCATGTGCTCCTGCCAGCTGCGACTGCATTTTCTTCTCGAAATCGAACAACGTTGCCCCAGGTCCTCCAAGGGAACGGCCTCGAGTGGTGGCCCTATATGCCCAGGCTATTTTGTCCCATCCGTACCAAAGTCCCCGGCTTCGCAGGTCCTCGTCTCCTTTGGTCTTCCCTCCCATCCGCGCCGCCCGATTGCGGAGACCCGGGTCAACTTAGACCGCTGCCTCCAGTGCGTCCCGTCTGGGATGCCGCGCTCCGCAGTCGGCCGCTGGACAGCGGAATGGTGTCGGTGCCGTCTCGCCCGCCAGGGCCTCAACCACACAACGAGCGAGCGTGGAGCACGTGGCGCCCTTGCCCACATGGAAAACGTACCGCCCCGCACACTGGCTCAAGCGTTACACCGCAGACCCCGTACGCCACTCCACCTACATGTGGTGTCGTCCAGGAAGTCCCGGGGGCGCGTCCCGTTCCCTGTTCTCCTCCCCTGCACCCCCGGAGATCCTCCTGCCGGAACCACATTGTTACTGTACTACTGCTCGCCGCCACTAAGCACTATATTATACATACAAGGTAATATCTGGATATATCTTAACCCGAAGTTGTTGACCCTTTTACAGGTAGAGTACGTCGAACAGAAATCTAAATAGAACTACTGGTGATAATACTCTATTTCCCAGTGTTTTTTCATTTCCCCGAAGAAAAGTGGGCCTTAAGTTAATATTTGGTGAATTTCTTGTTCTGACTGATGAGTAGTATTCGTGGGGTTGTGCTGCTACTACAGGCAGTAGACGTACAACTCGTTTTCCTGAATAAAATTGCTATTATTCCTATTTTAGTATTACGGGGTAAAAAACAGGACCAAATATTGTTAGTGGAAATAGGGAAATATACAGGTTCTTAAAAGTGCCGTAGGTCCTATTTACTATGCCCCCCCCCGTAATAGTAGGCGACACCTATACTTACTTACTGTAGGTAAACAGGAGAAAAATGGTCCACAAGCTGGACTTCTTATTATTTTTGTGAGAATGTGGGTGCATATTCTTCGCTGTGACTTCTGCCTTCCGTATAAACGACTCTCGAATCTTTATTTTCCTGTTGCACTGCTACTACTTACTGTAGTAGTACGAGAGTCCTCTGTGATGCCGTAAATAATACCACTATACGACTTACTACAATAAGCACTAATACTTACTTTAAAATATACTATTAATGCTACCTATACCGTGGTACCAGGTATACTATTAATACTATAATAATACTATACCAGGTATATTATACTACTTATATTAATACTATACTACTACTACCACTATACTGCTATACTACTACTCATACTGCTGCTGTGCTTATACCCGTCGTGCGTACACTGATGAGCACGGCTGTGCGGCACTTTTTTCTTTTCTTTTACGAGGAGAAAACAACAGGGATCGATCAGTGATCATCATGATGCTGTTTCGATTCGTTGGCTCATAACAACGATGATGTATACCACAGGTACCTGGTATTATTATAGTATGTATGCTGGACGATTTCAACGACAACACAATTCTGAGTGATAAACGTTGATGCTCATGCTGCACACATTGTCGGATGGCAAGCTAATACTATTAATAATAAACCTAATAAACGACAATGCATCCATTTTCAGAAAAAAATATCAAACACATGAAATCTCTCCGTCGGGGGAAATTGTGAATCCCTGTCGTCGTTGTTTGTTTCATGGGTCATTGGGCCGAAATGTAACGACCGCTCGTCTTGAAATATTCGTGGAGAACAATCCTTTTTATTGTGTACACAACATCCTCGTCCATCGCCCCGGTGGTTTAAGTGGTTAACCTCGAATTCTACTTGTTTGAGTCCTGGGTTCGAGCCCCAGGTGGGTCGGACTTTGACTTTATTTGCAAAAATAAAAAAATAAAATAATTCAATTGTTGAGAGCGCCTTGCAGCGTGGGTAGGCACAATTCGATGCGAGTCGACGAGGGAAGAAAAGGCTGAAATCTTCTCGCGATAAAAATGAAGGCACGTACCGTAGCGGGAAGGGGGGAGAAGAGCCTGCTATGTGACCCCGGATCTGAGTTACGAGTGGGAAGGAGAGAGAGAAGAAGGTGTGCGAAGATAATGAATGGGATGAGAAAAAAAATAAAATAAAAAATAGAGGTAGTGTCTTTCATCATTTCTTTGTGTGTATCTACGTACCAGGTATATCTTTAGGTTGGGTCATACCGCCGTTATATCATATCATCAGTACGTACCTGGTACGTACTGCATGTATGTAATCTCTGAAAGATCTGAGATACGAGTTCGATACGTCTAAAATCCGGATACGAATTCAAAATATATACCTGGTATAAAAAAAAGCAGACTACTCGTATATAGGGTATGGTCTACAAGAAGAACCTACCGCCCTTCCTCTGTCCAGACGCAACACGAAGCGGTGGGTGTGGTGGGTGGATGGGTGGGTGGGCAACCTCTCTCTCTCTGTGCTGGGTTTCAATTTACTGTAGAAAGCTGTGTGCCGGTGTGCCATGATGATTTTATTTTCCAAAAAATCACAATAACTGGTACATATAATAAATACAGAAAAACAGGTATAGATAGGTGCGTACGTACCTCGCACACGTCACAGCTGTGAGTTAAACCGATCGGTCGATTTGTAGCAGCACGCTATATTACGCATGTACGAGTGCTCGTATGATACGTATTAATACGTACGTACGTACGCTAGTAGTAGTGCTGTGTGTGGCACTCGTACTTTCACACACACAACTTATACCAGGTATTTCACTCCTTGCTGGCTTTTGCTCTGTGGCTGCTGTGCTGGGTTGTCTCTTGTTCTGGCTCGCTGTCTTCGAGAAAAACACATCCATCAGTTTTTTTTGTTGCCTATCGCATGCATGTGATTGGCCTGGATATCCTCAAAATTCGAATTTTGAATCAACGGCCGGTCTCGGAAGACAGAATAAAATAATTACTTGCTACCAAAAATAGCGCTGAAACAAAAAATTGTCCGCTGGTGCTGTGCTGCTGTGGTATCATTTATTTTTCGGGTATATATGATTCCATAACTTCGAATATCCTGATTTTATTTCGCCTATCAAATTCGGAGCCAAACAAAAAACAAACACATCGGAGCGACTGCTCGTGGTCCGAGCACATTATATCCCACGCCGCAAAGGCCCTTGACCCACATGAAACTGTGACGAAGCTTGATACAGCAGCAGCAGAAACAGCGTTAGGAGAGGGGGAGGAGGGGCCCGCGCGCCGCTTGGTCCTCACTCGCGGGCTCTAGCATAGCCTGTGGCCAGCAGAGGGGACGGGGAAACTCTGCATGCTAGGAGAGGACAGCCAGCCCTCTTTCCAGGAACAGGCGAAAAAAAAACGCATCGACATCAATCAACAAAAAGCTATACAAAAAGCTATATAAATTTGTTGGAGTGATGGGGCGCCGCGGCATAGGCAGCAAAATATCCATCGTGAGTGTCGTGTGTCGTGCGTGTTTTTGGCGAGGGATTGGATAGGGTAGGGCGAAGTGTGATGAGCGATTTTATCTAGCGTACGAAACCGTCTGCAGCAGTGCGCACGTCTCGACAACAGTCGGCAGGGTAGGCCAGCCTGCGGCCCATTGTCTGATCTTCCCTTGTGTGGGGAGGGGAGCGATTTATCCCAACCCGATCAGACACCAGACAAGACACATACATGCAAACAACAAAAAATCAACATACCGAGTCTGCGCTGACTTTCGTTTGAATTTGGTGCTTCTTTCAGAAAACGGTTTGAGGCGGTCTCCCATCCATCCCGATAATACTCCTGAGATAGCAGTAGAAAGAAAGATTCTCACATGACAATAATTTTTATTTTTTTGGTGTGCTTTTCGATGCCCCCGGCGAAGCCGTAGGTATTATGTGTCTGACGCTACTGCAAAGTACACTATACGAAGCGCGGCTATACTTTGTTGTTGTTGTGTCGGCGGCAACAACAACGTATCACGAATAATTTTTGTGTGCCTATCGTATCTTAGCTTTAGCTTTGTGAGAGCACGTACGTATCGGCGACGGCTACTATTAATAGAAGAAAGAACAGAAGAACACGCCGAGATGGGTTCGTAGGGAGAGAAGGGCGAGAATAAACACCCCATACTCCGCACCGACTAAGACCACACAGCCCAGACACAGAGAAGGGGCAATTCCTCGATGCTGCATATATGCCAGCTTATCTATAATAGTTCGTAGCCCCAGCAGCCGGCCTTTGGCGTTGGGAACAACCTACCAGGTACACAAACATACGTAAACATACCAAGAAGGCAACCAATGCCGTCGAGCTATGGCGAACAAGGTCAGGGGCAGGTGGCATTTACAGAGGCCAGCCAGAGTGCTGTGCCCTTGAGCGGTGGGGAGGGAGGACCGGACTCGGCGGCCTCCACGCCCGATAGCAGCTCGAACGAACGTCGGGAGCTAGCACAACTGCCGCCGCAGCAGGGGGAGTCTAAGGAAGGGATACCGCGGCACGAGGAGGAGCAGGAAGAGGGACCTTCTGAGATCAGGCAGCCAAAGGTGGCAGTTGGTTGTTCTCTCTGCTGTCGTGTGCCTGGTACAGCTTCCTCGTGACCTATTTCGCTCCTCGTTTTCAGTACGCACCACCTGCTTCCCGTACTACAGCAGCATGTACGAATCCATATCAAATCGTACCATATTGATCGATGTACAGTACCTACCTGGTATATGTGTACAGAGTTAGTTCGTGCTGTCTCTGGCTTTTTTTTGGTAGAATAAATAAGTGCTGGCTGGAAATTTTCGTATTTTTCAGAGCAGTAGTTTTGTTTTTCCTACTGCTGCCGCTGGGCTTGTACAAACACACCACAGTAGTACACGTTGACTTGATACAAATGTTGGAGTACGAGTAAATGTACTCGTATCCCTGTGTATGTGCTTCCCAAGCTCGGGCCTCCGGTCCCGTGGGATTGCGTTCCTCGCGCCCGCAGGGGCACTGCGGGTGGGGTGTTCGTGGGTGCTGTTTCATTTTTTCATTTTCATATTTTTTGAGGTTTCTTCGCTTTGGTACTTGTACCTGGGACGAACCGAGATCGATTTATATTGTTCTTGTCGTACCTTGTTATGAAAGCTCCCACTAAATTGGTCCACCCGGGTATGATACGTACGAGCCACGCGTATCATCAGCAGTAGCGACTCTACCAGTACAAGCGAGAACAGCTACGTGTAGGAGGAGTACTTGACGAGCACGTTTGAACGTTTCACGTGTAGAAGCTGGACGCGGGGTGTCGCTGTAGCTATGATATACCTGGTACCAGCGTACGATAACTGGAGCTACGGTATACCAGGTACCTGGTAGGACGCAATGTACGCATATTTTGACGGGGTCGGTCAGCAGTCAGCAGTTTATCGGCACCACGACGATGCCAGTATTTTCTCTTTCCACAACTTCGCTGTGTGCAGGAGTAGAGCGGCCTTTCGAGTACAACAGCAGGAAGGAGTAAGGAGGTACTGCTGTGAAGTGTGGGAGAGAGTCTACAGTACATTCCGTGGATGATCCAACAATCGAAGAATGCAATCGAAAAGCATAAAATCGTCGCACAGAGCCCTCGAGCCCTCCCAAACTAAAGCACCATATTCGCACATACTAAAACAAAATAAAACAAAGCAACGTCGTACCTACCATACCTGGTACATAGTATGCCTCTGGTATTTTTTTTTTTTTTTTTTTTTTTTTTTTTCCATCCCATTCATTATCTTCGCACGTCTTCTTCTCTCTCTCCTTCCAACTCGTAACTCAGATCCGGGGTCACATAGCAGGCTCTTCTCCCCCCTTCCCGCTACGGTACGTGCCTTCATTTTTTATCGCGAGAAGATTTCAGCCTTTTCTTCCCTCGTCGACTCGCATCGAATTGTGCCTACCCACGCTGCAAGGCGCTCTCAACAATTGAATCCCTTTTTTTTTATTTTTGCAAATAAAGTCAAAGTCCGACCCTCCTAGGGCTCGAACCCAGGACTCAAACAAGTAGAATTCGAGGTTAACCACTTGAACCACCGGGGCGACCGGTATACTGGTAGATGTATGCCGCAAGCATTTTCGAGTATTATTGCTGTCCAACAGCACTACCCAACCTAATAGAATGTACCGGTCGTACGGACGTGCTTGATTCAGGATCAGTATACTTATATTCCCGTGCCCAATCGAATAATTAGCCCTACGAGTACGTTCGTATGAGACTCCTGTTGTTGTACAAAAAAAAAAAGTAAAGCCCCACACGTACCAGTATCACAGACGGCATCCCATTTTTTACCCCACCTGTGTGGTGTGGCACATCCCAGGTACTGCTACAGCATTACGAGCAGGTAGGTACTTGTGTACCGATACATCGCGTATGCATACTGCTGTACGCACGGAACGACGCCACTTCGACTTTATTTTTGCCTCGAAATTGTGGATATTTTCGAGCCAGGAAGCGTACTCGTACCGACGGCTTTCCCTATTTTTTACTTATCTGTATGTACGTACCTGGTACTACTGTAGTCCCCGGACGTCCCAGCGTTTTGGACCCGTGAAAAGCTTCTTTCTACGAGTCGGACATACGCTCATCCATAATTCAATTTCCACGTATCGTACACATTGGTGGCGTTTTGCATAGCACTGCACTTACTTGGCGGGTTGATCGGAGTTGAAAATCTTACTGCTATTAAAATTAGTGTGCACTGTTCGCTGCGCTGTTGGTATATACGTACCGTATACTCGCAGAGCACCGGGTTGCAGGGGTGGTCCTATGTACTACCAGTATTAAATAATAGTTGCGTTTTCCAGCGCTCGATTTGTTCACCAATACACTGGTATATATACCGAATAAGATGGGTGTTTTCGGGAAGAAAGATCCGATCCAGTCCAGAGCCTTCCAAAACTACAGCACAGCTGCAGTACTGCCTGTAATACTCGTACATGCGATGCTCGACCTATCCGTTGTCGAGAAAACGAGCGCTGAAAAAACGTTGCCGCCCTATTCAAACTCGACGCTCCTACGGTGTTCAGCGAATGCCAGGCAGGTATGTAGGTACTTAGCAGGTACCAGGTACCAGGTATGAGATACTCGTTGTACAGCAAAATGTACGCGCGTGTACCTGTGTACATGCATGCACACTTACTTGTATATATGTCCATGTCCTAGGAGTACGTACGCGTACATACCACCTATGAAACCTCGGGTTATTTGTTGTTTGTGTGTTCGTTCAGTCGCCAACCGCCACGACCTCTAAAAGAGCCTCTCGACCGGGACCTCTACGAGGGGGGAACGAATGAGTATGTTTACCGGTGTACTGCTACCTGGTACAGCAACATACCTGGTATATATACTGGCACCTGCGATACTCGTATATCTGGTACTGCTATTAATAATACCTACTACTACTATTAATACTACTGTTTGTTGTGCTACAGTACTCCTGACCGTAGTGCTCGCTTGCTGTATGTACGAGGTGCTGCATACTCTACGTACGATACCTCGTACCAGGTGGCAGTTACAACAACAGGTGTTTGTTTCTGGTCAGTCAAGCGTAGATGGCATCATATATACACCACCCCCAGCCACCACACACAGGGTGTCTCGTACACTGGCGGTACATGTATTAATCAAAAGTAGGAGGCGTTCCTCAAAGAGAGAGCCTGACGTGTTTACATCACCCCGGATGGAAAAGGTGAGGACCGTGCGTGGCGATATAAATATCAAGACAAAATGGTGCTTACATTGCCGTCCAGAGCAGTCTAGCGCGCAGTAGAAATATTAGTACTCTGTAAGTACTCCTGTACCAGGTATGCGCTATTAATAGCAGTAGTAGTAGTAGTAGTAGTAGTAGTAGTAGTAGTAGCAGTAGTAGTAGTAGTAGTAGTAGTAGTAGTAGTAGTAGTAGTAGTAGTAGTAGTAGTAGTAGTAGTAGTAGTAGTAGTAGTAGTAGTAGTAGTAGTAGTAGTAGTAGTAGTAGTAGTAGTAGTAGTAGTAGTAGTAGTAGTAGTAGTAGTAGTAGTAGTAGTAGTAGTAGTAGTAGTAGTAGTAGTAGTAGTAGTAGTAGTAGTAGTAGTAGTAGTAGTAGTAGTAGTAGTAGTAGTAGTAGTAGTAGTAGTAGTAGTAGTAGTAGTAGTAGTAGTAGTAGTAGTAGTAGTAGTAGTAGTAGTAGTAGTAGTAGTAGTAGTAGTAGTAGTAGTAGTAGTAGTAGTAGTAGTAGTAGTAGTAGTAGTAGTAGTAGTAGTAGTAGTAGTAGTAGTAGTAGTAGTAGTAGTAGTAGTAGTAGTAGTAGTAGTAGTAGTAGTAGTAGTAGTAGTAGTAGTAGTAGTAGTAGTAGCAGTAGTAGTAGTAGTTACTAGTATAAATAGTTGTTATTGTTGTTGTTGTGGCAGTATAGCTGCACTAGTAGTAGTATTAATAGTAGTTTTTGTTGTTGTTGAGATCGCACAACCAGAGTGTGATCGTGTTGCAGCACTCGGTTTTGTCTCCCAAAATGGGAAAGTTGTTGCCAACAGTTCGGAGGAAGCAGCGAGGTGTTTTCGGAAAGATCTGGCCGAGAGCCTCCTGAAAATAGAATGCTCGACTGTAGCACCCTTTGAGAAAACGAGCGCGGAAAAAAGATTGCACCCCCGTGCGCGGACTCAACGCTAGTTACCGTACTTTTCGAAGGCAGCCGACGTGTAACACACGTGTGATAAAATAAACACACTCCCTGAAACGATTTTCCGCGGGCCGAGTTTCTCCGAACCCAGGCGGAGGGGGCGGGGGGGGGTCTTCGTTTGTTGGTTATTTGACGATTATGACCAGGCATTGACCACACGCATCCCTTTCGAGACGGGGAATCCGCAACAAAGAGTACGGTTTTTTTAGGAAAGCTCTCGGCGGTGATGTATTCCTTTTCCATGGAAGACGCATCGCCCGGCGTATTCAGTACGCTCTCCCGGTTGTCGAAAGTAAATCAGGTATTTTTTGGTATTTTTTATTTTTTTGGAATTCGTCCGAGGGGGTGTGTTGCCTTATTATCAGTCATTTTGGCACCCGTGTGATCAAATGAGTATCTGGTACGTAAAACTAAATAACATACCTACGAAGGAAACCTAGGATAGATACAATAACTACTGGTCTGATGGTGGTCTGTTATCTTGTCAGCCATGTTTTTTTGTCACCCGTGTGATAAAATGAACATATAAAAAATAATAACAGGAAACCTACGAACGCTATTCTACCGGGGATATGATAACTATTAATACTGGTACGGTGGAGTTTTGATGCATGGTACTTCTGGCCTGTACTGTACTTGAATACTGCTGCTGTAGTTTGGACGATTAATATTAACACATTAATACCTCGTACTACGAGTGTTTATACCGATGAAAGTCAAAAAGACACCTCGGCTGGCTGTGAGAGATCGACATTTTCCTCGAAATTCATGATTGCAACCTTTTCTCCTGCTGCTGTTGTTGTGGAGTATCCGGCAGCCTAGGCACGTATTCATGTGATACGTGCGGCAATAGCACTGAACCGCGGTATCTACGTGGCATCAGAACAAGAAGCAAACTACGCATCGGCGGGTGGAGGGGGTGGTATGTGCTGAAGGCGGAATGTCCGTGTCTGAACGAGAACGGGGAAAGCGCGTCGGTCGTACATCGTAGACCCAAGTTATCGTGGCTGGGCCGCTATCGAGCGATCCCAGTGATCCATATTAATATTAATAGCACAATGGGTGAGCACGTATGAATGTCACGCGCATGCATACATTGATAGTACCAGCCCGGGTATGTGTGTACCGGGTAACTGATACCAGGTACCATGTTTTATTCACCAGTACATGCACCAGGTAACTAAACAAAAAACTACCGGTACCATTCTCATCCAATTATACCACTGCTACTGCTTGTAGTATATATATGCCATACCAGCCAGCAATCAGTCGTGGTTGTCGCCTCGTCCGTTCATTGCGAAAAAAAACCTCGCTAACTCGTCGAACCACTCCCTTATATATACCAGGTATATTAATAATAATATATAATATATTATTATATATATATGTACCCGAGTAATATATACCAGGTATGCAGTACCAGGGTAGTAGTTCCGGCCAAAAATAACCCTAAAAAAAAGCAGCCGGAAAAACGGGAAAAAAAAAAAACGAGAAAGCTCTCAGTTTACTTGTAGTCAGTGCCCAAGGAAAGTTGACCCTTTCTATGGCTGGCTCCGGCCCAAGGAACCATGTGTTATGCACTATTTAGAAGTGCACGTATGCTTGCCCACGACGCCTAAATCCACCCCCGAACATGAGAGCAGCGCGTTTGTACAACACCACACATACCATTCTGTCCGAAATTGTAAAGAGATACCGAATGTATGCTGTTTTTTCAATCCGAAAAGGTCCTCCTTGTAATACTGCGCGAAATGGTATTCCAAACGATGTATGTATCGGTTATATACTGCTGTATATAGGGCCGCGCTCCCGTTGTGTGTGTGAACGAAACGCTGCTACTCTGTCCGAAATAATCAGTGCCGAATGTATGTTTATTTCTCAATCCAAACGGCCGTTCTACTTCTTCTGTACAAAGCGGTATTCGACACGAAGTTTCCCCCCTATATATAGGACCGCGCTCGGAATTTAAGTCAGATCTACGTCTGTTTCTGCACAATGCAGCACTATAAAAAAAAAAAAAAAAACGCACGACTACTATTAATACTACTGCTTGCTGCTGTAAATACCAGGCACCAGATGTTTAGCAATACCACAGCAGCAGTGAAGGGTACCTGGTATTACCTAGCGCAGGCGCGAGTCCTGCCGACGACGCGAAATGCGAGGGTATTACCTACCGTGAAGGAGGCACCTACTGAGCTATAGGGGTAAAAGATCGACCGATCACCCAGCTCAGGGTAAAATCCTTATAACGCTCTCCCCCCCTCTGAACGGCGGGTCTTTGGGGCGTCGGAACCGTATTCGTCCGTACGCTGACCTACCCGCTTCGTTTCATTGTTACCTGGGGAACCAGGGAGATGTGTTTTTTAGGTGTGCACGCGCAAGCGTTTCTGTAAAAGAAACGTTCGAAGTGAGGTTCGAACCCGTGACCTGGACGACGTCAAATTTATTTAATGTGATGGGAGTGACCTACTGAGCTATATAGGGGTAAATTATCCATCGGTTACCCAGCCCGTGTAAATTCTTATTCCAGCAGGTATATATATTTTAGGCGCGAGTTCTTGTTCAAGGCCGGGTGTATCCTACGGTGCATACCCTCACAGCAATTTCAGTACAGTAGTACGAGTGGCCGACTCTATTATTACGATGGACCATAGTAAATAGGACCAAATATTGTCAGTAAAAAGAGGGAATATATAGTTTTTTGTGTGTACCGTAGGTCCTATTTACTATGGTTCACCGTAATAGCGCGTCCTGGACTGGAGGTCACTTGGATAGATACCAACGTCCCTTAACTATGTACCAACGTCCCTTACCAGAAATGGTTCTGGCCCAAAAATGGTGGGTAGAAATTCGACATCCCTTTGCACACGGCTTTAGCTCAAAAATCGGTCCCTTGACCGGGGGGCATCGTACCTACTGATGTCGGAACGAACGGATGGCCACGTTATTTTGTCGTCGCCCAAATTATTTTTTTTCTGAGTTCGGGCACACGAACGAGGATAGTTACTTATTTTCCGAAATCGGAGAGGCGAAAAACGGTGTTTCTTGCACTAGTCACAGTTCGTATGGAAGTGCAATAATAGTGTACCGGAAATAGAGTCAATCCCTTTGTTTTCCGAGTGCGGGAAGATGAGATCGTGTCTAAAGTTCCTATTTCCTACGAGTAACTTACTTGCTGCTTTTAGAAACAACTGGCCAGTAGTCAATCGCGGGTGAAATAATGGGAAACGCTCAAACGGTCATCACGCAGATTGAAAAGTTGAGTATCGACCGATCGGTTGAACTCGCAGCTGACGAGCTTTTATCGTTTTTTATAAAATAATTAAAGAACGTATCGATCGATTCAACTTTTATTTTTCCTTGCGAAAAATGATGGCCTCCTCGTGCTAGCGTGCAAGCTTCCACACCTCGGATAAAGCGCACAGATCATCGATTTACACGGTGTTGATCTAGATCAATCCGGGCAGACAGATCATATGTTCCTGATCTGCATGATCTTTGAGATCTGTATGGTCTAGCTCATGTTGCCGGGTGGGACCCGTTTGTTCCTCACGATATTTTCAGTACTTTTCCTGGGGTGGATCTGTACTGTTCAGGCGCAGATCCCACGCAGCCTCTCACAACGGGAGGGAAGGAACTAAACCGTCTACAGTACAGGTCATGATCTGGCCGAGGACCTCATCGTTGAAAAAAAAGTAGCACAGTTTTAGAGAACGGCAGGGAAACGCTTATCGTTGCCGCTTCTCCCCTATTATCACTAATGTTGTTAAAATAGGTAAGTAAGAAACAGGGTTGTTTGCTTTGGTTTTTGGGGGCAGAAGGTGTGCTTTACACTAACGTACATTAATTCGGCATATGTTTTCTTTTTTTGGGGGGAATTTATCCTCTCAAATCCCTGGAACTCTCAGGATGAGAGATTATCATTAGACGTACTGTGAATGCAAGGAGGGTTGTCCTTATTCATGTGTAAACGTTTAGTGCGCGCGAGTACGTACGATTCTCTACTCGTAGTTCCATCGCTATGGGCCAATGTGCTGCGGTACCTCCGCGACGAGTTTCCTGCCGGGTACAAGGCCCCAAGCCAACGAAAGGTGTCGCAACGTGTTCCCCCCCGGGTAAACGTCGAGGAAACACTTGACGATTTACAGCGCTGTCGGTCACGCGAAATGAACCAGGCGGGACCGCTATAATTTGCAGCGCTGTCGATCACGCGAAATGAACCAGGCGGGACCGCTATGGTGTACGCCTAGGGGGGGGGCGTATCCGGACCGCTGCCGTCCCGCTGCCGTACAGGATGCGGAAATCTCCGTCGCGTACCTTCACGCCCTCGGGCAGGCCATTGATTCCCGCTTCGCTGCTATTTATTAGAAGTTTAAATATTTTTTCAGAGGGTAAGAAGTTTTCCTGATCTATCTACCGGGTGAGTGATCTATGAAGATAGCTCACGTTGACGGGCGGGCGCCGTATGAAACCGGCACGGCCTACATCATGTGGTAAAAGACGATGTTTCCTGGGCTGTCTGTATCCGCGCGCGCTTACACAGGTCCTGCGCGGCATCTCGTCGCGGCAGGTTAGGATCTAGATGATCTACCAGTAGATAGTGATATGTCAGTGGTATGTTCCTACTTTGTTCCTGTAAGCCGACAGAAACGCTCGCAGCCGTACTCGCGCTCATCCCCTCCTCCCCCTCCTCCCCCCCCTCCCCCTCCTCCCCCTCCTCCTCCTCCTCCGACCCCCCTCGACGCCTGCACTGCGGCTGTGAAAACTTTGGAACAGGGGGTGGATTTGGATGACAGTCACCGACATACCCAATCCATGGAGTCGAACGCTTCGTCGGTGGGCTACGTCGGAACGGAGCACATCCAGCCAATGATGAACCTAGTGGAGGTAGGTCCCAAGTTTCTCGCCTTTCGCGTCTTGCTGATGTTGGCGGCGGCGGCGGCGGTGGTGGTGGCGGTGGTGATGACGGTGGCGTTGGTGATGTTATTGGTGTTGTCGTTTTCGTTGTTGATGTTTTTGTCGTATACCAATCCGACTCTGCTGTGGCCTGAGGTCGGATGCGGGGCGGTAATGAGTCTCTTGGTTGGACGTCCCCGACCGAAACACGCCTGCTGATGTCCCGTCGCACATTCGCGCCCCGTTACAACGAACGGGTGAATGTCTTGGTCACGGGTCGGTACCTCGCAAAATGCCAGCCACCCTCTCGAAATGTCTAGTTTTCGTTCTCTCGAAATATCTCGAGGAAACACTTATAAACAACAGCAGTGGCGTTAATATCGACTCCAACCCGGTCCGGCAGGGAAGGGAGGGAGGGAGGGAGGGAGGGATGGAGAGAGGGAGGGAGGGAGAAAGGTTTCAGATAGAACGTTTCAATCAACCCACACACCTTTCTCGCCGTAATCGATATCCATGCGTTGTCTCGCGCCTCAATCGTTTTACGCTTCCGTACGTCATCCCAAACCCTAACCCTAACGCTAACCCTGTCTCGAAAAACCCGCGCCGGCGGCCGGACCCTCTCGTCGGGAACGGGGCGCCGACGGATGGGGCTGGTGAAGACCTGCCCATTGTGATGCTCCGCACCTCAATCGTCACGTTTCCTCGTGCTCGCCCCACCAACCGTGACCGTAACTCTGAGCTTGTCCCTGACCCTGGCCCGCCTCGACAGCTGGACGCTCTAATGGCGGAGGCGCCCAAGGAGCTAGTGAGCTGCTCTAGCATCGAAGTGATGACGGAGGGGGGCACGCTTACCGGTTCGGCGGACCTTTGTCTTCACCCCGTAGAGGTCAGTTTGTTTTTTTTTCTCCAGGGCTTTCTTCGCGGGTCTTGAATCCCAATCCGGGGGTCGGGTCGGGAGGTACTGCACCATTTCACGGGTCGGGTTGGGTCGGGTCGAGTCCGGTCGGGTCAGGAGGTTTTAATAATTTATCACGGATCGAGTCCGGTTACTGCTACCCGCCCCGACCCGATCCGTCCCGTCCCGCGAGGTTTGACCCGATCGATGGACAGCCTTGGTTTTTTCTGATATTTTGTTTGTTTTGGAAGGGGAGAGGGGGGGGTTGGATTACGTTGCGAAACCTGTCAATCGCTCTGTCCCTTGCTGCTAAAGGGCCTGCCGTGGTTGGACTGTTTGGTGTGGCACTAGTCTGGTCGGGCGTGTTTGGTTTTTGCTTCCCTTGGCTTGGCTTGGCTTGGCTTGGCTTGGCTTGGCTTGGCTCGGCTTGGCCTGGTTCGGTTCGATTCGGTTCGGTTCGGTTCAGCCCGGTTCGATTCGGTTCGGTTCGGTGCGGTTCGGTTCGGTGCGGGTCGGGTCGGCTCGGTTCGGTTGGGTTCGGTTGGGTTCGGTTCGGGTTGCTTCCGTTCGCTTCCTTTCGCTTCGCTTCGCTTCGGTGTAGACCCCCGGTTCGGCTCGTCGCCCGGCATTGCTCGGCTCAGCTCGATCGAGATTCGTTGAGGCTCTCGATCTCTTGGTTCAGCTTTGGCTCTCAGATCGGCTCGGCTCCTGACTCGATTCTCGTTCGGTTAGGACCCTCTACTCGGTTTGACTCTTGGCTTGGCTCGGGGCAATCTGTTTCGGGTAGTTAGGTAGTCGGCTCGGCTCTGGGGGCGGGTTGACTCGGGGACAGGAAAAGAAAGTCCCGGGTGCTCATGTTTATTTAGGTCGATTTATTGAATGATTGCGGCTTCCGACTAAAATAATTTATTGACTGAAAGCGGCTCCCGACTAAAATGTCCCACGGCTTAGATTTTTTGTTCGCTGGTTCTACATAGAACGTGAATGTCACAAACGGGGATTACGATCATGTGCCCTACGAGTGAATAGTGTCCAATTCGCACAGGGGGGCTGATCGGTTTAAATCAGCGCTCGATTTTTTGTTTTTCACAAAAAGTGGGGGAAGGTTAAGGCTTTTCCAATAATGTACCGAATAAGGGTATTTAAAAACAATATATATCTGGTCGAGAGAGAGAGAGAGAGAGAGAACCTTCCGAAAATGTGTATGTTCGGCTTAATGTATCAATAGCAAGCACCTTTGATACCGTTGGCGCGTTGCTACCGTACGAGTAGCACATTTTGGCGCAAAAAAATGATGAATGACGGCGTCCCTCAACCTAAATCGTCGGAATGCCAACCATGTTTTTTCCCCCCTGAAATGGAGTTTTTTATTTAACCTCGGGTCGCACTCTGATTTTTTTGCATGAAATAAGTTATTGGGCGAGGTATAAGAGCTCCTACACTATGGTCAAGTCAAGAGCCTCAGGAACAAAAAGGGTGGAACATTTTGGCGCAAACTCTTTTTGAATGACGGCGCTCCTCGGCCCAAACTCGTCGGACTGCCAAGCTTTTTTTTTTTTCCCCCCTGAAATGGCATTTTTTTATTTATCCTCGGATCGCACTCTGTTTTTTTTTGTCTACGAAACAAGCTTTTGGGCGAGGTATAAGAGCTCCTATACTACGATATAGTCAAGTCAGGGGCCTGAGACAAGACAAAAAAAAATGGTGGTGCACTTCTACTTGCCGTAGCGTGCGTCCGTTGTTAACCCTTTGAAAACTGCGGTCCAGTTTTGGGTACAATCCGCTCGAATTCTGAGTAGTTTGTCCCCAACACGGGACTGCAGCACTGAAGGGGTTGCGGACGCTGAGAAACGATCGGACCCCTGCGCGAATCCAACGCTCTTTTGTGGGCGGTCGGAAATATATGGATAATTTGCGCACTGCTATCAATACCAAGCGGTCCTTGAATTTATGTCCAGAGTGGTACGTGTATATGATACATACCAGTACTTGGTAAGCTTTAATATAATAACAGCAAAGTGCTTGTTGCGTAATGTTATCAAAATACTTCGTACCTGGTATATTTTTGTAACGTAGTAAGCAATTTCGACTCTGGTTCTCTCTCTCGCTCTCCTCTCGCTCTTCCTGTTGGGGTCGCTTCGGAGATGGTTGATTTGTTTCCTGCCGTTGGGGGCATTCCGATTCTTCCGCGCTGAAAACAATATGGCCGGGAAAAGGACAGAAAAACATTCCGCGTCCACGCTCCACTCACTCCCTCGCTCACTCCCTCACTCGCCTTCGATCAACTTGTCTCGTCCGTTTTTCTCCGCTTGGATCTTTTTCGCATCGTACTGCACGTATTGCGTAATAAGGCGTTTCTTTTGTCCCAGATCAAGTAACGCCATCGATGAGAAACACGTTTTTTCTGTTTTTCCAGCAGTTGCGTTTTTTTTCTCTCTCTCTCTCTTTCTCGATCGTACAACATCGGCTTCGATTCGTCGTCAACAAACTAAAATAGGCCATCGATCGGAAAGCCGTTTTTTTTCAATTCATATGTAAATATATATATATATACCGTGTCATATTTTTTTGTTTAGTTGGCACAAACGCACGAAACGCCATTTTATTGTTGCGGTTGAAAATTTCAGGCTGTAGAAACCGCTCGCGCAAAGCGTCGACTTTCCGACCCACCCCCACGTTTATTTGTGTGTGTTTCGTGTTTTGCGTTTTCTGCTGCCTGGTTTTGCCCCGCCCTTACAGCATGCGGACGCGCTGCTGTCCGCTCAGGAGGCTAAGGGGCCGAGGCATGGAATACGCGTCTTCAAGGACGCCAGGTAGGGGGGATGAAGCGACTGAACCGGGCACCCAACCCACGTTGCAGCAGTTATAGTCCAATGACTCGAGCAAAAAAAACGGAACGACAAGGATCTATTGGTCTTCACGTTAGCGTACAAAAATCCCTTACATTTGCGGACAGAGTGGTGGGTTGGAACATCACGAGGCTCACTCTTTGGGTAGGGGGAGGGGTAAAAACAAAATTGGACTACTATGCTACTATAAGAAATCGTTATCAGCGTCGAGCGCTTCACCAAAACAAAACAAAGAACTCTACGACGACATACCCTCCAGATTATTCAAGGATATTTTATGGTGCCACAGATAAGGCCCTAAGGCATCGCGCAGGTAATTGTTTTCCTTTGTTGGCGGGCCCGCTCTGACCGAAGGTATAGCAGGTACCCGTTCGACGCTAACATCAGGGTCCAATCGGGTCTTACATTCCCGTACACCAAGTACCGCTCTGACCGAGAATTTAATATTCGTTTCGTACTCATTCTAGAGTCCAAACGGTGCTTGTGTCACCGTGCATCGCTCTGACCGGAAATATAACATCCGTTTGATGTTGATTTTGGAGCCCAATTTGTTCTTATATTGACGGCCAGGGAATGATGAGAGTGCTTTGCCGACACCGAGGGCGATGTGTCGCGTCTATATATATACGGAATGGCCTCGGCCGAGAAGGTGGATCCGAAGCCTCCATTTTCGTTCTTGCGTGTGCCCCCCCCCACCCCCGCCCCCGCCCCCGCCTCCGCCCCCCCTTGGGCTTCTACACCCCCCCCCCCCCCTCCCGTCATACGACTACGGCCATGCATGAGATCGAGTACATCTCTCCTATCGAGTACACCCCCCCCACCCCCCCCCCCCCTCCCGGTTCTTAGTATATAGGATGAAGCTCACCGTTCAGGCGACTCGCCCAACACCTCACGGCGCTTCGCGCTTGGTGCAGGCAATGTCTGCCTGGTCTGTGGAAGCCCGACGTGCTCCATCCCGGCATTGTAGGGATGCGAGGATCTGTGGTCATACGACTACGGCCATGCATGATAATGAGTAGGACACCGACCCCCCCCTCGCCCCCCCCCCCCCTCCTTGGGCTCCTTAGAGAAATTCGGGTAGAAAAATCACCCCTGGAGGGGTATGGTATTCATATGCTGTCTTGCGTGTCGTAGATGCGGTAGCTGCAATAGGAACCTACTGCGTCACGGGAAACCATATTAATAGTAAGCAGTACCCATCATGTACACAGAAAACTAGATGTTCTAGTATTTTTACTGAGCCTATTTTGGTCCTGATTACTCTGTTCCTCCATAATATCACACGCCGGATGGATAGATCACGATCTAAATCATCTGCACAGATCATCTAGATCATTCAGATCATTCAAGACCCTCACCTGCCATTGTGATATCATATGGTGCGTTGGAGCCTGATCATGCTGGTTACACGCGGCTCCGACGAGAAAAAGAAATAAAACAGCTCGGGAGTATACCTGCCCTGATAGAGATCACAAACTAGGAATACATTGGGCCTGTCCGAGGTGGGGAACCTGTTGACAGATAGCAGACATATTGTCAATTGACAACAGGCTACTGCTAGGTGACAAAAGGCTACTGTCAATTACCGAGCGTGTGGAACAAACCCTTCGAGGGCTGCAGTCCTGCTTTGGGGACAAACTACTTGGAAATTGAAGGGTTTGTCCCCGAAACGGGGCTATCATAGATTATTTTGTCAATTGACGACACACTATTGTCAATTGACAATAAGCTATTGTCAATTGTCGAGAGAGTGGAACCAACCCTTTTAGGACTGCTGCCATGGTTTGGGGGACAAACTACTCAGAACTTAAGGGGTACGTATGGATCCCGAAACGGGACAGCTGTCCTGAAAGGGCTTGATAGCGGCACCCAACCATCGGCAGCGCTGTCTGCAGGCCAAGAAATTACTTGCAGCACTGCGCTGCTTGCGCTTCGCCCTCTCTGCGAGGAGAGCATAGTGGGTATACAAAATCTGGCTTACACTCGTCTCTCTCTTTCTCTCTCTCTCTCTCTATCTCTCTCTCTCTCTCTCACACACACACACGTTTTCAGCCAAGGGGGACGAAGACATGTGCTGATGCTTCCCGTGAACGCTCTCGTAAGAGGCCTCAACCAGGTGTCGATGAACGACCCCCTGCTCGAAGGATGGATGGGGATCAGCCCGGCGGAACTCGCGAGGTGAGGCTGGAGGCACCCAAACCAAACTCGCCAGCTTTGTCTTCCCTTTCGCCAGACCTAACTGGGAGATGCACCCAAGGTTTTGTTTTTTAGTTTTAAGCCAAAAATGTTGTTTTTTGTTGGGTAAGGCATGTTTCTTGTGGTCGTAAACGAGTCAATAACGTCGGATGAACAAATCATTTTCTACTGCAGATCATGTACAGATCCTAACCCGGATGCACCCGGGTTTGGGGGGACAAGACTATTAGGCTTTTGGGTGTGGGACGTTGTTTTCGCAGTATTCAAAAAAGGATTCACACGTCGAACAGATGGATCACCCACGATCTACAGATAGAGATCACGAGATCACCCACGATCTACACATAGATCGTATAGATCATCTACAGATCATATCCTGCCGTAATGAGCTACTGTGCGGGATGCGTATAGTCACATATCCATCCCGAGAAAAGGTGTGTTTTATTTTGGTGAGGCGGATCATGTACAGGTACTGTAGCTCCGCTCCGCCCCCCCCCCCTCCGGCGGCAACATGAACTCGATCGTGCGATTCATGGATGATCTATCTGCTCCGAAATATCTAGACTGCCTAGTGGGAATGGTATATCCGAGGTGAAAATATTGACTGGATAGGGAAGCGGAGAGGATAAGGAGTGGGCCTGTCGTCGTATCACAGTCCCTCAGGATTTCCGCCCAAATAATATATTGGGCTCTTCACGGGTCAAGACCTAACCATTGGGTCGGGTCGGGTCGGGTCAGGAGGTTCTCGACCTCTCGCGGACCGAGCCGGGCCACCCTTTGCCCGACCTGGCACGGCCTGACCCACGAGGTTTAACCCGACCGGTGAACAACCCTGATGAATATGGATGGGTGCTGGATTGTGTAGGATGTTAGAGGCCCAAAGACTCTCAGAGATAGACGTACAGACAGACAGGAAGGAAATAAGGCAAGGCAGACAAACGGACAGGAAGAGAGGTCGGGGAATATATAGAGAGGAGTATTTCAGCGCTCGAGATACTGAGTTGAATCGAAGCGCAAAATCGGTGCAGCGAAGGACTGAATCACGCCTTCTTTGCGTGTAGTTTTGCCTGTGTGGGAGGGGCGCGGGGCGGGGGGGGGGGGGGGGTGCAATAGACGCTGCCACGAGTTGCCGTCACTAGCGATTCTGTGGCCGTCGTCTTCGCGTGTCCATTACTCCACCCCTCGGATAGACCATGATCTACTGCAGAAGATGGCCAATGGCATCTAGGACATCTAGTACCTCACACTTGCCTTTGTGAGGGGTTGTGCTTGATCTATCTATCTGTAACGGTACAGATCCCACCCAGGGAACACACGCTACTGCTGTAGATCATGCAGGCTTCGTATACGGCTCCCACCCAGCACGAGGAGCTACTGCTGCAGACAAACCCTCTTTGGGCACTGCACTGCACTGAACAGAAAACCCCTACGTTTGACTCTACAGCAATACCAAGTGCATTGCCCCTCACAACAGAAGCGCAGTCCTAAACAGGTCAATGCAGACCGGGAATGTATCTTCGCTGAGAGATGTTCTGCAGAATAAAATAGTGGGAATCGATGATCTGCCTAATGTATGTGCGTGAAAGCATGTCGTCTCGCCTCCATCGCTTGAACTTTATTGTCTCGTATGGTTAGCGCATTCCCTTCCTCCCTGTTTTCCCAACCCTTCCCCCCCCCCCCCGCCCCTCCCCCCGCGCGCGTTTTTTTTCTGTGTTTTGTTTTTTTGTCCGCTTTTCGTTTTTGTTCGCTTTCGTTCGGATTCGTTTTTCGTGTGTTGTGGTGTCCGTTTCTTGTTTGTTGTCCGAATTTTCGCCGTGATATTTTTTCCTCGCGCACAAAAACAAAAACAAAAACACAAGGTACATGCTGTGGTCGGGGTACGACACCCTCCTCCTGCAGCAAGTCCCCGTGATGCAGGCCACCTCGGGGCTGGGCCGGTGGAGGCTGCTGGAGCTCTTCACGGAGGCGTTCGCTCGGGCGTGGGAAGAGGAGGCCAAAATTCTTCTCGGCGACAGCCAGCGGTATGTTGTAGGGAGGGACGCAGCCTCCTTGACCCGCCTCAAAAAATTACAAGCACGTTTTCGCAATAACGACAAATTACAGTGTATATATTGAGAATAGGGTAGGATAGCAGCACGTAAGTCAGCCGTAAAACGTATATCACCCGGGGGATAAGGTAACCGATCCCCTTCCTCTGACGAAATTTCGAGACTGTTTTCTTACCGATGGGGGAAAAGCTGCAGACAAACACCGGGGCGACGCACAATCATTTCGAAGCCACCCTTTTTCGTTTTGTGTGTAAGTACCCCCCTCCCCCTGCTCCGTCTCGAAAGGGATGCGTGGTCAATGGTCAAACGCCTAAGGGAGGCAGCAAATGAATACGCCGCTTGGTGTAAGCAATCAATGTCTGCCTGGTAGGTGAAAACCAGACATGCTCCGTCCCGGCATTGTAGGGATGCGAGGGTCTATGCTCATACGACTACGGCCGTGCATGAGATCGAGTACATCTCTCCTATCGAGTACACCCCCCCCCCCCTCCCCCTCCTCAACCCCTTCAGGACCGTAGTCCTGTTTGGGGGGGGGGGGGGATTCTTAGAAATCGAGTGGTTTGACCCCAAAACGGGGCTGCAGGTCGATAGAGGCCAAGGCAGGGTTTCGAGGAACTCGGCTCGGGAAAATCGTCGTCGAGTGGCTTGTCCCCAAAACGGGACTGGCGCCCGAAAGGGGTTAAGGGCCTGGTCTCGATAAACTCGTCTCGAAAAATTCGTTCCAGGGGGGGGGGGGGGAGGGGGGTGGTGGAAATATAAGGACCGTTTAATCGTTAATAATAGTACCAAGGGGTGCTTATATTTGCGCCCAGATAGGTACTGGTGCACGGTACGCATGCCTCTCGGAGCTCGAAACCCAAGAGGGTGCATGGGAAAAACGCCACCGCTGCTGTGGAACCATACGAGGCACATAGAAACTTCGGAACCTCCCCCCTTCCCCCCCCTGTACGTTTAGATGGAATGGAGGAGAGCCTCAGAACTCGTTTTCGAGTGAATATAGACGCGGAAAGTGTGCATTTTTTTCGGTAGAAACCCTCAAAATCGTGAAATTATATATTAATAGTGTTTACGAGGTATCTGGTGGTGTAGGTTGATGTAGGTAGGAGTGATGGAAGTAGTCGACACTTCCAAAAAAAAAGGTTCGGTGACGCGTCGCGGACCCGGACGAGTCAACCCCGCCTGCAGCCGCCGCACCCGTGGCATCGGTAGGGCCATGCCACCGCGCTTGCTCTGATTTATAAGATGAGCACCACTCTGCGCGGGAATATAAGAGACGTTTATCGTGGATATGAAGATCCAACTGTCATTATATTTCCGACCAGATTAGTATGTAGTATACAAGCCTGTTCGCGGGTCAGATCGGGTCCGGTCGGGTCGGGTCGGGCCAAGTAACCATGGCCCGGCCCTGGAGAGTACCTCCTGACCCGACACGACACGGCCCGACCCGACCCTCTGACCCGGCCCGTGAGATCTCGAACAAAAACCTTCCTGACCCAACCCGCGGGTCGGTTCATGACCAATCAAAGAGCCGGGATACTATGCATAGGTACCAACCATCCGCGCGCTTCGACAGATGAGATAGAAAATACCACGGGAAGACGTACTACTGTACGTACACTCTCAAAAAAGCTTTCTAGATCCTCGAGATCCTCGATAGTAAGTTGTTTTTCATTTTTAAGTCCTTGCTTTGTTTTGGTTTGTGCGACCATCCGTGTGTGCCGTCCATTCAGGTTGAGGGAGCAGACGAAAGGGGTCGAGCGAGATCCTCTCACTCCGGGTTCAAGGGATTCGCGGACTGGAGCGGGGGGTGCAGCGGGAGGGTTCCACTTCACGCACCAGAGTATGGGGGTGAGAAGCGCCTCCTGTGTTTTTTTTTTGTTTCAGCTTTTTTATTTCGCGGCGAGCGATCGGTTATTCCAGGGTTTTTCAGTGGTCGGGTGAAACCTCGCGGGTCAGGTCAGGTCGGCTCGGCTCGCCTTAACCGACCCGACCCGACCCGCCCCGACCCGACCCGACCCGACCCGACCCGACCAGTGAAATTTAAAAACAAATCCTGTATCAACCCGCAGGTCAGATCATTGACCGTGAAGCGCCTTGGAAAACGTTTTTCCTGGTGCAAAATTTCCCTTCATGTTGTTCTTCGCCCCGCACGCCATTTGTTTTTTCTTCCCCTCACTGTTGCTGCTGTTTCCCCCCGAAAAATGCCCCCCCCCCCCCCCCCCCCCCCGCGCCACTCCTGAATTTATTCTTCCGCTTTTTCTTCATCCGAACTTTTTTTTCTCCGATTTTTGTTGTGTTACCCTCCCACCCGTCGCGCAGTGGTGCGTAGCGGGTGCGCGCGCGCGCTCTATCTTGTTCTGCCCTTTTTTCCTGCGAAAACAAATAGTATATGTATACCGTATACATGTGTTTTATGCTGATCGCCGGAGGGCTGTCCGTGATGGTCACAGCAGAAAGACGAGAGAGACGAGAAAGGCCGGAGCTCTCTGCCCCCCCTCGCCCCCCCCTCCCCTCTCCTCTGCTGCCGCTGTGGCGCATCGCCTGGAGAAGAAAGACTACCCGAGATATTTCCGAGGCGGGTCGGCTCTTTAGCAGTGTATCTTCGTGCCGGGTTTTCGCATAAAGCGCTGCTGCTGTCCTGTAGAAACCTCTTTTGTGCGCCCGATCCACCGGCGTGTTTTTCCGTGCGCCCGAATCGGTCGAAGCGGTGGCGGCGTCGACTGCGGCGGCAGCGGGGGTGTAGTGGCAGTGGCGGAGGCAATTCCTCTTCACGCACGCGGCGGACCGCGAACCGCGGACGAACGCACTCTCGCTCGCTTTCGGACCGAACCGTGAATTATTATATCTTGGATGCAGGCGTAGGCTCCCTCGTTCGCTCGGGCGCTCGCCCAGTCTCTCGTTCTGCAGTCGTCACCGATCGTTCGCTCCACCCCTCTGTGGCCGACGCTTTCTGCGCATATTATATCTCCATACCTGGTATACCCCACACGCACCATACATAAATACATACCTAGCACCAGGTAACCGTTTTGCTTCTTGCTTTGGTCTAACATTTTCACGATTTTTTCCGTTGCTTAACCTGGCTCCCGCTATCAGGTACCACTCTCTCCCGAAATACAAAGACGTTTCATATATTCTTACTTGATATTAGCGTCCCTTATATTCCCGGGGAAATCGGTGCGTACTTGTCGGCGCGGCGCACTACCGCTGGATCATTCGTCAGGTCTCTCTCAAGTGTCGGCGCTAGCTATCACTGATCGACCATTCAATGGATCCCCCAATCAGTGAATCGACCCATCCATCGATCCATCCATCGATCCATCCATGCATCCATCCACCCATCCATCCACCCATCCATCCATCCATCCATCCATCCATCCATCCATCCATCCATCCATCCATCCATCCATCCATCCATCCATCCACCCATCCATCCATCCATCCATCCATCCATCCATCCATCCATCCATCCATCCATCCATCAATCCCTGCATGTACCCATCCATCGATCTATCGATCCATCAATCCCTGCATGTATCCATCCATCGATCCATCGATCCATCGATCCATCCATCCATCCATCCACCCATCTATCCATCTATCCATCCCTGCATGTATCCATCCATCCATCCATCCATCCATCCATCCATCCATCCATCCATGCATGCATCCGTGTATCCATCCAGCCATCCAGCCATCCCGTCATCAATCAATCGAACATTCCACCAGTCCATCCGTGAAGCCATCCATCCATCCACCCACCCACTCCCCTATCCGCCCTTCTCACCCACCAGCCCACTTTTCTACATCAACGACAACACTGTTATTTGGTGTCTCCCCGGGTACCTTCTTGCGCTAGCGTGTCGGTCGGCCTTTGCGGCTTGGCGTGCTCCGTCCGCCCTACCCACCCACCCACTCACCCGCTGATATGCGGAGCTCCCCTCACGAAACGCGTTGATGTGCATGCAAACCGCAGCCATCTACTTTTCCCGAGAGGCCGCCGCAAGAAACGCGAACGAAATTTCCCACCCGACTTCTCTCTCGAAACGCGCGACAAGCAAAACAAATCGCCCGGCAGATGGGCTTGAATACAGCTCACGACACTTTTTTCCCCGTCCACCTCTGGCCGTGAATATAAAGTACGTTTAGTATTGAAATCAATATTTAATGTGGACTATATTGCCGGCCAGAGGGGTACATAATTTGTGCGCGTGCCGCGTGCCAATCTAGCTCAGTTGTACTCGGGGGGTGTGCCGCGGTGAAGCTATCAATGGCTTGTGGATGGGTGGGCTGGGGGGGGGTGGTTGAGTAGGTGCGTATGTAGAAAAGAGAACTAATCTAGCTTATTTATTTTTCCCTCACTATCGCGCGGAGGGGAGAGAGTGCTTGTTGCGGACAACCGAGCCCTCTGCCCTGCCCTGCCGTGGGGATAAATCGGCACACGTGAGCGAACGTCCGCACGCTAGCGTGCGTGCGCGCCAGCGTGTTCGCTAGCGTGTGCGCTAGCGTGTGCGCCAGCGTGCGCGCCAGCGTGTGCGCTAGCGTGTGCGCTAGCGTGTGCGCTAGCGTGTGCGGGAGCGTGCGCGACACCGTGTACGACAGCGTGTGCACCGCTGGCGTGTGCACCAGCGTGTTTTTCCAGCGTGTATGCAAGCGGGACTTGTGCAACCATGTGCAGATGCCGAGAAAAAAATAGCGAGGAAATGGAGGCCCAGAACCTCGAACGGAATGCGAGAACTAACTATTAATAAACAAAAAACGAACTCGTATGCGGGGAGGCGTGCCAGAGCGAGCAGCGGGTTTTTCTTCTTACCCTCCCGCGAGGAATACGGGGAAATGGCCTGAAACGCGAACGAAATACACCAAGGACTGCGAGGAAATGGACAGAAATGCGCCAAAGAAATATGCGGAAATTACCGGAAAATCGAACGAAAAGCGGGAAAGAATGCGGTGAATGGCCAGAAATTCGAACAAACAACCGTGCGAACGAACTGCGCCAAGTAATTCGGGGAAATTGACAGAAATTCGGAGGAAATGCGAAGGAAATGCGATAAGTATTGCGGTGAGATGACCAGAACCCCTAATGAAAAATACTACCGATTGCGCAGAGGAATGCGAGCGCAACGTTACACGTAAGCACGAAGAAATGCGGACCAACTCTTAGCAGTCGGAACAAAGAGAACCAGCAATTGCGAACAGACTGCTGTCGAATTGCTGGCAAATATGCGGTCAAGTATCGGGCAACAATAATATACGAAATGCGGCGAAATTGCGAGCGAAACGAGGGCGAGAATTTCTGGGAACTGCTGGCGCGACTTTCTGGAGGCGAAATGTGAACAAAAGCCGCGGATAAATGGGGGCGAGAGCTACGAGCGAAGTTATTCTGGCGAAATGCCGGGCAAATCCGGGGGAGAATCGCGGAAAATGTGTGCGAAATCAGAATTCCAAGAAAAACGGTAACATTTGCGAAATCACTGCCGGCAAAAAGCGAGCGAATTGCGGACGGAATCGAATCATCGGGAGCAGTTGGACTCATTTCCATGCAATGCAATGCAACGCGATGCATCAGTACAATTCAGTGCCGTCCGCCGAACAAATACTCCTGGTAGGGCAGCAGTAGAGTACGAGCTACTGCTGTTGCTGCTGTGGCCGACACACGACTTCCCGATATTGCATCAACGACATATTTCCTTGTAGACTTCTAGTACATCCCTATATATACATGTATTAGTACCGCGTGTGTACTACTGTAGTATTCAACCCAAACGCTCTTAATATTTGGTGACAGTGGTATATACGTCTCTCTGTATCGACGTAGTTTATACACCATCTATGGGGCGTGTTGAGTTATGGATGTCGTGTTATGCTTGCTGCTGCATGTATATAGTAACTGTTGCGCCATTTATTGATGTACTCTGTAGTTCAGGTCTCCTGCGACAATAAATAAGTGCTTAGACGCGCAACCATGATATATATACCAGGTATATATAAATCATACCTGGTATGTAATATATGTTCCCCTCACTACATCACGACGAGTACAAGCAAGTGTCTTCCTCGTCTTTGGTACCCGAAAAATTACCCGGTACATTATTTGTCTACTCCTTCAGTATACTCGTACCGGCAGACTATACATGCCTGTCTCTAGTGCTGCTGCTCTGTATTGCCGCTCTGTCCTATTACGGGGGACCCATAGTAAATAGGACCAAATATTGTTGGGAAAAATAGGGAAATATATAGGTTTTTGTGTGTAGCGTAGGTCCTATTAACTATGGTCTCCCGTAATAGGGCGTATTAGTCTTTCGTTGCCCCAATTTGGTACATCATTTTTAAACCGTGTCGGGACGCAAGTACACCAGTCTTCTCGCTACGTACAGTATGCCTGGCACATACACACCTCGCATGCGAAGTAGCATATAAGTATAACATTATAAATAGTGGCATATCTTTTGCGTCGCCCTGTGAGAAGCTATTCCACCGTAGCTTTCTTTGTGTAACCGTGGTTGTTGGGCATTTCCGTACCTGCTGTACTTCGAAGTAATACCTTACGACACCCTGCTATTTGTCGTACCGTGTCTATTAATAGTCGTTACGTACCGCGCCGGAGGGAAATCTTGTCTATATATAAATTTACGAGGCTTCCTTCGGAGAGGGAGTGAGGCGGAGTCATTTCTTGTACCAATACGACTTCGTTTGATAGGCTTTGGGCTATATATATATATATATACATATGGATATTTCTGTGCCAGCACCTGTGTGCCTACGATGTCGCCTGTCTTCGTCTTCGCTCTGTTTGTTGTGCGGCCCTAGCCCCCCCTTGAGCCCCATCACCACCGCGACCACGCGCCACCACCGCCACCGCCGCCACCACCACCACCATCGTGGCGTGTTCAGGTACAACCCGTACGACCCTCGTCAAAATTCTTGCAGATCCCTCTTCGCTCTCACGACTCTGTGGAGGTCTCAGAAAAACCCTACCCTGTCAAGAAGGTGAGAGTCGGTCCCATGTCACATCCAACACCGCTTCCTTTTTATTAAATATCTGGTACCCCACGAACAACACACCATTTTTGTCTGGAAATGTAAGGATCGTTTCAGTACCAATACAGATGAAGAACGATCCTTGAAATTACAGACAGAGCGAATGCACCTGGGGGTTCCATCAATGAAAAGTGGCGGGTGAACAGGTCGGCGGGGGTGGGGACGGGAACGCGGGACGGGAAGGCCTCTTCTCTCTTCGTTTTCCCTCTTCTCTCCCTCTTGCTGGTGGTGCTGATGCTGATGATGCTGGCGCTGATGATGCTTGGGCTGGCGCGCGTGCTCATGATGCTTAGGCTTATTGATGCGCGTGGCGATGCTGATGCTGATGATGCTGAGGCTGGTTGCTTCATGCTGCATTCTGAGGCTGAAAATGCGCGTTTGCTGATGCTGATGACGCTGGGCGCTGATGATGCTGCCGAGGCTGGTGCGCGTGCTGATGGTGCTTATTGATACGCGTGGCGGTACTGATGCTAAGGCTAATGCTGATGACGCTGTTGATGCTGGTTGGTGCTGCGGATGCGCTATCTGCTAACAAGAGGGGAGAAGAACCAAAGAGAAGAGCAGAGCAGAGAAGGGAAGACAATGCCTACCCAGCGAAGAGAGCACGAACGAGAGAAAACGGAGCGCACAATGCCAATCGCCCGACCGATCGACCGATCGATGTCCGACCGGCGATCACTCGGACGCCGGAAAGACAGACCTGCGAGGGAGACAACGCGGGCGGATAGCTTCCGTAGATATGATAGTTTCCGATGGCGCTACACCCATCTATATATATATATATACCGATGCACGGCAGCGTATGGAAATACAGCGGCATCGCCGTCTTTGGTGGGTCGTTTTTTTTTCAACGCGCGGGGGCGGGAGGGGTGGGGGGCTACGCGCCGACCCTTCATCACTGCCGGAAGCAAGCAAACGCACGCGACGCAATCACTCAACAACAACTGTAGTAAAACCTACCAACCTACAAAAACAGATCACACGCGCGAAACCGACGAATCGTTCCCAGCGAACCGTTACCGACGAAATCGTTACCGACGAACCGTTCCCGATAAACGGCCACCGACAGACGAACCGCTCCCGACGAACGCCTGATGCGGCCGCCGACACCACTCCTTCCTTCCTTCCTTCCTTCGTCCCCCAACAAGCCACCCAACCACGCGCGCGCATCCACTCCTCCCCCTCCACCTTCACCGCCTCCTCTTCCTCCCCCTCCCGGGTCCACTCCATCCTCCACGCCATCTGGGGTGGTTCCTACCCCTGCCACCACCACCACCACCGCCACCACCACCACGATGACCACCACCAGCAACAGTAATAACAACACTAATACTTCGACGAACGAACCGCCACCACCACCACCAACAACAGCAACAACACGATGAACATTCTGAACCCCTCCGAATCCAACCGAACCGACCGAAGCGCACCCCGACGCGAGCAGCGGCGCCTCGTTTCTCCCGCGCATCCCCGGGTGTTTCCACCACCCCCATCACTACCACAGAACAAAGCCGAGCCGAGCCGAGCCGAACCGAACCGACCGAATCAAGCGTTGACATCACAAGCGCCGGACCATCGCTCCTCCCGCCCAGGCGTTTAATACTTTCGCCAACCCACCGTTGAAGCTGCGCGCCTTTCGAGCCGCGCGTCTTGCGCTCGTCCTCAGGGGTCCGCATCGTTTTCTTTGGGGGGGGTGGATAGTTGTTTTTCTCTGCCGCTTGACCACCACTATCGCCGCCGCCATTGCATTTCCACTCCCACCGACATCGCCAACAAATAACGAGAGAGCGACGACAACACCACCACAACCACCACCATTACCAACAGCCCCGACACCACCACCAACAAGAACGTCGCCGCCACCAACACTTCCTCCTCCTCCTCCTCCTCCTCCTCCTCCTCCTCTTCCTCCACCACCATCGCCGCCGCCAACGCCACCACTACCACCACCCCCGACTCAAACACCACCAGCACCACCACAGCCGCCACCACCTCCACCTCCACCTCCACAGCCGCCACCGCGAGAACATCGACAACGCGCGTTTTTGCTTTAGTTAACCCGTCACCGGCCTCCCCCCGACGTCGCGTCGAAGCCTCCTCCGCCCCCGTCTGGGGTAATTCCTCTCCCCCAGGTAGAGCCTTGCGCGACCACCAACCACGTACACGGCGCACGCACGGCAGACCTGCCGACCTCCCGACCTCACGACCGACCGACTGACCGACCGACCGACCGACGGATCGATACCCTCACGAAGAGCTGTGGGGGGGGGGGGGAGGGGGCTCCCTCCCTGGTGCCCCCCGCTCCCCGCCCCCCTCCACCGGTAAAATACACACGTCGTATACAACCTATACCATCATGCAACCTTACCACGTATTTTGCCGTCCCCCCTACCATTGCGATGGCCCCTCTCCTTCTCTCGCGCCAGGTGCACATCGATCAGGGGAACCAACCCTCCTCGACATGATCGGATTTTTATTGTTTGGCACCCTCCTGAAACAACAATTATGTCCGCGCACTCTCCGCGCCCCCCCCCCCCCGCCCCGTCTCCCCCCCGTCTCCCGGCTTTTTTTGCGTTGGTTTAGGAGATGACCGTGGTGAACCCGATGATGGGCGTCTTCTCGTCGCTAGCAGGCAATGCGGTGGTTGGCGGGGACATGGAGAACGCCACTCGGGGGCGTGCGGGGTGAGAAAAATAGGGGGCCAAAAACCCAAAAATAGGTACATCTGTCCCGTGTGAGCCATTTCTAGGTATATAATACACTTAAGCATTGCACTCAGGAAAATGCCTACTTTGGGCCTCCTCTCTTGATTGGCTGACTCTCCGTCGTATCGTACCTAGAATTGGTTGGCAATGGCCAAGATACATATACCAGTGTATATATATGTATATATATAGTTGAATATATAGGCCTGTCACGTCCCGGGCTTACTCGAGTGAGCAGAAGAAGACAGCAGTGGGACGTGGAACGGACTGCGGGTGTCGTTGTCGGCTGATTTCCACCGAGGCAGTGCTGACCGTCAGCCGCCACAAAGCTGCGCTGGTCCACGACGCCGCCGTATGGCACGCGAAGCCGGTAATTTCATTCCCGTGCCCACGGCTCCAGCGGCGGGCACGGGGGCAACACAGGACCAGCAACGGTTACCCTGGCGGCCTCACGGCCAAGTGGAGCCTCGTGGCGGCTAGTTTGTGAGCGCTACCTCGACGGAACCAGCAGACAGCGGTGTTGACGTCGCCCAGGAATACTTTTTAACACTGCAAACTGAAGCGTGGACGCGCCCACCGGTTTCACCATTAAAAAATTGGCCGATTGTGGAAACCGCTCGCAACGCAGCGAAAATACATGGTGCTTCCAAAACAAATCCAAAACCCATAGCAGGTTTCCAGAGTATACGCAGGCGTTTCCGCTAGTCTGGGCCAGCACAAAAAAAACGAAAATCGCCTGTTTTTTCTTCTGCGAACCACATTTGAGTTTTGAGAACCGCTTAGAGTCTGGTACCGGTATTATGATCGAAGTCTTTTGAAAAAAACGGCTGACCCCGCTACTGCCCCCCTACCTCCATCGCTACCCCTCAAACCCCCACCTCATACCCCCCACCGTCTACCCTCCCATCCGCCACCTTCTACCCCCTGATCTTCCTGCCTCACCCCTTGCCCCTCCCCCCCATACCCTCCCACCCTCCCTCCTTCCCCCCCCCGCCCACCCTCCTCTATTGCATACCTGGTATGTATATAGGTTGGATTGGAGTCGGTTAGTGACCACCCTGAAAACAACACGCCTCTCACTGCATGAGCTAGGCAGCCGGGGTACCTTTTTTTTTTTTTTGGTGGCTGCCACGGCTGGCGGTCGAGCTAGATCATTAAATGTGCGGGCAGAACCTTGACTCCGCACAAGGGGGGTGCTCGTATTACGTAGTGCGTATGTGGTAAGGCCCCCACGAGGCAGTCGCATGGTGAAGCCTTTGCAGTCATCCATATTCAACAAAGTCCGCCTCAAAAGCGGTTCTTGGTAAGATGCGGCTCACCCGTCATGCGACTCGACCAACACCTCACGGCGCTTCGCGCTTGGTTCGAGCAATATCTGGCTGGTCGGTGAAAATCCGACGTTCTCCGTCCGGGCATTATAGGGATGCGACGGTCTACCGTCATACGACCACGGCCATGCACGATAATGAGTATACCCCCCCCCCTCGCACTTCCTAACCCCTTCCCCCCTCGCACTTCCTAACCCCTTCCCCCCTACCCCTCCCCCTCCTCCGCGCAACTCCCCCCCCGCCCCCGCCCCCCCTCGTCGGAACAAACACTAGATTTTGGCCGGCCTACATCCGGGTGCACACGGCCAGCATTCTTGTGGAAAACGGTGATGCGTTCGTACATCACGCCTTCATGAGCCGAGATGTGGAACACCCCTGGTGGTACTCCGTGAAGGGAATCGTCATGCGGAACCGGCATCTGGACGTGAAGGGGCTGTACTCGCACAGCTACGCCAGCGAAGTTTACAAGAGCCGGACCCAGGTCGTGACGTTCCTTGAGGTGGGGTCTTCTTTTCCGTGCTCGTTTTGTTCTTGTTGCTGTTATCGTTGTTGACTGTTGCCGTCACGTTTTTGATATTTTCCCCCCACTTTTGTGTGTACCGTTCTCTCTTTCGGTTTTTTTTTTTGTTTGTTTTTTTTTCGCCGTTACCCTTGTGTTGCCGTTACATTCACGGTTTCACGACCTCAGTTAGATCATCGATTCTTCCCCCTTGATGGTCTACAAGCTCTTTCAAGGCCGACGTGTTTTCGATTCTGTTTGATATTGCTCAACGTTGACGGGTGGCGGTATGCTCTGGCACACGTTCCCTTGGTTTGGATCTTCCCTGTGAGGAAGATCTTGCACAACCGCTCACAACGGCAGGCGGGAAACTGGATGATCCACCGTAGATAGAGAGATCATGACCTATCTGGCCGAGGTGTGTACGGGTGCATTTACCATTGCGGTTACCGTTTCATTTACGGTTGCATTCACCACTACGTTTACGGTTACATTTTCAGTTACGTTTTCCGTTACATTTTCCGTTACACTTATCATTAACTTTTGTCGGGTTTAGTTGCCGTGACAGTGGACCGTTTACTTTTTACCGTGGCATGTGCCGGTGCCGATTGCCGTTACCATTTATTTCTCATGCACCGTTGCACCCTTCGCTGCGTTCACCGCTACATGTTTCACCTACATGCATCGTTACACCCACCGTTATATTTTTCATTGCACCTCCCGTTGCTTTCATCGCGTAATCTGCTATCACATTTAAGGTTACACTTTTACGTTTTACGGTTACGTTTACCGTTACATTTATGGTTACGTTTATCGGCAACTTTTACTGATTTAATTCCAGTGGCGACTTACTGTTCACATTCACGGTGATATGTACCGGTGCCTTTTATCGTTACCTTGACCTTCGCATGCACGGTTACACTTTTTGTTGTGTTTACCGCTACATTGACCGGTTCATATATTGTTACACCTATGAAGTACCGCTATATTTTCCGTTGCACCTAACGTTGCATTCGCCGCTACATTTGCCGTTACGTTTTCGGGTGCACTTGCCGTTAGTGCATACTAGGGACTAGATCGGGTCTCTCCGCCCCATTGGCAGATTGACCATAATTGAGGTCGTAGTCGTTCGTCCAAGGGAATTCCGAAACGTACATATGAGGCGCCGGTATAAGAAACACACACAAACCGTCAACACTATATCCTAGGTAAAACCCTTCAAGTAATGGGCCGACACACTATTACAGGGGACCATAGTTAATAGGACCAAATATATTTAGTAGAAATGATCAAATATATAGGTTTTATGCATACCACAGGTCCTACTAACTATGGTCCTCGGTAATTGCTACACTATGTTAGTACGATGTCGTTACATCGACCCTTACCTTTCTCCTCGGCTTTTTCGCGATGCGCATACAGTTACATTGTTAACCGCTGCACCTCCCCGTATCATTCACGCTTTGCTTGCCATTCGTGTTTCTGTGAAACGGCGGCGCAACCTCACCTCGCTTAAGAACTACGTTGAGGATGACGGTGCGGATGAGCTGGAGGACATGATCAAGACCAAGAAGAGCCTCTGGGAGATCGCAAGTAAGACAAATGGGAACAGGGGGAGAGGGAGAGAGGGGGGGGGGGGGGGGGGGGGGGGGGGTACACATGTCATGCAAGGCCGTAGTCACATGAACATAGACCCTCGCATTCCTACGAGGGGAGGAGATAGGGAGGGAGGGAGAGAGGCAGAGGGCGGGGGCGCGCGCTCATTTGTTGTCTGCCTTAGCAATGTGGCCATTGACCTCGCATCCCTTTCGAGACGGGGCGGCGGGGGTACAGACAAAGAGAGATAGTGGAGAAGAATATGACACCCCAACCAGACACCGTACACTAACAATGAGGTCTGCCTCCCTCCCTCCCTCCCTTCCTCCCTCCCGCCCCCACCCTCTCTCTCGCCCCCCCCCCACCTTTACAGAGGGAACGTCTCAGAACGTGGGGCGCGGGCGGCGGTTATCCATGTTCGCTATAGAGGAAGTGGATGCATCCGTCAACATAGACCCCATCGATCCGCCGGCGGCATTCCGAAGAGTGGTGGTGGGGGAAGAGTTTAGCGAGGCGGATGCCTTGTTACCCAGACCCTTCAGCTCCGTCGACATTGGGCACTTCCTGACGGTCATGCAGGTGGGGGGGGGGGGGGGGGGGGGGGGGGGGGGGGGGGGGGGGGGGGGGGGGGGTATGGGATGGAATGTGGGATAATACATGGGATGGAATGGAAAAATGGGAGGGGATGGGATGGGTGAAATATGGGATGGAATGTGGAGTATGGGATGGTTGGAAATATGGAATGGGATGAGATGGGTGTGTGGGATGGGACATCGGATGCGGCGGAATATGGATTGGGATGGGGTATCAAATGGGGTACAACACGGAATAAGAAATAAACTGGAATGGTATTTTTTCTTCTCGAACATGGAATGAAATATGGAAGGGAACATGGGATGGAATATATGTCAGTGGAATACCGTCTCACACCTCGGAGAGATCATTCATGATCTGTTTATCTCGAGGCAGAGACACTCCTGATATTGCATACCAGGTCTGCTATCTGCTGCGACTCGTGTTGCCACGTGGGACCCATGCACCAATCTGTGCCTAGATATAGCAAACGTTTCCATTGAATAATGTACAAACTATCCCTATTAATACCATTCAAGGACAGAGTGTTTCCTGGGTTGAATTCACGCTAGCAACGTGCAGATCCTGCACAACCTCTCGCAACGTCAAGATAGAAGCAAAGAAATGATCTACCCAGTAGATCATGATCTAACTGAGGTGTGCATCGTTTATGAAGAGGAGAGAAGGGGAGGGGAGAGGGGAAGAGGGGGGTGGAGGGTGCGCACCATCCCCCACCGCCACCACTACCTGTACCACCTGCCATCACTCGTGGTTGAAATACTAAACGACCCTCAACCAAACAGTAGACTGACTCTCTTCTACTGCTATGTTACGTCCGTCATTGTAACCTCTGCATTCGCTGTGCACTATGCTGCCTCTGCCTCTGGTTCTGCCTCTTCCTCGCCGTCTGCTTTTTTCCAGACGAAGAGCATACCTGCGCTGGTGTGCTTCTCTCTGCCTCCGTCCCTGAGCGACCTGAAGGTGTTCCAGGACAAGCAGGAGCCAATCAGCATGGTCCAGTATCTGTCGCACCCGGTGAGCCAATCGGCACGCTGTAAAACAAAAAAACAAGCGTTGCCTTCTTCGAACCCTTCTAGAATTACACCCACCAACTCTGGCCTTGGAATATGACATGCGCTCGGACTGTTGAGCGGACATCATACGGGTGTTATGTCTGTGGTAAAAGTGGTATCGGTACGGCTTTGGTGGACACACCACTTATAATTAGTGTAGCTAAACGCAAGAAGGCGTGTTGGCACGTCCCCCCTCTCCCGCCCACCCACCTCCCTCCCCTCCCTACACCGTTTGGGTGATGATGACGATGATGTTGATTCTATCGATGAGGATGACGATGATGATGATACTATCGATGATGGTGATGACGAGATACTATCGATGATGATGATGATGATGACGAGATACTATCGATGATGATGACTACAATTATTACGATGATGATGGCACTATAAGTATTGATGGCGACATGACCGCGATGACGATTACGATACTAGTGGGGATTGAAATGATCATCATGTTGTTTTTGCTGATGGTGATGGTGGGACAGGTGTTCGCGGGGTTCGAGCCAAACATGCCGAGGGTGGCCACGGCGTCGGGGGGAGGGGGGGGGCAGCAGGACGTGCAGCAGAAGAGCATCGTCAGATCAGCCTCGGCCGTCAGTCTCACCGCCGGCAGGGCAAAGGTAAGACAAGACGCACAGGAGAATGCTACTAATACATTTCATCTAATAAAAATCAGCTGCGATATCGAGGACTTCGTTCGTCGGAGCTCATCCATGCAAACCGCGCCTGATACTTTTGATCGCGCAAATCGATACTCGTGTATCATACTTTGAAGTAAAATATCAAAAATCGAGCATCCTACCTGTCCTCAGAAGGAACCTGAGAAACTAATGTACCTTCCCTCCTCCCCGACGTCGTGAAAGGAATGCGCGGTCGATGATCTAATGACCAAGGCAAGCAACAACTGGATACATACCCCCCCCCCCCTCCCCGCGTTGTAATGTATTACCACATCCTACAGATATTCCATTCCCACTCCATGATCTAGATACTTCCGGGCATGTGTATGCCTGATCTGTTTGATCTGCCGTAAGGCTTGTATTGCCCGGGTGGGAGCCGAACATAGAGAATCTGCAGCTGATCGATTGGCTGATCGTCATTCTGTCCGAGGTGTGAATGTAACGTAACCCCTTGGCATGGCCCTCCAACAACGCGACTTGCCTGTGCAGGGTGTTCGGTGGGCGGACCAGCAGGTGTCCAAACAGGAGGACACCGGCCTCGACCCCCTGGCGTGCCCCAACCTCGAAGCGTTCCTCGACGAGGTCACGAGCGAGAGGAAGAGGACCGGCGCGGTGGAGTGGTCCACGGAGGGTGAGTTCGAGACCTAACTGCATGAACAGCACCAGAACCGCCTGATATTCGCCTCTGAAGGCCGACGTCTTGGCCCACCTAGGACCTAGAGCATTCGTTCAAGAGGCTGTAGATAGATCCAAGCCTGGGTCGTCGGACTCCTCAAACGCAAAGAAACTGGCGAGACCGTTTTTTTTTTGTCTTCTTCCCCCCCCCCCCCCCCCCTTATGGCAGTTGCATAGTAAACCCATTGCTGTCTCTGGAAGTGGCCACACCAGAAAATAAATCGATTGATCAACGCTGTCACCCATACGCAAGAAAATCCGCCTCAAAAGCAGTTCTTAGTGTCAATAATACTCCTCACTCTTCATGCGACTCGCCCAATACCTCGCGGCGCTTCGCGCTTGGTGCAAGAAATGTCTGCCTCGTCCGCGAAAAACCCGAGGTGCTCCGTCCCGGCATTGTAGGGATGCGAGGGTTTACGGTCCCTACGACTACGGCCATGCATGATAGTGAGTATACCCCCTCCCCCCCTCCCTATGATGATACGAATACGTCCATGCATGACAATGAGTATTTTCCCCCCCCCTACACCCAGTCACCCCCCCCCCCCCCCCATCCCCTCCGCTACCACCGCAACCTCACCGCCCACCCCCCCCCCCCGCTCCCTCCCGCAGGCGAAGAGGAGGCCGACTGGATCGAAGCAGTGGTGGAACAGCTGCGCAGCGCTAAGAAGTCTGCCGCTAGGATCGTCAAGACGAGGAGCGCCATGGCGGCGGCGGCCGCGGCCGTGGGGGGCGACGAGAATCAGCCGGACGGGCTGGGGGATGTCCCCGAGTGGATCGTGCAGCAGCTGCCGGATCTGCTGAGGCTTCTCGAGGCGTGCCGACTCCTCGTGCACGTAAGTTACTTCGCAGTGCGAGCGGTGATCCCACTACTGTAGCGGCAGCCGGCACTATCTGCAGCGGCAACCGACACTATATGTAGCGGCGACCGACACTATATGTAGCGGAATTGGGCACTATATGTAGCGGCAGCCGGCACTATGTGTAGCGGCAATCGGCACTATATGTAGCGACAACCGGCCCTATCTGCAGCGAAAAACGGGCACTATATACTCCGCACACTATCGCACTGGTTGATCCCCATCTGTGCTGAGTGGTCCCATGGGCATTGTAGCGGGCAAGCCGGCACTGCTCAAACCGGCACTATAGAGGGAACACTGCTGTGTGGTACGACATACCCGCCACGTTCTACGATACAGGTAGCACATTCACATTTCCGCAAACATATTTTCTGAATGACGGGGTTCCTTGACCCAAAATCGTCGGGATGCCAAATCTTGTTTCGAAGAATTACGTTTTTGCGTACTTGGGGCATTGGATTGTTCATCGGGATGCAATTTGATTTTTGCTGAAGTCAATTTTCGGGTGGCTTACTGTTAGTATGGAGATCCTTAAGTGAGGAAGGATCCTCAGAAAGATTAGGGTGTACGTCTATCGTAGCACGCTTCACCCGGTACCACTTTGCTCAACAATCTATTCTGGGCGGAAATATTGTGAACATCAAACGGTCATTACTTTTTCGGCGCAGAGTGCATAGGCCACTCTAAATTGTGTGGGCTCGTATCGTTATGCGTCGGGCTTGAAAAAAAGGTGTCAAGTGTATGCGCACAATAGGCTTCCAGACAGTAGCACAGCAGTAGCCCTGTGCATGGTGCGTTGTACGTGTAGATGAAATAATCGTGTTCTTTTGTGTGGTGTGGTGGCGTTTATGGCAACAGCAGTGGCAGTGTTGCAGCGCTCTAGAAGGAGACCCCTCATTCGACGAAATTACCCCACCCACTCAGAGGGGGGGGAGACGGTAAACAGTGACGATTGTGGCAACAACGACCAATGGTTGATTGGGGGGCGACACAATGGTTGGCATCCGAGTGACAATGGCTGATGCAAGGAGTCGTCCTACGGCACGAGCGGAGCGACATGATCCTCTCCGTTCTGCTGTCGGGCGGTCGCGCGGCTCGTAGACGGATGATAGTAACACGAATGTTTTTCTCCCCATTTTTTTGGTCCGGGAGTCAGCATGTAGCCCTTGGGGTACTGCACTGCACATCAATCAAAATATGACTGTACTTCCAAGTGTTTTTTGTCCCCACAGCGGGAGTTAAAAAAGGTCGGAAACAGGGTTGAATACAGCAGCAATCGAAGCTTCCAGTCTTTGGAGGGTGATTGGAACGAACCTCTTCCCCTTCAGTAGTTGATTTTGTTTACAGCAACACTGTGCGAGTCCTCAGAAATATTCTATCCATCATGCTTGCCAGCAGCAAGCAACGTCGGTCGGTGAAAACCCGACGCGCTCCGCCTCGGCATTGTAGAGATGCGAGGGCGTTGTTGTTGTTGTTGTTGTTGTTGTTCTCATATTAACTCTCAGACGAAGGAGTCCGAAAAGCAAGAACCAAACGAAATTCGGCTGCCTAAAAACAACAAGAGACGAAGAAGGCGCGACGACGTGCTCTACGATAGAGGTAGCACATTTCCGCTGGAATGTTTCCTGAAAGGCGGGGTTCCTTAACTCAAAATCGTCGGAATGCCAATCTTGTTTCGAACAAAGTTTTTTTTTTTATACCTGGACAGTGAAATTATTCATGGGGATGGAATTTGATTCTTGCTTAACCCCCTTAGAACTCCAGTCCCGTTTTGGGGACAAGGCACTCAAATTCCAAGTAATTTGTCCCCAATTGTCCCCAAAACGAGACTGCAGTTCTAAAAGGGTTAAGTCAGTTTTTGCGTTAGGTATGGAGCTCCTTAAGTGTGAAGCCTCAGAAAAATCGAGGCGAGCCTCTATCGTAGAATGCCTAGCCACGCAAGATGAAATCAACGCGCAAACTGAACAAATGGCCGCGCGTACGGTCGTATGACCTCGGCCATGCATGACAGGAGTACCCCCCCCCCCCCCCTCCCCGCTCGCCACGCTCCAGCCCCCACCGCACTGTAGAGGCACGACTCGCTCCCCTAGGGGAGCATGACTCTGTCCCCTACCGCACTGTAGGGGCATGACTTGCCCCCCTACCCCCCCCCCACCAAATAAGTACTACTGTAAAGGAGCGCACCTGCGATTTTCTGGGGCTTGTTCTGACTTGAAGAATTTTGCACCTTCCCCCAAAACGGATTTATCAACTACAAAAGCGGACGCTTTCGGGACATCCATTTAAAAAAAACCTGCAGTCTCGCGTTTTTGGGGGACGAACCACTCAAATTATTTTCGAGTGATTTGGTGCTCCTCCAACATGGACTGCAGCTCTAAAAGGGTTGACTAACACCTGACGAGCCAATCAATCCCATGTATGGCCTGTTCACAGTATGATATCAGTCAATACCGAAAAATGCTGATCTAATTGAAAAAAATGATATTGGGTACGTATGTTTGACAGAACTTCTCGGTTGAGAGTCCCCCCCCCCCTGTCAGTCGTTTTTTGCCAAAAAACGGTACACCGACATCTCGTATCGCGCGTGTACCCCTATCGCGTACCGGGTATACAGTACCAGGTAGTCCGTAACGGTTTTTTTTCGAATTCAAATCAACCGATCACAGGATTCGACTCTCCTGCAAACGATGGTCGACGCGAGCCACCGCGTGGCGAAGCGAAGGAAGGGGGACAACACTCCCGGAGGGGCGACACCTTCCAGGAGTCAGACGAACACCCCCAGCCGCAGCAGGACCAACACCCCGAACAGGAGCCGGCCCAACACCCCCAACAGCGGGGCGAAAGGGGGCATGAGGACGCCGGGGGGGCGCGAGATCGAGGAAGATGTGGGTTATAACAGTTGTTTTGTTGTTGTCGTTGTTGTTGTTGTTGTTGTTATTTTCGTTTTGTTTTTTATCCTCCGGCGGATTGGTAAAAATAAAACGTAAGCTCACCACGCTTTTGGGTTTGTTGTTGTTGTTGTTTTTGTGTGTTTGTTTCGTTTGCTTTGTCGCTAGTGGTGGTGCTTGTTGTTGTTGGTGGTGGTGGGGGTGGTTGTTGCTGTTGGTATTGGTGGTGGTTCTGTTGTTGCTTTGTTGTCGTAGTTGTGGCTGCTGGTTCGTTTTGTTTTGTCACTTTAGTTATCGTCGTTGCTGTTGCTGCTGCTGCTTTTATGTGCCTTGTTGCTGTTATTGGGGCGAGGAGATTGTTCAGTTTCGTTTTCGTTGTTGTGTACCGCGTGCTTGTTAACCGTACGGTTTTTGCCTAACTCCGAGTTTATTTTGTTGTTGTTATTGTCAGATCCACAGCGGTAGACTTATCTTTATAGCAACTTTTCATTTTAAACCCACTGACTATTACGGGGGACCATAATTAATAGGACTAAATTTTGTTAGTAAAAATGGTTAAATATATAGGGTCTTATGTATAACATAGGTCCTGTTAACTATGGTCCCCCGTAATAGCTGGTAGTATTGAATAGTCGTCTGACCAGCTATGTCTTTGCCGCCTTCACTTTGCCTGCTCCTGCTGCCCGTGCCCAGGAGGAGGAGGACGTACTTCGGACGTACGAGGAGGAAGCGCTTCCCCTGCACTGGACCGATGTCGAGAAGCTCGGAAAATCAGATTCCCTCCACAACCCTGTGAGACAATATCACCAAGTTCATATTTCATGTCTCATTTTTATGCGGGCGAGCTTGCGCTAAGTCCCACACGACCCGGTGATGACTTCCCCCCCGGCGGCTGTACATCTCCACCGCACCTGCTCCTCTCGGGGGTCAGGTCGGGTCGGGTCAAGATGCATACGCGCCTCGCGTACGTAGCAGCAGCTACAGCAGGGAGCGACGGGTACAAAAAATCGACACGCACACTGTTTTGTACCGCAGTCCCGTTTTGGGGACGAACCAGTCAATGTCTCAGTAGTTTGTCCCCAAAACAGCCCTAAAATGATCAACCTCCCAGAAAAAAAATATGTATATATAAATAGACGCGTGATAGATACAGTAGAGGTTAGTAGGGCTTTTGGTATCGGAGAGGATTTTGCTTTCTCCAAAAAACGTGAAATAATTTCCAAAAGTTTGTGAAAATTAACCTTCATGATATTTCGCCCTCCTCTGTTAAATTTAACATATTTTGAGATTTAGTGCACAAAATAAACATGCAATTTGTTTTTCAAATATGGAAATGAGGGGGGGTGAGGGAAGGCTCTCCGATAACGACGGCCCTGATACCATGCCATGGGGGTAGAGGACCTCTAGAATACTCTATCGAACAAGCCGACTCTAGATTTCCTTTCTGATAACTTTTACGTCCGATTCCTCGGCGTCTTGTCCTCCAAATTGTTTGGTTCATTGTTGTGCCGTCGGATTGGAAGGATCGAAAAGGTCGGCTAAATGACCCGCTTTGAAAATCGACGGGGTGTGTCTGGAGGCCTTCCCTATATATAGCGTCAGTCAGATCAAGCTTCTAGTTTTTTTGCGGGTGTTTGTGCTTTTTTCTGGGGGGAGTTTGAGACGAGCGTTGAATACCGCTTCGCGTCCTGCTCGCGGGTTCTAGGAGGTGCTGCGCTATGAGCAGCAGCAGCAGCAGCAGCAGCTGCGGCAGCAGCAGTAGATCAGTCAACCCAGCGTTGTACAGGTGTTTAGACTACGGTTCCGTGGCGTCAGCGATTGTTTGGAGGGGTGGGCGAGGGCTTCATCGATCGAAAATTCCGATCCAAAACTTGGCATCGAATACACCTGGTACTATTTTGCTGGCAGCACCAGAAAGCCTCACGAGTTTTTGTCTCCGATCGGAAATCGTCTTTTTCGATTCACGTAACATTCGACTATCCGACGGCCCAATAACCAGCCCGAAATTGATGAAACTTCCCACAGGAGAACGGCCCGGAGCTACTGGAAGACCAGCTGCTGTCGGCCTACCTGGAGTACTCCGTGGGCCAGCCCCGGCTGGGGACGAGATCCTCCGCTCGAGCTCAGGAGATGGTGCTCAACAACGTGCAGTTCCTCATCGACAGCGGCAGTCTCACCCCACTTCACTACGAGACGAGCCGGTGAGTTCTAATGGTGGTGCTGGTGTTGGCGGCTGTGGTGGTGGTGTTAGTGGTGGGTGGTGCTGGCGTGGTGGGGGTTCTAGCGGATGGGGGGGGGCAGGTGGTATCGTGGTGGTGTGGGTGATGGTGTTGGCTGGTGGCTGGGGGGGAGCGGGGCGGGCGTGGGAGGAGTCATCGTATTAATAGTGGTTTTGAGTGGTGTCGGAGTTGGAGTTGAGTGGTGCCTGTTTTTTATGGGGGGGGGGGGGGGGCGTGGTTGGCGGTGGCGGAGGTGGCGGCGGTAGCGGTGGTGGTGGCGGTAATGGTGGAGGCAGCTTTAAGCGGTAAGCGGGCCGGGCGGTCGGGGATTGGTGGTGGGGGTAGTGGTGGTGATGGTGGGAGTGGTGGAGGTGGTGGTACTGTAGGTCCAAGGGGTGACGGCTGGGTTCGTTGCCAATGATTTTGAGTTACGTTCTGTTCTGTTTTCGGTTCGGTTTCTCCTCGACAGCGGCAGCATCGCCCCTCTTCGCTACGAGTATACGCGGTGGGTGGTTGTGAGGGATGGGGGGGGGAGGGGGGGGCCGTGGTGTGGCGTTGGTTGTTGTTGGTTTTATTCCTCGTCGACACCGGCCGCCTCACACCTCTACCCGAGGAACAGTGCGAGGAACGGTTCTTGGGTAAAAGCGTCAGGAACGGTTCCCGGCTAACAACGCCTGAAACGGTATTCAGCGGAGCAGCGCCAGGAACGGTTCCCGGGGGATAAGCAGCGTCAGGAGAAGTTCCTGAAGAGCGGGCCCAGAAAGAGGGGAGAAGGGCGGGGTGGTTGTGACTGCGGTAGTTTTTTCCCCTTGATTTTATATTCATCATGGTGATTTTTTATTACCATCTCCTCCTCCTCGTCCTATTATCAAACTCTTGTTGCTGCTCGGTCCCCCCCCCCGCCCCCACTCCTCGCCTTCCCCCCAAGATGTGGCCCCGTGAAATCCGACCTGTTCAAGGCCATCCTCGCCAGATTTTCGGCGATGGCGATCATGCTTCAGTCCTCCCGGAAGGGTACCAAAGATAGCTCGCCGGAGACCAAGGAGTACAAGGACATCAAGGTCGGTCGATGCAAATAGAGCGGCGTCCGTGTGTCTTTGTTTTGCATTCGACACGTGGTACCGAGGTAACTTTCGAGCCTATCGAATGAAAAACTCCGCCATTTTCAAGCGATAATGCTCGATATATGGGGGCCTTCTTTTCAAAAGTTTTTGTTGCTTCTCAAATCAAGTTCGTGGGTCAGTTTTTTGGCAGGCGGTTAAAAACAAATAACAGATCGGAGGTTCTGGATTTTGACATTTTTTTTGTTTTTTCAATGTAACGCTCGGATGGTGTCTCATTGACAAAATGATGTGTTTTCGTAGAGTACTCCTCCCGTGGTGTAAATTTCTCACGCCCACCCTCCGCCACGAAAGGGATGCGTGGTCAATGGTTAATGCCTAAGGTGAGTGAGAGATGAGTACGCCCCCCCCCCCCCCTCCCCCCCATTTATTTCCCCCCGGTTCTCCTCATTTTAGCCGATGTTCCTCTTTGCCTGGTGCTCGCTGCTGTTTTGTTTTAAAACCAGGCGGCTGTGCACGCCCTGCTGTCGTGGGTGAGCGTGAGCCAGATGTACGCCTGCATGTCCGCCATCGCCTTGGCTGGCGGGGCCGACCCGCCCACCGCCGCCGAGTGAGTAAAACATAAGGGACATAAAATCTAAACAATTACCTGGTAGGATACAAGATGGCCCTATCTTGTGACACACCGGTATTTGTTTTTTGGAATGTGGCATTATTGTCATGTTTGGATGTTTACGCTGTGGCGGCAAGCCCCGATTCGAAAGGGATGCGTGGTCTATGGTCACATGACTCAAGCGCCCTAAAAATGACTACCCCCCCCCCCCCCCCCCCCTCGCCCCGACTAGACCAATGGCGAGGAATAGGTCGCTATCCTAGGGAGATAGATGGTGGCCTCTAACGGCGAAACACGGAAAGGGGATTTTAATACTAGAAAAACGCAATTTGTTATGTAATACGGGGCAACATATTAAATAGGACCTACGGTACACACAAAAGCCTACATATTTCGCTATTTTGACATACAATATTTGGCCCTATGTACTATGGCCCCCCGTAAGAGTATACCAGGTATGGAAAAAAGCGTAATGAGCACCCAGTTGTTGGAGATGTCTCTGTTGAAAGTGGGAACGGTGCACCGTATCGAAAGACATGCGTAGTCCATGGTCAAGTGACGGAGCCGAGCAACAAATGAGTACACCCCCCCCCCTCCCCCCCCCCTACCCCCTCCTTTCCGTACCCGATCAGGCGGACTACACCGACCCCGTTGGCCATCGAGGTCTACGTGGTCGAAAAGCAGGTGCTGACCTTCACGGGTGCCTCGGAATCCGAGGAGCACTACGCTTTCCACTCCCTGTACAGGGAGACAGCGGCGGGACTGACAATTTACGTGACGAAGGAGCACCCAAACATGGCCGCAGGCGTTTTGTGGTGCTACCTCAAGTGAGTCGTGGGGAGAGGGTTTTGTTCTGTTTTTGCTCCCGCGGGCGCTGCGCGGGGTGTCTTTGTTGGGTTAGGTTGGGTTGGTTTGGGTTGTGGGTTGGGTGGCGGAATAGTGTGGGTGGTTCGTTGGGATGTTCGTCTGGACTGGTTGGTTGATTGGGTAGTTCGTTGGTCTGGTTTGCTCCGAATGGTTGATTGGCTGGTTGGTTGGTTGGTTTATCGAATGGAGGGTGATATTCTTGTTTGGTCCGTGTGCGGTTAAACAGCGATTTTTGTTTTGAATAGTTTTTTTTGTTCTCCGGACCCGACTCCTCCTATTGTTTAGAAAGCAGCACTATCACCCACTTGATATAAACCCCATCCAAGGGAGGGGAAAGGATGAGCAACCTGGGTCTACGTAACACGTGGGAAACAAGGTAATGAACGCCCATAGGTTGGAGGAGTCTACTTTAGTATGAGGAGTAGGAACGAGGCCCCGCCTCGAACGGGATGCGTTGCCACTGGTCGAATTACCAAGGCAAGCAACAAATGAATACGCCCCCCCCCCCATACCCCTACCCCACCCCCACCTCCGCTCCACCTCCTCCCCCCCCCCCCTCTGGACAAACCTCCTACCTGCAAAAGGGCGATGGGGGTCCCCGTGATGATCTGCCATCTGGCTGAGAGTCTCATGGACCGCACGATCGACTGTCGATGGGATGTGGCATCGGGAGACGAGATGTTCAAAAGCTCCGCGCTGAAGGAGGGCGCCGTGCGCCTGGGTTACATCGGTGATCTGCGGCCGCTCAACTTCTTGTCTGAGACGGTGAGGCGGTCGTTTGGTTTTGTTTTTGGTTTGGTTGGTTGGTTTCTGGTTTGTTTTTGGTCTCGTTCGGTTCGGTTCGGTTCCGTTCGGTTCGGTTCGGTTGGTTGGTATTTGTTGTTTCGGTTGGTTGGTTGGTTTATGTAGTCGGTTGGGCTGGTTGGTGCGTGCCTGGTGTACTTGATTGGTTTTGTTGGTTCAGTGGTTGATTTAGTGGGCTTGATTGGTTCGTTGGTTTGGTTCGGCCGCTCGGTTTCGATGATTTCCTCGGTTCGGTTGGTGGGATAGACAAGTTGATTCGTCAATCGGTCGGTCGATATGTCGGTGGGTAGCTGTGGCTCAAGTAGGTCGTACAGTAGGTCGACTATCGATGGGATGCGGGTCCGGGGCTTGTTGTGCCATTCCATGAGAGCTTGCGAGAGCGTGTGATGACCCCCCTCCCCAGCCCCTCTTTCCAGTAGTGTACCATGGTATTCGAATTCTCCTCACGTTTGTTTTTATGCAGTGCCAGGGCAACACCCGAGAGGCGATGGTGCTGATGCTGGCCAGGGCCCGCCTAGTGACCCCCCTCTCCCCCTCCCCCCCCTCCCATCCTTGGCTTCGAAACCCTCACCTAACGTTTGGTATTTATCATTCCTATTGCCCTACGACTATGGCCATTGCATGACATGAGTACACACCCCCACCCTCCCACACCGGAAATTGAAGCGGCCATCCATACGCATGAAAATCCGCCCCGCCTCAAAAGCGGTTCTTGGTAGGATGCAGGTCGCCATCCATCCGGCTCACCGATCACCTCGCGTTTCGCTTCGCGCTTGGTGCAAGCAATGTTTTCCTCTGGTTAGTGAAACCCGACATGTTCCGTCCCGGCATTGTAGGGATGCGAGGGTCTATGGTCATACGACTACGGACATTCATAATACCGAGCACACTCCCGTCGCCCTTCCCATCCTTACCTTTGGAACTCCCTGCGATAATGTTTTTCTCCGTGAATGGTGATCTTGCTTTTTTTGTTGCATGCAGTGTCGGTACGACATCCAGGAGGCGATGCCGATCCTCGAGAGAGCCTGCCTCCTGAGGATGCTCGCGCACGGCCACGGGTGCCTCGCCGAGTACAGTGCCGCCGGCCCGAGCAAGGCGAAAAGCCGCTCCGAGCTGGCGGCGTCCTTCCGCATCGTCTCCACCTGGCGCCTTGCCCTCGTGCAGAACCTAAGGTATGGGTTGTTAAACAAACGTTTACACAACTACAACTAGGCACATATCGCGGTGTATAAAAATCTTCCGGATACCCTAGCTTGCCGTTTTTGAAGCGTTTGCTGTGGAGGATGCCTTCCAAGCAGAAGGATTTTACTGTAGGCGTTGTCGTGCACATACCTTGCACTTGCAGCTTAACCGATCAAGCAACCAAATCCTAGCCCCCCCCCCCCCCCCCCCCCCCAGCCAATCCCATCCCATCCCCTCCCATCCCATCCCAACCCCCCTACCTTCCCACCTCCCGTTCACCTTCTCCCCCGCCCCGCTCCTGGTTCCCCCTACCCCACCCCGCCGCCGCCTACCAGGAGTATGGGCAGCAGCCGCTACCTGAACAAATTCGAGGAGCACCTTCGCCAGCCGCGGCTGACTATCGTCGGGGCGGTCATCGGGCACAGGGGGGTCGACCCGCGCCGAGTCCTGTGGTGGACCTGGATAGCTGTGCCATGGTCCCCCTCCGCTCGGGCGGCCATCACGAACCTCCTGACGGTGATCAGTCGCGCGCCCCCGCCCAGGGTGTCGGGTACTTCGGCGGCCGAGCACGGCTCGCTTTCTAGGTGAGTATTGGTAGGTACCTGGTACGAGGACGTTGGCGTTTTCGTTGTTGTTGCTGTTGCTGTTGTTGGTTATTCCCGCCCCCCGCCCCCCTACCCTGCCATCGACTCGTAGGAATTGTTGGTTGTGGTTTTTGCTCTTCGTTGATTGTTTGTTTGATTGGTTATGCTTGGGTTGGTTCGGTTGGCTGGTTTGGTTCGATTCGGTTCCGTTTGGTTCTGTGCTCCGATTCGGTTTCATTCAGTTGGGTTCGGTTCCGTTACGTTCGGTTTGACTCCATTCGGTCCGGGTCCATTTGGTTGTCGAACCCGCTCTCCAGTCGGTTGCATCCCCTTCCATTCGGTTGGTTTTGTTCCGATTCCCTTACAATCGGTTCGAATCACGTTCTACAGTATTTTTCTGTACGTAACTCGGTTTAAAAAGATTGTTAAGATCAAGCATCTGTTCGGTTCGATTCCTTTCAGTTCGGTTCCCTTCCATGTTCGTGTCGATTCTACAGCAAATATATACACAGTATATATACATAAGTCACTCGGCTATCACGAATCGGTTCAAATATAAAAATCGGTTCAAAACTCGGTTCGATTCGGTTGCGGTTCCTCGCAGGAGCGCAAGGAGGAAGTCGGCCAGGGCTACCGAGATTGTCGCTGGCGGCGGGGCAGCGCTAGCCGGACCTCAGCAGCACGGCGCCCTGTGGAGGATGATTTCCGACCTCTTGGTGACCAGGCTTGGGACGTGCATGCTGGTGCGCAGCTTGGTGTTGGAGAACAGGTGCGTTGTCTCTTCGCAGGGGCTGTGAACCGTTTTAGTGTCATATCGGGAAAAAAAAACTCACGTACTGTGCTGCAGGCATAATCCCACGTCGGCGGGAAAGTGCGCGATGCGAACTGACGGGATAGCTCCGCGTGACCAAGTCCAAGCTTTTGCTAAGTATGCCGGTCAATCAACAGACAAGCACGTTCCCTTTTTTTTTTTCAACTGTGTAGATAGTATCGGCACATTTCCGGACAGAGCAGTGTTGGCAAACGCCTGGTCGCACCTGCCACCCCCCTCCGCTCCTGCCCTCCCCTCCCTGCCCCCCCCCCCCCGTCCGTCCGTCCGTCCCGGCATTGTAGGGATGCGAGGGTCTATGGTCATACGACTACGGCCATGCGTGATGATGAGTACACCCCCCCCCAACGCATTGCCTACTTGGTCGGCGAAAACTCGACGTGCTCCGTCACGGCATTGTAGAGATGCGAGGGTCAATGGTCATACGACTACGGGCATGCATGAGATTGAGTGCACCCCCTCCCCCCCCCCCCCCCCCTCCCTCAATCCTCCCACCCGCTACTCCTACCTCCTGCCCTCTATCCCTCCCCACCCCCTCGCTTCATCCCCCCTCCCTGACCCCCCCGCCCCCCCAACAAAAAACAAATAAAACGCCTTTTTTCAGGGATGAGAGCCCCTACCCGCCCAACGAGAAGCACTACCATATGGTGGCGTTGGAGCTGAGGGGGGCGGACAAGACCGCGGTGTTTGATTTCCTACGCACTGACCCCGGGATGCTGGGGGAGGTTCTGAACCGCCTCGTCCGGGAGGATTGCCTCGCGGCAGACCACTCGGCCGCTTTCCTCGACAGGTATTTGTTTTGTTTTGTCGTTCGCTTTTTCGGCTTCTATTTTTTCCTTGTTACGATACGTAGCTTTTTCTCGTTTCGTCTTTTGTCTGTTTGTCTGTCTGTCTGTTTGTTTTGTTCGTTTGTTTGTTTGTCATGTTCGCAGAACGCCCAATCGAAGTATCATATGCCTGGTATGAATTTTGAGGATTAGTTCAGATGTCAAGGCTTAGTTTGTTTGTTTGTTTGTTTGTTTTTTTCATTCTTGTATACCCTGATCGTTTTGGGAGCTTTTTGTTTTTTTGGGGTGACGGTTTTGCGTACAGAGTACTGTTTTTTTTGTTACATGCCGGGTATTCTCGTTTGTTTGTGTATTCAATCTTGTGTTGTGTACAGCTTGGTTTAGCTTTGTTTTGTTTGTGGCGGTTGTGGTCATCGATTTCCGGTATAAAGAGGGTGCGCTTGCTGGTGCTGGTGCTGGTGCTTGTGTTGTTGCTGCAGCCCTTGGTTTTGTTATTGTTCGTGTAGCACCTCGGCTTTATTTCGATCGTCGACCCGTTCTTTTCTTCGCCCCCCCCCCCCCCCCCCCTCCCTCATCCTCCTCCCCCCCTCCCCCCTCAACCCCCCTCCTCCTCCTCCTCCTCTCCCCCCGCTGTCCCCCGTGGACAAACCCATAAGCGCACAAATAGTTCCGCGACACTTCTACCTTCCTCGCATGCTCCCAGACTTTCTACCTATGCGTACGTGCTGGTCAAGCTGTCTCAAGTTCCCAACACAAAATTTGACCCCCCCCCCTCCCCCCCCCCCCTCTCCACCTCCCTGCCGCGCAGCAAGTCGCTGGGGACGCTGCACAACGTGAAGCATGGCAAGTCCGGGAACACGCCTATTTGGCTGGAAACGGGGCTGGCGGGGCGCCTGCGGAGGGTCCGAGACATCTTCACGGGGCCTAAGGTGAAAACTAAACTAAAAAGCGCCCGTTTTAAGGGAAACTCGTGTTTTTGGGGATAGTACTTTTTTAAGTGAAAACGCCTGTTTCGAGGGAGTACGCCTGCTTTGAGGGAAAACGCCCATTTCGAGGGAAAACCCCTGTTTGGAGGGGAACCATCTGCTTCTTACGGGAAAAGGGTCCGAGTACGGCCACTACTTTCACTGTTTCTCCTGTATTTACACTTATATTGTTCGCTACTACTGCCATACTGCTACTACTACTGGTGCTAGTGTTGAAATTGGTTGCTGCTACTGTCATACTGCTACTACTACTACTACTACTACTACTACTTCTACTACTACTGCTACTACTACTACTACTACTACTACTACTGCTACTACTACTACTACTACTACTACTACTACTACTACTACTACTATTACTACTACTACTACTACTACTACTACTACTAATACTACTATATGAATGCTACTGACACTACCACTGACACTACCACCACCACATCCGCCACATCTTCTCCTACCCATCACACGGCACTGAAGCAACCTCTACTCCTCTCCAACCCCCCGCCCCCCCCTCCCACCAACCCCGCCCCCCCCTCCCACCCGATCCACCGACCCACCCCTTACCCCCCAGGACTCGCCTGTAGTTCACGGATATTCGGTCGGCATGTACTACTCCATGCCCGTCCTGATCGAGCTTCTCCTGCAGCTGACCAGCGGGGGGAAGAGCAGCATCTACACCAACTCTGCCCTGGGGCAGTCGTACGAGTCCGTCGTCCCCATGGCCCTCCTGCACTCTCTCGTGGTGTTCGGAGGGCTCTCCCTGGGAGCCGCCAAGATTAGGTGAGTGGGAGGCACGGCACAGTACAGGGACAGGTCAGGTTAGATCAGATCAGATTAGATCAGATCAGATCATACCAGATCAGATCTTATCAGATCCCCAGCAGACTCCAAGAAAACCGGGGCTAGTGGCTTGAAAAACTGTTTCGAAGACTCACTCGAACAGCGTAAAAACACGTTCTTCATTGTAACGCGAGCGAGAGGGACTGGGTCTTACCGTACAATTTAATCGCAAAGGAAACTTCCCGGAAAATCCCTTGTCTCTATAATTTGAACAGGCGTAGCCCGTACGTCGGAATCATCGTGGTCTGTCCGGAGTTCAGAAGTGTTCTCGCTCGGATGCGAAGCGGACGCAGCCTCATTTCTGTACTATTTTGGTCCGTTCCAGCTGTTTGTCGGGGTCAGGGTTAGGGTTTCGGCTATAGGTGTTGGGTTGATCCACGCCCATATTCATAGCCTGATCCCACCAGGGAGTGTTTCCCAGTTTTCACGATCTAGACAAAATGGGGGAGAAGGCGGGGGGGCAGGGGGGAACAAAACAAATCGCTGCGTATCTCTCTCGCTCTCTTTCTCTCTCTCTCTCCCTCCTTCCCTTCAGGCGCCAGCTTTGTGTTTGTTTGCTTTCCATGATATTGACCCCCCCCCCCCCCCCCCCCCCTACCCTTTCTTCCTCCCTCCCTCCCTTTCACACTTCTGTCTTTCACCACCTCTCCATTTTTTCCTTCCGGCGCATTGTTTCTCTCCGCCGCGTCCCTTTTTTTTTTTTTTTCGTCACACAAGCTCCGTCAACTTCTTCTCTTTCATGGTCATCAAGCTGGTGCTGGCGCAGATCCAGTTCGTGGCGGTGCTGATCGTGGCCAGCGTTGTCCTCCTGCCGTTCGTGTCTGGAACTGCCCTGCTGCTGTGGTGGGACACCCCCTTTCTGGTGCGTGCGAATACTGCCCCCCCCCCTCTCGCCCCCCCCAGCCCCCACCATCTCCACCCTCATGCGACTCGCCGGACACGACACTCCGCGCTTTTGTGCAAGCAGTGTCTTCCCAGTCGGTGATAAACCCGACGTTGCTCCGTCCCGGCATTGAAGGGATACGAGCGTCTATGGTCAACGACTTCGGCCGTGCATAATATGAGTACCGCCCCCCCCCCCCCCCCCCCCCCCCCCCCCGCCCCCTCTTTTGCTCTTCCTTGCTTATTTCTTGCTGCTGATGCTGTTGAGGGCATTGCTGGGTGATGGTGGTGGTGGTAAATTGTGAATAGTCTGGTAGTATGGTTGATGTGGTCATGGTGGCGGCGGCGGCCACTGGGGTGGTGGGTCGTGTGTGGGGATTGTGGTGGTTTTGGTTTTGGTTTTTGCTGACGGTGGTTGTGATTTGGAATGCTGGCAGTGATTTTGAGTGGAGTTTTTTTTTTTTTCGTGGGCATTTTCGGGCATGCTCACCCCCCCTCTCGCCCCCGTCTTGTTCACCCCGTTTTACCCATTCACGCAATAACGCGTTTTCCCCGATAATTGTCTCCAAACCTTTCCGGCGGCCCATTTTTACAGGGGTTTGTTGCTCCGCCTTCGGCATCTACACTATGCTCACCCCCCCCCCCCCTCCCCCCTATTCTATACCTGGTAGGTTGGGTTGGCATCGGTCTTGCAACGACACTGTAAAACATGCCGCTCCCTACGTGAGCTAGACAACCAGGGTACCGTTTTTTTGTTTTGTTTTGGCAGTCGCCCACAGCTGGTCGTCCAGTTAGATCATTTGTGCGAGGTAAATAATATTTACTTCGCACAAGGGAATTGATCGTATCGCGTAGCGTTCAAGGTAAGACACCCAAGAGGTAGTCACATAGCACTCCCGTTGCTGTCTCTGGAAGTTGCTACACCGGAAATTAAATCAACTCATTGAAGCTGTCATCCATATGCAAGTCCGCCTCACAAGTAGCAGTTCTCAGTTGGATGCAGCTCACCCTTCATGCGAATCGCTACACAACAACCGGCGCTTCGCGCTTGGTGCAAGCAATGTCTGCCTGGTCGGTGAAAACCTGGCATTGCTCCGTCCCGGCATCGTAGGGATGCGAGGGTCTATGGTCATACGACTACGGCCATGCATGAGATCGAGTACATCTCTCCTCGAGTACCCCCCCCCCTTCCTCCCTCCGTTTTACCCCTTCCCACTCCTTCCGCCCTCTCGGTTTGACCCGTTCCCACTCCTCCTACCCCCCCCCCCCTCCCCTCGTTCCCTGTGATTGTTTTTATTTCTTATGTTATCACTTTTCTTCGAAAAAATCAGGCGGCCACTTTCATCGGAGTGTTTTTCTTCGTAGGCATCTACATCATGCTGGTGTCCCTCATGCTGTCCACCACCGGGGGCAAGCCGTGGAGCTCCAACAGCGGCCGCACCCTCCTGCTCGCGCACGCCTTCCTGCTCATCAGCCCCGCGCTCACCAGGGCTGGCGTCATCCCGGAGCAATACGGAGTGAGAACTGAAAACGCTTTTTCGGTGTCTTTTCGTCTTGGGAGTCGTTTTTTGCTTTTCATTGTCGCGGAAGCTATTATTATTTTACGCGCATTTATCGATCTTCTGGACAATAAGCTGTTGCCACATATGTCGGCATTTCTTCCGCCCCCCCCCGCCCCCCCCGGTGACTGTCCTCCGTAAATAATCGCGCTTTTTCATTTTCCCTCACTCACTCTTCATTTTGGTTTTCGGCCGACATGCACCTGTGTTTCGGCATCCTCTGATATTTTTCCCACCCTCCCTCCCTCCCTCCCTCCTTTCCTCCCTCCATTCTTCTTCCCTCCCTCGAACAAAAATCGGAATATTTCACACTTGAATTAAAAAAGAGTCAATCCTTCCTGGGTGGCGTGGGCTTGCTGCTGCTGACGCTCGCCGTGGGGTTCACCGTGAACACTCGGAGGCTGTACAACATGACGCTCAGCAAGCAGACACTGACCCTCACAGAAGAGGAGTGGAAGGAGTGGCACGACGAGCACAAGAATCACGCCGACCCGACCTCGCTCTTCTACAAGAGGTGACTGATTCAATGGTTGATTGATTTGATTTGATGGTCGGTTTGATTGGTAACTGGTTGAATGAGTGATTTCGTTCGTTGGTTGGTGATTGGGTCTGATATTTCGTTGTTGAGATTGCTGCACGGGTTTGTTCGACTTCATGGGTAACTGTTTTTTTCTCATTCGTCGACGTTCTCGTTTCTTATCATCGTCGGCGGCGTTCCCGTTTTTATCACAGGTGTTCGAGCATGTTCACCGCGTGGCGGCACCGTCTGACGCGGAAGAGGCGTTACCGCATGCTCGACGGAGACCTCGAGCAGTTCCTCCTGGGCTTCGACGCCATCCGAAGCGCGCAGGCCGTCCCCGCTCGCTGGAGCGAGTCGTGGGACACCCGTCTGAAGAGGGGACACGAGGTAAACGTGACGAACGAATATGCCTTAGATATCTTAATTCCGAAGGTGTTTTTCAGTGTTGAGGGTCAGGGTTAGAAAAAGGGAAGAAAAAACAATTGTATCACGTTTTATGAATCCTTAAGGGTTTGGGTTAAAAAATGATAGTTTTCAATCCAACTATTGTCTGAAGCTCCCAGGGTCAGGGTCGGGGCCGGGGTCAAGGGTTATGCGTAGAGAGATCCGAATATCGCCAGCGTCGCAAGATACTCGATTCCCAGATATTTTGCACTGTCATCTATATTTTTTCCCCACGCTACCCCCCCCCCTCTCCCCCCATCGCCCGTTTTAGGCAGGCCTGTGCTTGCATTGTGTTTTTTTGTTGTGACGCTACCCCCATCGTCATCACCACCACCACGACCGCCGCCATACTGTCTTTTCTAAAAGGCATTTCCGGAATAATTGTGATACGTAACTATTTTGTCAAAATTCGCTCGTATTCAGATCGCTACTTGGAATCACTGGTAAAAATGACTCAAAATCAAAATTCACTAAAACCATATATTCGAAATCACTACATATTCCAATTCACTTTTCAACTACTACAAATAAATCCCTACGAAAACATCACTATCCAATATCAGCACCACCAAACCAAACCGCCACCGCCACCGTCAATACTACAGTTCAAAAATTCAAAAGTCACTACTATTGAAGTATCTGCACTCTAAACCATTACTCAAAATCACTATCCAAAATCCCTACTACTGTAAATGTCATTCTCAAAACCTTTACGTCCTCAAAATGACTATCCCAAAATCACTATCCCTAAAATCACTATCCCAAAATCACTTCCCCAAAATCACTACCCCAAAATCACTATCCCAAAACCACTGTCCCTAAAATGGCCACCACCCAGGCCCTCGTGGCCGTGAACCGCGGCGCCGGCGTGGAGACCGCGTCCACCATGTGGGCGGTGGTCAAGTGGGACGTCATCTACGGCGCGGCTTACTTCCTCATGGTGTTCTCGGACAACATGGTCAGCATCTGGACAGACAAGAAAATCGTGGAGTCTGACGACATCAGCATGCTCGCGCTGGCCCTCTTTATCGTCGCGACCGCCGGACTCGAGTCCATGATGATGGTGGGTGGGTGGGTCGGTGGGTGGGTCGGTGGGATTGGATAAGAGGGAGAGGGGGTGGGGTGGGCTGGTGGGTAGGGGTGGGAGGACGGGAGGGGTGGGCTGGTGGGTAGGGGTGGGCTGGTGGGTAGGGGTGGGAGGACGGGAGGGGTGGGAGGAGGGGAGGGGTGGGAGGAGGGGAGGGGTGGGAGGACGGGGAGGGGTGGGAGGACGGGGGCGGGCTGTACTCAATAGGAGAGATGCACTCGGTCTCACGCATGGCCGTAGTAGCATGACCATATAGACCCTCGGCGGGGGGGGGGGGAGGGAGAGTCGTGTGGTCATGCCATGCATGCCCGCAGCCGTATGGCCACAGGCCACAGACCCTCGAGGGGTGGGGTCAGGTAGGGGTGAGAGGGGGAGGGGTGGGGTGCGGGCGGATTAGACTTGGGTGGATGGGTGGGGGGGGCGGTTGAATGGTTGATTGATTGGTTGGTTGGTCGATAGGTTGGCTGGGCGTACGACGACAGCGGGTTATGTCACTGCGTTTTTCCTCAAATGTCGAAGTGCGCTTTTTTTCGTTGTTACCGTGCTTATCGCGAGTTATATCTATTCTGGTTTTGTTTTGTATTTGTATCCCCTATAAGTTTGTTCTGTTTCGCACGCTTTTGTTATTCTTTGCTCTTTTTCCCCCCCCCCAAAGCTGAATCGCCATTCGTTTTGTTGTTGTCGGGTTTTTTTTCCCAACCGAAAACAGAATAACCTCGGGCGATGGTTTCTTTTTCATCAATTTGTTTTTTATTATTCAAACTACTTGTATCAATTTTTGTAATTTGTTTGTTTTACGGGTAATAGTTTGTGCTCACTTTGTTTTCGCAATGTGTTTCGGTTTTATTTCCTTGGACCGAAAACAGACAAACACGTTTTTTAGTTTTCGATTTTTCTTGTTTTCACCCAAAACTGTTTGTAGGTTTCACATAAATAAATACTTAATTTTGCTTCTGTTATTCGCAACCGAAACCAAAACAAAACAAAAAAAACACACACACACAGGTCAACCTCGGGCGATCGAACGGGTGGCGCTTCTGGCGGATGGACCCCGAGGTGCTCTCCATGTCGGACGCCAGCAAGTCCGTCAGCAACGCCCTCCACAAGCTCTACCTCTGGGACTTCGCGAGCTACTCCTGCTTCGTGCTCATGTGCACCCTCGCAGTGTGCTGCCTCGGGTACTTCTGGCTTATCCCCGACCTTGAGTGGAACTTGAGACCGCTTTTGAGGTTAGAGCGGGGGGCACAGAGACAGAGCCGTCGCCAAGTACTTCGGTCTGATTGTTATCGATGGCAACCTTCCATGTTTTCTGCAAGGCGATCGATTCTACAGACTGCTGTTACTTGCTCTTTTTTATGTTACCGTGTATGTGGATGGTATGATTGGAAAAGAGCGCTGCAGCACTGCTTTCGGGTACCAGGTGGTAGACGCGCGAGCAGTGTTTCACTTGCATAACCTCGGACAAAAATCTATGAAGGACAAGAAAAACGAGAGGTCCAAACTCAGGTCACGTCAATGTAAGTATGTCAACGTCGCCGTCAATGTCAAGAGAAGGCACAGATAGGGTTGGCGACGTTTCACACCGCGGAGGATAGATGGTGATAGTTCCCCTCTCGGCGTTGTAGGGATTTGGTTTTCCCAGCGGTGTTCTTAAAACAAAAGAGCTGATAAAATATACCCAGGTGCCGGCACATGAAAGCGCATATGGACGGGTAATTTTTTGCTACTACTGCTTATGTGTACTTCACTGCTTGAGTTATAGTGAGTTAATTACTACCAGGTAGTATATTTTACGTGCAGCAGGCGAGAACGAACGGGAGGGGGGGGGGAACGGGGGGGACGGGACGGTTGAAACATAGGCATGCCTTTGAAACGCTGCTGTACAGAACCGTATGAGCCCAACCCCCCCGACCGCCTGGGAAATTTCCCGCAACGTTTCTCGGAACGAAGACGGTCGATGTGCTGACTGGTACATGTGTGGACCATCAACCGTCGTTGTCGAAGTTATCGCTTCTTTCTTGCCTCCTGTTTCTGCTAACCTTCCCCATTTAATCTTTTCTTCGTTTCCTTCGTTTTTTTCTCTCAATGTTTCTAACAGGGCGGTGAGTCTTGTGGTGGGTTACCTGGGAATCCTGGTGGGGCTGTTCCACAAGATCTTGTTCGGCGGCTCGGTCTCCAGGCAGAAGGCTTCCGTCAAGGTCAGAAAAGCTTTTGCTATTCTTTTTCTCCCCTTGACTTTGTACTTGCTCGTCATCTGCTCACTCGCTCGCTAGCTCGATCCCGTAGTCGGTCGCTTGCTTGCTTTCGGCGCTTGCTCGTTTTGCTGCTCGCTTGTTTGCTTGCTCGCTCACTCGTTTGGCTGCCCTGCTTGCTCCCCGTACTGACTGGCCTCCCTGTGGGTGTCCATCTGCTCCACTTGCACCCATTTGCTCGGGTGCTTTCTCGTGTGCTGGCCCTGCTAGGCTCGCTTGATCGGTCGATCGTTCGCTTGCTCGCTGCGCTTGTTTTCACTCGTTTCGGCTGCTTTCTCCTCTTTACTTGTTTACTCTCTTACCTTCGCCTCCCCATCGGTTTTCATGTTGCGCTACCTTGCTCGCTTTTCGCACTTCGCTTGGGTACCCAACTTCTCTCAGGCGCTAATTCGCCTTACTTTGCTCAGATCTCTCACTCACCCCCTTGCACTCAACTCACTTGTACTCGCCTGCTTCGCTCGTTTGATCGGTCGCTTGATCTCCCGCTCACGCGTTTTTTTTCGACAGGTCTCCGCAGCCGCGCTCGCCGCCGGCTACGGCTGCGGGCTAGGCCTCGAGGCAGCGAACCGCTACCTGGAATTCTCCAGCGACCCGTTGGCGTTCGCCACCCTCGGATTCACCGGGTTCTTCTACGCGTTCTTCTCCATGCACGTCTACGGAGAATTCAGGTGATTTATTTCTTTAGTTGGTTGTTGTTGGGACATGCTTTTATTCATGCGTGTGGTTTGTAGACCGATCCCGGCGTCTTGTCCACACCAACCAATCCCAACCCATCTCTGATTACCCCCCCCCCCCCCCTCCCCGCCCGACCCTTCCCTGACCCTCCCCCTCCCCTCCCCCCAAGTACATGCTTTCCCTCCCCCCCCTCCCCCCGTCTCGAAAGGGACGCGTGATCAATGGTCTTACGACTTAAGGCAAGCAGCAGAATGAGTGCCCCCCGCGCTTCACGTATTGAAGCGCCCTAATGTTGGAGGTGTCTCTATTAGGAGTAGAGCGGTGCCCCGCCCCAGAAGGGACGCGTGGTCGATGGTCCAATGACTAACGCAAGCAACGAACGAGCACCTCCACCCGCCCCCTCCACTCACCCACTTAACCCCACCGACCCCCACTTCCGCTCCCAACCCGCCCCACCCCACCGAACTACCGCATGCGAACAGGGTGCAACTGACGTCGCAAGGGTTCGCGTCCGGACAGCTGCTGTCCACGCCTTCGCTGGGTACCGCGGGTCAGCGCTGCCTGGGCGTGGCCACCCTCCACCTCGACGGTATGGAGGCTAGGGCTACGGAGAGCTGCCGCGCAACCAGCGGGGGACGGTGAGAGATAACCTCACAGGGGGGGGGTGGGTGGGGTGGGGGGGGTACTCATTATCATGCATGGCCGTAGTCGTATGAACATGTCACAGGGGGGGGGGGGGGCAGGTTTCTCATTATCATGCATGGCCGTAGTCGTATGAACAGTCACAAGGGGCGGGGGGAGGGGGGGGGGGGGCAGGTTTCTCATATCATGCATGGCCGTAGTCGTATGAACATATCACAGGGGGAGGGGGGGGGGTGGGGGCAAGGGGACAACACCTGCACAAGGGCGTTAAGTTCGCAACCGCAGTAAGGGTGCTGAAGTCGAACCTCGAACCTTACCTGGTGCATGTCTTTTCAGCAGAGGCTCTAATCTCTCGACCAGATCTTTTCCGAAAACACCTTTGTTCGGTACAGTATTCGGTGATACTGTACAGTAATATTGCCAAACCTTTCCTGTCACTGGAAGCAAATCGAGCGGTGACAAACGGCCAACGTTCCCCTGTGCGAGCTAAAGAAACAAATTTTATGGTTTTATTTTACTTACAACACTACTGTAGCCCACCCTACGAGTACTAAAATAAAGCGACCATCTAGGAAATTTCCCTAGGAAATTTCTGGGAATGAAGATTATTGAAGATGTACTTGAGAGCTACGGAGTAAGGCCGGGGGGGGGGAGGGTAAGACACAAGGGGGAAAAGGGCCATTGTTAACGAGGATGTTTTTGTTCTACTGTACCTGTTGTCTATTCAACTTGTTTTCTTGTTTTTTCCCCCTGGTTTTCTGGGGAGGGGGGGGGGGGGTTCTGAAAGAAATAATTGCCACTTTTGATATATACCTGATACACTCGTAGGGGTTGCTCGTTTGTACCCCTTTTGTGTGATTTTTTCTGTTTTTTTATTTATTTATTTTTATCGGTCTGTTCTCCGTGCTTTTGCTGAAACACACAAAAAGAGGAGAATCAGAAGGAAAGTCATCAGAAAACCAGAAGAAGGAAAATGACTTTCTTGTCTTCCGGTTTCCGCTTTCGTTTGTTGTTGTTGTTGTTTTTACTTTCGTTACATGGCGGCGGGAGCAGAATCCTGACCCAGATCGAGAACCGCGAACTGATCCGGAGAACTCTCTTCAGCAACAACGCCGACCCTAGCAGCCTTTGGACGCGAGCCCCACGTACGCTTCGAGCGGCTTTCGGAAATAAGGTAAGGGTGTGTTTCGAGCGGCGTTGGACTTGATATTGCGGCGGTATCACATGTCGGTGCACGTATGAATTATGCAAACGAAATACGGGGATGGCATCCAGGCATCCCTGCCACCCCGGGTATTTTTTTACAACCCCCCCCCCCCCCCCCCCGCGAGCGCGCGCGCGCGCTCCCGCCCCCCCCCCTTAATGCTTCTTGTGCTATTTTTGTGCTTGTAGCTCGCTCGCCTGCTCCACCTCGTAGCGGGCGTCTTTCAAACACTTATAAACAGAGCGGTATGCACTGAGTATGTAGGGGTCACAGTGTACCACTGGATAGAGTGTATTAATAGTATCAATAATGCCTGATGCCAGCGACATGTTGACGTTTTTCCTTGCAGGGCTTCGTTCATGTTGGTGCTGCCGCTGTCGCTGTTTGACGATTTCGGAAGTAGTTGCATTGGTGGTGGTGGTGGTGGGGGTGGTGGTGGTGGTTGTAATTGCAGGGGCGGCGGTGGCGGTCGTGATGGCAAGGGTGGTGGTGGTAGCTCGGGCGGTGGTGGTGTTGATTGCACATGTGCCTGCTTTCTTGCTGCTGCTGTTGCTGCTGCTGCTGCTGTTTCTTGCTTACACGTCCATTCTATTCCCGCGCAACCTTCCGCTACTTCTCGAGTCTGCCCTTCCCCGCCCCCTTTTACCACCCCCCCCCCCCCCCCCCTCATCTCAGTACCAACTCCTTCTCGCATCGCACCCTTCTTCAAACCTTCCAGTCCCCGGAAGACTAAAATTAACCAAAAATGTTCACCATATATATACCAGGGTGTGTATTTCTTTTCCCGCGTCGCTATACAAACGCATCTCCTCTCTGCGCCGTTCGATACCCCGCCCCCCCTCCCTCCCTTCCCCCCTCCCCGCCCTCCCAAGGCTGTCGCCAAACGACGACCGCCCCATCCCCACCCCACCCCCCGCCACCACCCCCCACCCCCACTCCGTCTCAGCGCAATGACGGGGGGGGGGGGGGCACAGTAGTCGGAAAAAAACACGAGGAAACAAAACAGAAACATGATTGTGATCGCTTCATACATGCCTCCTTGTTCTGGACTCCTTCTCGTACCGCCTAGTTGCTTGTTTCCCCCTATTTACGCTTGTCGTTTTAACGTGTGCATTTAACTATCGCTGAAAAAACAAAACGCACGTCTTTCTCCGCTTCAATCTCACTACGAGCTGCTTTGTCGCACCGCCTCGTGCTTCTTACGTCATATACGTTTTTACCTTGTATTTTGTTATTCCGTCAACTTAAAAAAAAAACTCCTCTTTCTTTTTGCGTCTGGCGCGCCGCTCGATGATATTGCGCACATACCCCCAGGTACCGCGGAACGATGACTTCTTCCGCTGGACGATATCGCCGGTGCCCGACCGTTGCCTCCTGGCACACGGGCTCAACGCCCTCGTCGACCCGGAGCAGGACGACCTCTTGTACGTGGCGGAGACCATCTACGCCGACAGGCAGGCGTTCATGGAGTGCCTCATGCACGAGACGTACGAATGGGCCTACGGCTCACACCAGGTTAGCTTGCGCGGGTCGGATTTTGTTTTCAGGTTTTTTCACGGGTCATGACCCGGGCCGCTGGTCGAGTCGGGGAGTTTTGAAATGTCATGGGTCGGGTCGGGTCGGGCCGGAAGGTTTTCAGACTCTCACGGGTCGGGTCGCGTTACCCTTACACCGGACCCGATCCGTATGGTTTTGACCCGAACCGTTTTTATTTTTATTATTGGCGGTTTTCCTCGTCAATGCTGCTACTACCTAACACCAGCTCCTGTCGGTCGTAACGCCTAACGCCACACGCGGAACCCCGAAATGCCCACGGTGTACACTTCACTCAAGGCCTACGAAAAATGCTAAGAAACCTTTAAAGCTGAAGCTAAAAACGTTTTTTCGCCCCGGTTTGACCCTCGCATTGTTTATCTTCGGTGTTGTTTGATTCGGCGGCGTTTCGGTTGATGCAACGCGGGGAAATTATATACATATATATATTATATATATATATATGTATATATATAGGTGGGAGTACTGGCGGAGCTCTTGAGGGACCCCCTGCCCTCGCGCATGAGGAGGCAGATCGTTGGGGAGGGGTGCCGGCTGCCGACCTTGGTGGACCGGACTCTGCCTTGCTCTGTGGACATCATCAGCGTCGGGTGCCTGAAGGTGACGGTGTGATGCGGATATTTGTTTTCCGCTTTTTGTGCGGCATAATAATGGGAGGGGTGTCTCGGTATTCACTCCCCGTTGCATACACACGTCGACAGGGTTGGCGTCGGCTGCCTGGATCGAGGTATCAATTACGCTTGTCTTATATATATATATAATATATATTGTAGTAGACTGCTTCGTGCCGGGGGGCAGGGGTGTGTTTTGACGTTGTGTCTTACCTGGTATGACTTTAGCCTAGAGAGTGGTGTGTACGTACTACAGCAGGCTTCTTCGTACTTTTGTTCTGTGTGTTCTCACGAGTTTAGTCCACTAGTACGGGGGACGTATTAAATAGGACCTACGGTACACACAAACACCCATATATGTCGATTTTTTTTCTAACAACATTCGGTCATGTTTACTATGGTCCCCGGTAGTAGTGTGTGCGTATACGTGCAATGGTTGTCCTAACACTCAGGGCCGGTCTTAACGAGGGCAACCAAAACGGAAACAAACGAAATAAACCGAACATACTTTCTTTTTCGCAAAAAACAGCAGGTTAAGTCCTAACGAGGGCAAAAAAAACGAAAAAAAACGAAACAAAAATAAGAAGCCGAGTCGAATTTTTACGCGGTGCAATTTTTCGGAATGCCTCAACGGCCACAGCACGTGGTTCCCGGCAATAGCGCTCGACAGCGACGGTGGGTAGACACAACTCGCACACGTAAGGAACCCTCCACTGCAGGCGGTTCTCGTGGTCCAACCCGCTCCCTACGGAGTGCTCTAGAACTTGTGTATCGGCCATCGCTGTTTGATGGCAGGCGTTTGAATGTTGAGTGGGACTCATGTCGGAAAGTATACCGCCACAGCCACTTACTGATCCCCCGGTTTCTTGCGAGGGCACCCCATGGTGATTCCCTACCCGTATGTGCTCGCGCCGTCAGCAGACAAGCCGCGTGGCAGCCACATGCACTACCTCGGCCATCGTGCGCTTGCCAACCGGTCGTAGAAACTTTATCGGAACTTCATCCCAACGCTTCGAGCTCCTCCTATGTTCCTCTTCGACCCTGGGTATCCCATATTTCGTCCATTTAGCACCCATTTCGTTTTTTTAAGTCCTCTGGGAGTTACAAAAGACGAAATGTGAAAACGGAGGTATCGGGATCTCTACTTCTAATTTTTACAATTTGGCCAATAAAACTCACGTACTCTTTAGTTCTGTTTTTTGTTTTTTCATTTCGTTTTGTTTTCCGTCTATTTTGCCCTCGACAAGACCGGCTCTCAGCCGCGTTTTTCGAGAGCTCGGTGAATGACACTCTGTCCCGTTGTCCAAAAAGAAAAGTCTTGCATTTTTCATTAAAGCATGAAAACGGTCATTGTATCGCCGGACGGAGTGGAACACTGTTCTGTAGGTCTCGCAAGAACTTCACGGACCGATCACGAATCGCGTTGGCATCTGACTTTGGTTCGTTTCTACGTTGCTCGTTTTTTGGTTTTGGCGGATGGACGGGCAGGACAGTCTGTCCATGCGTCTAAGGACGACCCGTTACGGCGGTGCCTTCTTTTTACCGTTGGTGACTGTTGAAGACCGTTGGATCCTACAAAAGGATCGTTTTTCAGCACGACCCTTGTTTGCTCTCTGGAGAGGTCGTGGATTTACTCGGCCTTGTTCCCCTGTGATAGCGTTTATCCTTTTAGGACTACAGTCCCTTTGTGGGGACAATCCTCTCAAGTTCTAAGTAGTTTGCCCCCAACACGGGACTGCGGCCCTAGAAGGGCTAACCAATGCCAGGTACTTGTACAAGACGTCTATAACAATAAGAAACCGACCACTAAGAAAGTGAGGCTGAAGTGCACAGGAAGATGAGAAGCTCGGCAGGCGTCATGCAGACACTCGGGCAGAACGCCCGCATTCCACAAAAAGAAATCCAGCCTCGACGAGCTTCCGGTTCCCTGTTAGTGTCCTGTCCTTTGCCACGATAAGCGGTTCAACCCTCCACGTCGAAACCCACTAACCCCACCCACTCCCTCCCCCCTCTCCCACGTCCCTGTCCCCCCTCTTTTGCCCCCCCCCCCCTCGTTATTTTTCCACCTTGAAAAACAAAACCTTTTGCCACAACAACCACTACTATACCGCCTCCAAATCGCTACAAAATCCCCGAACCAAATCACCAAAAACACAAATGACAAAAAAAAAAAACGAAACTATGCAAAACGTGCGAAAACGAAACACACAATGTTTTTGTTTTTCAAACGCAAATTTTGCGCATTGAAACAAACAAAAACAGAACGAGATGTACTGGAGGGACCTCTCCCCACACGCCCGGGAACTGGTCCTCAGAATGGTCCTCACGCAGGCCCCCGCGAACTTTCGGCACATCGAGGACAACAATCAGGGCGGCTGGCAGATGAGCTTCGTGATCGAAGATGAGGTGGCCGTCTCGCACAGGGGATCGGGGGCAGCGTCGCCGCGGGGGGAGCCCTTGGACCCTCACAGCGACCTCGCGCTCGCCATGCGTCTGGGATGCAGGTTTGTTTTAATTGTTTTGGTTGTTTTAATAGTTTTGATTTCGTTTGTTTTGTTTTGTTTTGTTAGTTTGTTTGTTTTTATTGCTGGGGGAGCTTATTGTCATGCATGGCCGTAATCGTATGAAAATAAAGCCATAGACCCTCGCATCCCTACAATGGCTGGACGGGGTACGTCGAGTTCTTGCCGACCAGGCAGACATTTGCTTGCACCAAGCTCGAAGCGCCGTGAGGTGTTGGGCGAGTGGCATGAAGGGTGAGCTGCATCCTACCAAGAACCTCTTTCGAGGCGGAGCTTCTTGCAGACGGATGACAGCGTCAATTAATTTATTTTCTTTCTGGTGTGGCCACTTCCAGAGACAGCAGCCGGGGGGCGGGGGGAGGTGTGGTTTGATTTGGCTTTAGGTTTGATTTCGGTTTTTGATTTGTTTCTGGTTTTGCTAGTTGGCTGTTTGGTCGGTTGGGTAGGGTGGTTTTGTTGACTGGTTTGGGTTGGTCGGTCGTTTGATTGGCTGATCGGTCGTTTTGGCCGGTTCGGTTGGATGGTTGAATGTTGATCGGCTGGGTCGGTTGATTTGGTTGGTCGGTCGGTTGCTGGGCCGGTTGATTGTTTCGAATAGATTGGCCACGTAGTTTGGTTGCTCGGTTTCGTGATTTATTGGGTGGCTACGTTTCGTTGCTTTGTTTTTCGTGGGTCTGCCACTACTCCTCGTTGCATCATCTCATCATACTCGTACTTACCTGGTAAAAACCAAAAAATCGCTTCTCTTAACCCCGCTCGGTCTCTTATTTCCGTGTTTCGTTCAGGACCGGCAATGTACTGGTAGCCGCTATGGAGGAGGCGTCTCTCGGGCTGGAGCCGCAGGTGGTAGTCGCGAGGGCCTCGCTCCTGTCCGGCCTGTCGCAGTGCGTAATGCGGTACGCTCTCGCGCACATCTTGGCCAACCCGACAGAAAGGTGGGGGGGGGGGGGGGGGGGGGGGGGGGGGGGGGGGGGGGGGGGGGGGCGATGACGGACGTTTTGCGTGATATGCGTATCATCTACTTGCCGTACCTGGTAGGTATTTTCCTTAAAAACGGGGATGGCATCCAGACCTTATTGTTCACGCATTTCCCCCCCTGCCCCCAACTCTAGCAGTATGTGTCTGCCTGGTCGGTGAAAGCCTGACGTGTTCCGTCCCGGCGTTGCAGGGGACGCGAGGGTCTATGGTCATACGGCTACAGCTATGCATGATAAGAGTACTCCCCCCCGCCCCCTAGCGTTTATTGCGCTGTTCGCATGTTTTGTGACTCGCCTGTTTCACCTCGCGACGTCTTTTAAAACAAATAGCCTGCTGGTACGTGTCCGGCTTCCGTTGCTTTGTTCACTTGGATGTTGTGATATACGTACGTATATACCTGGTACCTGATGTTTAATAGTTGTTTTTACAAGCCTTGATTGATATTGTGATGACATGATTTCCTTCTTGCTTGGTCGTTTTTTTTTTAACATATTTCCTTCATGTTTTCGGACCGTACATCCGCTAATTATACAAACCCCAACCCCTCCCATACCCTGCGCTGTTTTTTCTTCAGCACCGCGAAGGGCAAGAAAGGGCGCAGCGTGTCCGTGGGACACCTTCAGGGACGCCAGCGCGTGTGGGGGGCGATGGCCAACGCTCACATGCTCAGGGACGCCGGGAACACAAAGAAGTGCGTCGGTAATAAGGCGTTATGTCTTCAACAGTGGTGCGATCGGTTTTTGCTCTTCAGCGATCGAATTTTGTTCCCCCCCGAAAAACCGGGAAGGAAGGTTGCCGACAGCGAACAAGTTTTTGTTTTTGCTTTTGTTTTCGGGAAATATTTGGTCGAGAGAGGGTGCCCTCCGACATGTTCGTCTTGGATTTTATTTAACACCGCTTACCGTTTTCGACATGACAGAGCGCTGAAGAATGAAATATGTTACTTCGGTGAGGCCGTGAGCTCGGTCGCTATTAGTTGATCGCCGACTATTTGTTGAAAGTTGGCTACTGGTAGGTAACATATATGTGGAGCTAAAATATGTGCGTGGGGTAATTCGCGGAGTTTTGCACGTACCTGGTACGCCACTATACTTGTAAACTCAAACTCAATTATATATATATATATATACCACCTTTTTATTTTTCAGCTTTTTTGCGGTGGTGACTACGGCATGTTGGCCTGTTTTTAGGTTTTTGTTTCGTTTTGATATTTATTTCTGTATGTTTTTGTATCTGCTTTTTTTCTATTCCTTTTCGTTTTTTTGCAATTTTTAGGTATGGTCGGCAGAGCAACGTGGAGGCCCTGCTCGGGGAAGTTGAGACGGTTTTCCCCTCGAGGGGGGCGTTCCACCTGGACTACATGCTCTTCGGTGCGGCCTCCGGATGCATGGGTTTCGACAGAGAGGCGTTTGCTCTCATGCTTGACCAGGTTTGTACGATTATTTACACCGCTAGTGTCGACTATCGTATCGTGTTCGACTACTGTAGGTATACGGTAGCTTTGGATATCGTAAATATTTTGTCGGAGTTTCTGCGTATCACATCGAACGCGTTTGCTACGTTGGCCTCCAGGTGCATGGGTTTTAACAGAGAGGCGTTTGCTCCCATGCTCGACCGGGTATTTATATTTTTGGAAGCCATTCATGTTGGAGATATTGTTGTGTCATGTGCTGACCAGGCAAACGCTAGTGTTGGGTTTTCACCGATGCTTCGATGAGACAGATCTTGAAAGGTTGCACACGTGTTCCGTGAGCCCCTGTCGATGCCTCGACGAACGGTGTCAGTTTATGCTTTGTTTTTTTCGTCGGCTTTTTGGGGTTTCTTCAGGCCCCAAAACCCAAAAACGATAAACAAAAACAAATATTTGACGAAAGGCAAGAGCGAAAAAGTAAGCACAGGCCCGCTAACGGATCGACAGGGGATAAATGATCTGTACATGTGCCGGCGACATTTTTGTTGTTTGCTCTTTCGATACATGTATATAATATACATAATGTGGACGCTTCTTATCGATGATGGTTCTGTTGTTGTCGTCGTTGTTGTTGTTGTTAGGTTTTGTCGTTTGTGCTTAACTTATTTTCCGGTGTCTCTCTCTCTCTGCCTTTTTTTTGTCTTCTTCTTGTTGAGCAGAACCCGTGGTCGCTTCCGATGTTCATCAAGATGCACCGTGCTTCCCACTGGCTCTACAAGAAGCTGCTCAACCAGATGGTGCTCAAGACGGACCCCCTCATCAGGTGAGACATGTTATAAAGCCTACGTACTGGGTTACGGTTTTCATATCACCCCCCCCCCCCCCCCCCCCCCCTCTCTAATTACATATAGGTTGGGCTGGCGTCAGTTGGCAACTACACTGTAAACAATGCCGCTCACCACGTGGGCTAGACAACCAGGGTATATGCCATTTTTTTGTTTCTTTTTGTTTTGGTGGTCGGTCACAACTGGCGGTCGAGTTATTACGGGGGACCATAGTAAATAGGACGAAATATTGTTCGTAAAGATAGGGAAATCTGCAGGTTTTTGTCTGTACCGCAGGTCCTATTTACTATGGCCCCCCGTGATAGATCGTTTGTTCCGGGTGGAAAACCTTAACTCCGCACTAGGGGAATCATCCCATCCCGTAGTGTGTACCTGGTGTATGGTAAAACACCCACGAGGCGGATACATAGTATACCCATCGCTGACTCTGGAAGTGTCCACACGAGAAAAAAAATCAGCTCATTCACGATGTCCTCCATACACAAGTCTGCCTCATGAGCGATCATTCGCAGGATGCAGCTCCCCCTTCATGCGACTCGCCGAACATATCACGGCGCTTCGCTCTTAGTGCAAGCAGTGTCTGCCTGGTCGGTGAAAACTCGACGCCCTCCGTCCCGACATTGTAGGGATGCGAGGGTCTATGGTCATGGATGTGGCTACGGCCGTGCATGACATGAGTACGCCCTGACCCCCCCCCCCCCCCGCCCCGTCCTTTTACGGCATTAGTATGATAAACACAACCGCTACGAAGAAAGCTGGCACTATGAAAGCTGCTTGTAGTCTGAGATTTTTATACATGTGGGGGGAAAAATAAATGGCGTACGTAGAAGGCATCGTACTGAATCTTGTGTGGCGCACTATTAATACCTCACTCCACAAATATGTCCCTCGATATAAGGATCATTTGCTCCTTGATGTTGAGTTGAAGTGTTCCTTATATTTCCGACCAGAGCCCAGAGTGGTACCACTCTGCCCCTACTAGACATAGTGGCCATTTATACATAATTATTCAATGTAAATGTTACTTACATGTTCGGTCAGAGTGGTGTGTACATCTCGAGAGTCTGTATTCGTTGTGTCGCTCTCTTTTAATTTATATCTAAGTTATCCCTTTCGTTTTCGGCGCCCGCTCCCCCCCCCCCCGATTCGGAACAGCGACCTGATGAAGACCATCGATGCGGCGGACGCTGACACGATCGGGGGCTTCGGGGCTCACGGGGACGTAGACGGCAGCGGCCGCGGCAGCAGAGAGGGGGGCGAGGCCACTGCCGGCGAAGGCGCAGACCCGGAGGACGGCGTGAACTGGCTCGTCGAGCAGAGGTAGGCAAACATCCACGCATGGGGTAGACAGGTCACGATCTCACGGTAGGTCATCTACGTGTATAAAGAGCTGCCCTGAAAAATATCTAGGTAGTATACTAGGTGTTTGAAGGCTTGATAGTAGTCAAGAGACCCCGGAGGGCTGGGTTAACCGGTTCGTCGAGCAGAGGTGAGCGCAATGATCCACTTGGATATGGGCATACGAAGTATTACGGTATCCAGTAGATCGTTTATGGGACCTACCCTACTGCATCTAGATAAAGGACTACCCTGAAGCATCTAGATAAAGGACTACCCGGTAAGGTATTTTGACGGTCAAATCGGCTCGTCGAGCGGAGAGGAGGTGAGAGAATTATCGCGTGGCGGCCCACCGTCGAGATCATCTACCGTACATGAAGCTGCTCCGGCAACAGACACGAGGATGGTGAGGCAACTGGTGCGTCGAGAAAAAGTAAATAGTTATAATCCACATATATCGAACCGATTGATTGATTGATTGATTGATAGATCTACTTTTTCAGGATCGTTTAGATCCCTCCCGATCCACAGTATTGTATGCCCTAAAATACCTCGGCCACAAAATAATGGGGATTTGTTGCGTGCGACGATAAGAGGGCAGCACTTTCGGCTAAACTATTTTCCGAGTGACAGGGGTTATAGGAGGCGCTGCTTAACCCAAAATCGTCGGAAATTGTTTTTTTTGTTTCCATTTTTTGCGATATAAATAGGTATTTGTTCACCTAGGCCGTGGGGATTGATTGTAATTGTTTCGTCATCCATTGCACGTTCAATGTTTTCGAAAATATTTTTTCTAAGTGATAGTACAGAGTTCCTCAAGGCGAGGAGCCTCCAGAAAAAAAAAGGTTGTGCGCCCCTCTCTTTACCTTGGCATGTGTCGCCCTGTTGATATCGTAACGTTTGAAACGATATTCGACGCAACATCGAACGCATATCTCCTGCTCTTCCCCCTCTGCTCCAAGCTCCAGGCGCGACCGCCGCCCGATGTAGTGGTGCTGATGTACCGGGTGCATAGGATACGTGCTATCCTACGTATATCGAAACAGTCGATGCGATATTCGACGCTAGTGTTATGATATAATTAACCACTGTCATCAGCATCATCACCACCACCACCACCACCACCACCACCACCGCACCACTACTACCCCCACCATCACGGCAGGAAATCGCTCGAGGCCATGATCCGGGACCAAGACTTGCCCATCGCCTTCAGCCAGTGGCTCGACCAGAGGTTGCTCCGCAGGGTAAGTAAGGGTCCCTATACCTACCACCCGGTCCCAAAAATATTACGTAGCCCTGTCCCAAAAATATTACGTTGCACCGCTCTGACGAAATTGTTTCTTGTGCACACGATCCTCAGATTGCCGGACGAATTGGTGCTCAGTACGAGGCACGAGTAGAAAACGTGTACCTTTCATCAGTATAAACGTGGTCTATCGGCAGGGTTTGCGTTTTTGTTTTTCAAGGTAGGATTTATATCGATACCACTAGTGATACTACAAGGGGGCTACACGTAGTGCATCTACCGTTGTGGGGGGGTGGAGGGGGGTACTTAGGTCATGCATGGCCGTAGTAGTATGACCACAGGCCCTCGCACCCCTACAGGTCCGGGCCGGAGCACGTCAGGTTTTGACGCGGGGGGGGGGGGGGGGGGGGGGGTCGTCTTTGGGACTCCGGGATCTAAGCTGCCAGCCACCGTGGCTAGGAATGTAGGGAGTAAAATAATCAATGCGTAGCCCGATTATGACAGTTTCAGTTGTGGCTGAGATTATACGTAGCTGACCTCATGCGATCCGTGTCCCCCGCAAAACGGCCGCGATAGTAGCGGGCGCTACACAAGCGGACGGCGCGACAGACACTGCCTGCTGCTGGTGTGGATACAGGTCTAGAGGCTGTGTAGGACTCACAGGCGCTAGTCGCTATCGAGGAGCCCCACGGGGGTTACCTCGGCCGCGACAGACGCTGTCTGCTGTTGCTGCTTGCCGAGGGTTTTGTTTTGTAGTGAGAGTTCCAGAGAGGTACGGTACAATGGAATCGTATTTACATCTAACTGGCATGCACAAGTAATTTGTCTCTGTGTGCGTGCTGACTAATGTAGTATTGATTCTTGTATTTTTCTCGCGTAACCCCTCCACCCCCCCCCCCCCCTCCCCCTCCCCACGATCACAACAATCACGACCGCCACCACAAAAGCAGCGGCAGCAACGGTGTGCCCCCCGCAGTCAATCGAGAGAGGGTAGCAGTAGGTCCCAGCTTCCATCGCTTGCCTACTAACACCACCCATCACCACCACCACCGCCACCCCGCCAAAACAGGAGCCTCTGCTTGCCGACTACTGGGAGGCCCGGGACAGTGGCAACTTCTCGGAAGCGTTGGTGTCTCTCAAGCTCGTGGAGGTCGAGCTAACGGAGGGCCTGAAGACCGGTATACCTGCGGGTCTAAGCACACACGCCGACCTCGCGACCTTCGCCAAGTAAGATTTTTCATTCAAAAATATCAATAGTTAGGCTTTTCTTGACTGGGATGAATGTGGCGGCGGGTGTGGTGCGGTGTGGTAAGGTATGGTATGGCAGGGTATGGTGTGTTAGGGGATGGGATGGTAAGGTGTGGTGTGGTATGGTATGGTATGGTATGGTATGGTATAATGAGGTATGGTGTGGTATGGTATGGTATCGTATGGCATGGTATGGTATCGTGTCGTGTCGTATCGTAGAATGAGGTATGGTATGGTGTGGTACGGTATGGTATGATATGGTATGGTATGGTATGGCATGGGATGGTATCGCATGGTCTCGTATCGCACAATGAGGTATGGTATGGTATGGTGTAGCATGGTGTTGTATCGTATCGTATGGTGAGTTATGGTACAGTATAGGGGGGGGGTAGTGTGGTGTGGTGTGGTGTATCTGGTAGTAGGTACGGGACGGTACGGTAAAACAGTGAGGGTGTTGTGGTGCAGGAGCTTGAAACCCTCTGTGAACTCGACGTCGCGACCAATTCAACGACAATTTTGGCGCTATCGACCATCTATAGACGAGGGATGTGAGCGCCCGGCAGCAGCGCGGGAGGGATCATGCCCCTTGCGCCCGTGCCGTACGAGAGTCCCCCTTGCATAAACCATTGTAACTCGGACACCAACCAATCACGCAGTGGGCTGTTGCTGTATCCGTTTCATTTTATGTTTTTTGCTTTCACAATATTCCCCTCTGAAGGCCCCCAAGAGGTTCAAATTGCAACAAAGTGCGATGTAATAGCGTACAAACACTGACAATAACCAAACATCAGCTTGGAGGAGCCGTGACGGTGCGCTGCTGGCGCTGATTGCGTGTGGTAGAAGTTGCAGCGCTGCAGTTGCAGGGATGGGGATGAGGATGTTCGTGGTGTCTGCTGTTGTCGTTGTTTTTGTTGGTGGTCGTGATGGCGGCGGTAGACAGCAGTGGCGACAGACGGTTGAGTAGATGGCGGTCATGCGACCTTCGCGATGTTCGGGTATATACGGTAAGCGTGCGGTTCATTTTGTTTTGTTAAAATCAAGAACAAAGGCCAAAAACTCGAAAAAAACGCGCAAAACACGAGTCTACACCACGAGGTAACAACAAACCAACCATTTAACCGCTGTCTGCTGCCACCACCACCACCACGATAACCACGAGAACTACTGTGAAACCAACCACCGACCGTGTCGCTGCTGTCTTCCACCACCACCACCCCCAACACGACGGCCATGACGACATCGCAGGTGCGGCAGCACGGTCGGCATGATGCGAGCGGCCAGAGATGGCGAGGGCGGCAGGAACGACTCGAGGCCGGGAGGAGGAACCTACCCCGTGAACATCAAGAGCGACGGCGGCGTTTGCGTTGTCGCCATGGACTCGGGCACGTGGCCGCTTTACGGTGGCGGAGTCGCCGTTTGCCGCAAACAGGTGCGAAAGAGATTTCATGAAATCAATAAGTTGTTGTAGGATGTTTGGAAGGGGTGGGGTGGGGTGGGGTGGGGTGGGGTGGGGGGGGAAGATGGGGGTTGCAGAAAACAGGTGAGATTCGCAACCAATAGGTTTTGTAGAATATTTGGAGGGATCCTGGGGGGGGGGCGAAGGTGGGGATGCCGCAAACAGGTGAGATTAACAATCCATAGGTTTTGTAGGAGTTGCCGTTTTACCACAAGCAGGTGGGATTGTCAACCACCGGGTTTGGTAGAAGGGCGTTTGGGGCAGCGCAGGGGGGGGGGTACTCATTATCATGCTTGGCCGTGGTCGTATCACCATAGACCATGGGGGGGGGGGGGGGGGGGGGGGGGGTGTACTCGATACGAGAGATGTACTCGATCTCATGCATGGCCGTAGTCGTATGACCATAGACCCTCGCATCCCCACAATGCAGGGACGGAGCATGTCGGGTTTTCACCGACCAGACAGACATTGAGCCGGGTGGGGGGGTAATCGATAGGAAATATGTGCTGGATGTGGTTATAGTATTGAGATTGTTTCAGGGTCGCTCGCAGTGCGGGTCTCGTTTCAATAATCCCACCCTAAACGCAATAACACACGGCAGAAAATAACACAAACGGTATCACACACTACTGTACTCACCAGGTATCTCGTACGGTGTTGTGGTTCTCATGCCGACGCTTCATACGCCCGACACGCTGTTGAACGACATATTATTAGATGCACGGCAGTGTTTTTGTTTGTTGCTTCATTTTTCTTCTTCTTCTCCTCGTTTCGTTTCGTCTTTTTTCGTTACGTTGCGTTGCGTTGCGTTTCATGTTTTGTCTTGTTGCGTTTCGTAGCGTGTATAGCGCCGTTTTCTTTCGTTTCGTCGATTTTTGTTCGTTTCATGGTCTATTTTGGTTCGCTTTTGTTTTGTTTTGTTTCGTTTTGTCCATTGCGTTGTTCGTTTTTGGCTTTGTGTCGTTTTTAGTTGCTACTGGTGTTGCTTAATCGCGTTGTGTGTTTTTGTTGTTGGGTTTTCACTGTTTTATCACTCGTTTTTTTTCACTTGTTTCCGTTTCGTTTTCGTCAGTTTTCGTTTTTTTTTTGCTCGTGTTCGTTTAGTTTGCTTATCTTCTTAATTTCCTTTACCTGAATGGAACCCTTCTTTCCTACCGTACTTTTTTCTGCGTGGTCCCAGCTTCTCGACGACACCGTTGGGCGTGTCCGGTGGAACACGCTCTTCGAGGTGGCGCTGCCGGCTCCGCTCCCTAGGAACGTTGACACGCCAGAGAACATCAGACAGGTGCGGGATAGCGTATTTTGATGGGCGGTCGGCTGGGGGCATCTGGAGGGGGTAGGAGGTAGGGGAATACATTGAGGGCGGGCGGGCGGGCTTATCACGCCTGTTTTTTAGGACTGCACGCACCTTTTGGGGGGAAAATTGCTTGGAGCTAGTGTGGCACATTGTTTCAGTTGTTGTGATTGGTCGACCCTTTCATCGGTGCGGTGAAAATGCGGCGTTGGCAGGGCACCATGCCGAAGGCTCCTGCAGTTTCGTTCGTGTGGAGGGGTGTGTTGCTTTTTTTTTTTTTTTTCGTTCTGCGGCTCGTTTTTGTGTTGTGCTTTCCTTTTTTTTCGTTCTGTTCGGTTCTGTTCTGTTCTCATGTTAATAACTTTTTGTTGTGTTAAAACCATCGAACAAACGCGCGACTCAACCACCACCACCACCACCACCACCAATAGGTCCTCCCGATCCCCCTGTGGAGCCAAAACGCCGGGGGCGCCTACGAAACCTTCCTGGCCCACACGTCCTTCATCACGCGGTCCCTGCGCGAGTCGCGGACCACAAACGCCGCCATCAACACCTTCTTCGTGCCACAGCTCAAGACCTTGATCGACCTCGCCAACACCCCCGGAGAGTCTGTCTCCGTGGGAGGGCTGGAGATAGGGGCCGCGGCTGTTGCCGAAATTTACGCGTACTTCCAGGTGTGTGTGAGGAGAGGGGGGGGCGGGGGGGGCTAGGGAGGGAGGGGTGTACACATGTCCTCGTGGGGTGGAAGAACGAGGACGGATACTTGACCGGGAGTACTGATTGTTGTCGGTGGGTAGTAAAGCGCGGTTGGATGTGAAGGCGACACACACACAACGCCTGGTGCGCAACACCCACGATTGACTTTCTCTCCTGACACGTAGCGATACCTTTCTTTTCCCTCGCGGTGCTTGCCCTGGTGCGTGTATCGTACACCTACTGTAGTGCCTGGTAATGAGGCGCGACCTGGTACGTACGCCGTTCCGTGTCGAAGCACCTGACACTCGACGCGCCCCGACAATTCCTTTCCCAGGTGTTCGACTGGGAGACGACTTGGAAGGCCGGTACGACGCACGACCACTGGGCCGCCTCCTGGCTCGCGTGCGCCGCGCGCGACAAGCAGGTGGGTTGGCTAGTTGGTCGGGGAGATGTCGGGGAGAGGCGCGCGGGGGGTGCGAAACATCGTATCTCTCTCTATCTCAAGTCGCGGAGTCTTGTCCACACTCTCTCGGGCTCGGTTTGCTCGTGTTTTCGCTCATCTGTGTTTCGTGTTTTTCACGCGTAACGTCGTGCATATATATATATATATATATATATATATAATATTTATATAATGTGTGTACTTGTTCATTTAAGCGCAACAGCATGCCCTGATAACTTGGGATTTGTAAATATTGGTGGAGAAATCCCGGTAAAGCACGTACCAGGGTTCGAAGTATGTACCTGTGGTGGTGTTATTTTCTGTCTCACGTTTTTTTCTTTCTGTTTCCAAATTCAGGCTGGACCGCTGCTGAACTCCGAGAAACCAAACCTGGCCGAGCTTCACGAGATCCTCAACTACTGGCAGACTCTGCTCACCTGTCTGCAGGTGAATCAATGACCCTGCTACGGGAACACCGAGAATGGTGCAGCTGCTTGGTGCAGTCGTCGCTTCGTTTTGTGCGTAGTTGATTGATGTGCGGTAGGTATACTCGGTTACTACTCCTTTCATTGGAAGAACTGGTGCTCGATGGCGCGTGTAACTGCTGCCGCAGCTGCTGCTATTGCGGGCTTCCTTTTTGTTGTCTGCTGCTATGGATGGCGTCGTCAACTCCGTTTTCGCTTGCCATACAGAGAGTACAGACGGGGGAAAATGAGTCTCTCCCGTGAACACCCCGCTCCCCAAACTGCTGGCTTGGCGGCTTGGAAGCCCTTTGCTTTGATATCTGCCCCTCTGCTCTCGCAATCCTATGTTGTCTTGGGGAGGCTATTGTCCGGCACTCCTGCTGTAGTCACACGTCGTAGAAACGCACATATATACGACCCGCTACAAGGCCCACCTCCATCTGATTGGCCAAGTATTTACGTACTGTAAAACCTGTACCCCCGCCCGCATCACGGTACTCTCCCTGGGAATATTATGCAAGTAAAAGTCTTTTTTCCCTGTGTTTTATGTTGCAGCTGTTGATAGTTTGCGTTCATTGTTTTGTTTTTTTCAATTTGTTTCTTTATTCGTTTTTTCCTCCTTGTGTGCTTTGTTCGCCTGCGACGTGACTATCTCCGACACTCGACCTGCGTTTTCGAGAATAGGTCCAGCTTCCGGAGATGAACGCAGAGAACCGGGGCGTCATACACGTCTCCCACCACGGCACGCAGGTATACGTTTCGCGTGTTCTGTGTTATGGGCCTTGTATTTGTTTACACTCATCATGCCTTAAAGGCTGGCGGCCATTTCCCTGCAAACTAAATCCCATACCCAACAGTGACAGCCGATCAATTAACCAACTGAACCAACCAATGCACCAACCACGAGTTCAGCTTGGCGCACGTACGTGGTGAGCATATATCATTTGTATGTATGATACCGGCCAGCCGAAATATATAACACCCAACGAACCAACCAATCAAACCAACCAATCGAATCAACCAAGCCGACCCAACAAGGCCAACCCAAACAGCAAACCAAACCAACCAACCGGAGAAGCCAAACCAACCACACGGACCAACCAACCAACCAACCAACCAACCGAAGGTTGCTTCCCACTTGTTCGACAAAATGGTTGACACACACTGTGCACGAGACGACAACGACTAACCCTTTCCCTAAGCCTACGCTAATCAGAGCAACCCCACCCCTCACCCTAAGCCAATCAGACCAACTCTCGAATACGTGATGAGCTCTACTAAAATAACCAGCCAACCCAACGAACCAACCAAGTCAAGCAAACCGCCAACGAACCAACCGAACCAATCAACCAAAATACCGGACTGAACACCACGAGCTATTTTTGTCATGTGTTGCAGGCCCTCGTGGGAATCGCCGCCAAGCGTCTGTCTGGCTGGGCGCTGGTGGTCTGGGACCACGGCATGCTCTGGCGCGAGCGGTGCAAGGCGATCGCCGAGCTACACAGCTCCAGCCTCTTCGTCCGCAAGTCTCTGATCAGTAAGTCTTACGCTTCATAGCAACTATTAGAAGCAGTAGTAGTAGCAGTAGTAGGAGTGGTAGCGGTAGTGGTAGTAGTGGTAGTAGTACAGCAGTAGTGGTAGTAATAGCAGTAGTAGTAGGTAATAGTAGTAAACCAGCAGCGGCAGTTTAGCCGTAGCAATAGCAGCAGCAGTGGTAGTAGTAGAGGGTGTGGGGGGAGAGAGGGGGGCTGGTGGGGTGGGAGAATGGAAAGGAAAGCAGCAGCCACATCAACCACTTTGTACTCCTATGAAGGAAACCTAAATGCTAATCCAGGCGTGATTCCTGATACCTTGCACCCGTACAGTGCAAGACATCCCGCAACAACACTCCCCCCTCCGCCTTCTCGACATCGTCTGTTTGTTCAAAAACAAATGTCCAGGTCTCCACCGCCTGGTGGCGAAGATCACCCTGTACGAGGCAGACACCCTGACGCCGTGTACGCAGATGAACAAGCCCTGGGAGATGCGCTGCGTGTCGGAAAGGGACTCGGAGGTCCGAGACTTGGTTTCGAGGAAGGTGCGCGGACCGGAGACAGGACTGTAACATACATACTTTCGTCCCCTTTCGTTTCGTGCTTATGCTGAGACTCCTACGTGAAGCCCGCCACGTGTAGGATACAGGTGAAGATCAACATAGCATCAGCCGCAGCAGCAGCAGCAGCAGCAAGAGAGCAGTAGCAAGAGCAGAAACGGAAGAACCTCAAGCTTGAAAACAAAAAATGCGTTTCGTGTTGCTCTCGCCTACAACCGCGCACTATAGTAAGAACGGGGCCCAGTCTCGAAAGGGATGCGTTGCCAATAGTCAAAATGGCTCTTAGTACGGCGAGCAACAAATGAGTACCCCCCCTCCCCTCTCCCCCCCCCCCCAAAAAAAAAACGCCCCCTCCTCACCGTCGTTTGTTTCCTGTCTATCCCCCCTCCCCCCCCCCCCCCTCCCCCAAAGGTAAACCCCGTGCTGAACGGTGCCCCAGCCTCCATCACGCCGAACGAGTTCCTTGAAGGACTCAACGCGGACAACAAGAACGACTGGGTGACGGTGGTCATGCTCTCGCACGTCTACGCCCTCAAGGTACGCTTGATCGAGGCGTTCTGGGAGGCGAGGGGGTGGGGGTGGGGGGGGGGGGTACTCATTTTCATTCGCGGCCGTGGTGGTGTGGCCGTAGATAGACCGTTGCATCCCTTAGTATGGCAAACATACGTAGGACCGAGGCGTTCGAAAATTTCATATTTTCGATAAGATATCCAATACCCGGGACTATTTTTAATGATTTCTACCGACCGACCGATCGCCCGGCCGGGGTCCACCAACACACACCACAAGTCGACGACGGCTGCAGAGCAAAATCCTGCTGCACGAGTTTGTTGAAGACAGCGACAGTGACTTTTTCTAAGTTACAGCCCCCCTTCCCCTCCCTCCCTATCACCCCCCCCCCCCCCCCCCCCACCCCACCCCACCCCTCGCCAATCACGCGTCCTGCTCATATGCAACACCAGGGTGTGCTGACGGCCATCCAGGCAGCAGATCTCATCGTCCACCGATACGGGATGAAAAAGTTCCGGCTGCTGATCTACGGGTCGACGACGCACGATGTCGTCTATTGCAGGCGTTGCCAGGACGCGATCGAGCGCCTCAAGCTGACGGAGAACGTCTGGCTCAAGGGCAAGGGGAGGCCGGCGGCGGTAAGCGGGGGTATAGGGAGGGTCTGGGGGGCGGGAGGGGGGGGAGGGGGGGCGGGAGGGGGGGAGGGGGGCTCCTTTGTTGCTTGCCTTAGTCATTTGTCCATTGACCACGCATCCCTTTCGTTCGAGACGGGGGGGGGGGGGCGGGGGGGCGGGGGGGGGGGTACTCATTTGGTGCTTGCCTTAGTCAGTTAACCATTGACCACCCACCCCTTTCGAGACGGAGCACCGTTCCTACTCCTAATAGAGACACCCTCAACGAGGGGGGGGGTTAGTGGTGTTTGTAGTGCTGGTGTTGCTGATTTCGATCTTGTGGGCAGCAGAGTTGTGAGTTGGATTCATCCAGATATATGTAGGACGTTGGTATGTCACGACCATATCCAAACGGTGCTCATTCTTCGTGGCATACCCCGTCCCAAAACATTAGCGGCCGTTTGGATATTAACAAGGGACCCAAAAGGATATTGAGTTTTTAGGGACGTGCCCGGCTGTTGTTCAGTCGGGTGGCAAAAGCAAAAACCGATAGACCCGTAGAGGGCGTTGTACGGGTGCGCTTGTTTTTCGAGGGCTCGTTTTCTCTTTGACAACTCGGTAATACAGGGTATTGCTATTGATAGAAAGGCCGAACATACTGTTTTCGGAAGAGGCTCTCGACCACCTAGCCCCCCCCCCTCCCCCCCCCCCCCCCCCCCCCGAAATCTTTTGCTGTTCGGTGCTGGCAACAACCGGAAACATTGAGGGGTAAAAAACGATCGGGCCCCTGTTCCAACTCAACGCTCTATTCTCACCGCATCGCATGTATATACAAGGACTGTTGTGGATGGAATGTTGAGAGATTAATGGCCCATACGTTTTGAGGCGTAGCTACTAATCGGGGTGGCGAAGCAAGGCGAGTGCGCGACGCACTACAAGGGTATTTGCGGGAAACCAAAAATCGGTCGGGTAGGGAGGCCCACAGCCCACCCCACGAAAACAGATGGGCCAATTTTGGGCCGTTTTAAAAATATATATTTTTCCGTGGGGTGTGAGTTGCGGCCGTGGGGTACTATGATTTTGTCGATTTCGATACAGTTTATTTCCTGCAGTAGCATGTTTTCCCACCCCACCGATTTTTGGTAGTCCGCAAACAGCGTTCTCACTACTGAAGTACGCGCCAGTCAGATACAGAGACGGAGGTCTCCCGTCATTTTTCCAACGCCGTTTTTAGTACCTTTTTTTGTATTGTGGGGTACCATACTGTAGTAATCAGAACCAAAATATGGGTATGTAAAAATATAGCGGAATACATGTACCATGGGTTATAATTACCATGTGCTCCGTCTTAAAATGGATGCATGGTCAATGGTCAAATGACCAAGGCGAGCAACAAATGAGTACGCCCCGCCCCCCCCCTTTTCCCCCCCTCCCACCCCGTAGTAGATTAGGGTTAGGGTTTTCATACACACGTAGAGGTTTGCGGGTTTAAGTTTGTTGAGTTTGCTAATTTCCGACGGCGGAGGCGGCAAAAACTAAACAAATAGGGGGCTCCTTTTCTTTTAACCTCGCGTGCCGCCCGACTGCCCTTGCTTTCCCCCGTCGCACGACCGGATACCACAACAACTTGTTGGCAGGTTCTGGCTCAAGGGGATGCCTTCCTGAACTCGTCGGTGAGCGAAGGGCTTCCTCTGGCCATCATCGAAGCCAGCCGCGCCGGTCTGGTCGTCATCGCGACGGACGTTGGAGGTGAACCCATAGAAACACACACACACACACACACACACACACACACACACACACACACACACACACACACACACACACACAAACTTCGCCTTGTGGTTGCGTCTAAAGAAGCGCAAGGCCTGAACGCCCCCCACTCAGGTCTGAAACACAGCCAGTCTTTCGTTTTGTCAACCGCGTGCTGATGACCACGTTTGCAGCCCATGCTATCGAGTGCCCGGTATTTCACGACGGCAACCTGGTCTCTCTTTCTCTGTTGCGGTGGTATAGCGTAAGGTTGGGAACTCTTGGCCACACCTGGTGGTTGGGCCAGGGCAAACCTTTTTTTTTTTTTCAAGTCAGCCATTGTTTCCGGCTAAGGTTTCTGCCGGGCATGCTACCAACCGTCTCGTCAGAACATTACACCAGCCACGCCAACGACCAGTACGCTATTCAACCACTCGACCCACGGGGATATCAACCATGGTTTGGTGTCAAAAATACATCTGCATACCTGGTATATATGTATATATATAGTGCCGGCGTCCCCGTTGGCTTGGTGGGTGGTCCGCGTGCCTATCAAGATCAAGTTCGTGGGTTCAAGTCTCACCGAGTGCACGTGCTCGCAGGGACTTTTTCTTGCATGGAGAAATTGATTAGCGGAAAGTGCGAGAGCGTGAGATTGCTAAATTCGATGAAAATCGGCGGGCAGTGGGAATGCTGAACCCTATGCGCCACAAAAAATAAAGGCACGTACCGGGGGGGACAAGGGACGACACCTGTGAGCACGGCTTGTCCAGTAGATCGCCGAGGGTAAAACCTCCTACGAGCTAGGCTGGAAAGTAAAAGTGAAACAAAAAAATAAATAAATAAAAAATAGATATATAAAAAAAAATCTGGAACGATTTCACCCCGCCTAGTATCGATCGAGACACAATCGTATCGGCTGCTACTATTGCTATGCCTCTAAATCTTCATGAACAAAAAGGCCGTGCTTGAAAAAACTGCACACCAGGTGAGGATAAAAATCGTGCGATTGTTTCTTTTTGCTGCTGCACAACTCCAGGGACGAGAGACGTCGTGGGCGAATTTGGTGGCGTGTGCAGACCCAACAGCCCCCTCGAGCTAGCCAAGACACAACTGGAAACCCTCGCGGCCTGCAAGAAGTGGTGCAAGATCGGCGGGGCTGCCGACCTAGACTGGGGGGAGATCGACTTGACCCCCAACCCTCGGGAGGTACGAGCAACCGCGACCGCGCGCGGTTTCGTTTGTTCTTGTTGTGCACCTCTTTGTGACTGCGGTCCCGTTGTGCAGACAACACCCTCGGAAGTATACAGCAGTCATGCTTGGGTTTACGTACATTTCGGTATCAAAGGGGTTAAGGAATGCGTTTGGATGGCGGGGAGGGGAGAAGGGGAAGGGGGGGGGTGAGACAAGCGCGTACGAGCCCTTCTTGATTGTCCTCGAACGGTTCGGTATCATCAGCTTCTTTCTGTGTGTTTTAATTATGAGATTAGTGCGCAAGAACGCACGTATAGATACATCGGAAGAAGCTGCCGCTTTTGTTCCCGTCGATCGTTGTTGAACGCGACATAAGAGTACAGTAGACGACGCTGCTACATAACCGCATGAAAGAACAAAACAATGTCTCGGTCTGTCTCAGTCCCTTAACCTCTCCTCCCCCTGTTCACCCCCCCCCCCCCCCCTCTCTCTTTTTTCCTCCCCCCCCCCCCCCCTTTATCCCCACTCCCCTGTGTCTCTTCATGTCTTGCGTCTCCCCCCCCCCCCACACCGTTCCTACTCTCTTTTTTCTTCCCGACCTCCTTTTGCTTCCGATGTTAACCAGATGCTAGAAAAGGCTATCTTCAACAAGGACGTCATCAACGCCAGACACAACTGGGGAACGCGTTACCTCGAGTGGACGAGTAAGGCGTTTACACTTGACAGGTGGGTGTGATAGAGAGCTGCTGCAAGTCCGCAGAATTTCTGAAAGGCTGCATTACGGGTCTGTACGGGTGCCTTTAGCCGGCAGAGTTACTTCTTTGTTTTAGCCCGCAAGTCGGCCGCCGAAGCCACAGCTGATGGCCAGCTGACTTGCCGGTTCGAACGGCAGGCGAGCGAGGGGGGCCAAATCGACCCTTCGCCCCCCCCCCCCCCGCCCAAACCATCAAAACTGTATCCCGCATTCAACAATCCTTCCTACAGGTACGGAAGCCCGATACATCGGGTACTCGGCACCTCCGGGGAATGCCCTAACTACTAGTCCCTAAAAACTAGTTGGTGACTTTAATAAGTCATGCCGATTAAAAGCTCCGGGGTTTGAGACTTTGGCAATGTGCTTTGGTGGAGGTGGCGGTGTCATCGGTATTGTTGCTGTTGTTTGTTTTGGTGATCATGGTGTTGATTCTTTCCTGGTGCTACTGATCGTTTCTCCCCCCCCCCCCCCCTGGTACTTCCACCCAAAACGTCGAAACTCCTTGCGTTGTCGCCCCCCCCGCGTGAGATCCACTGTAGTACATCTCTTCAACTGAGTACCCCCCCCCTCCCCCCCCCCCGAACCATCCCCATCCTCTGCTAACGCCACCCGCAGAATCAAAACCCTTTTCCTGCCGTATCTTGTAACGTTTCATTGCACACACACCCCTTTTCACCCCTCCCATGCTCTACCGCTACCGGCTACGTAGAAACCCTTTGCCCAATCGTACGTTCACCAGTTCACCATGTTTTACACCCCGGACGGACCATCGGTTCCCACCTCCTGTCTATACCTGATACGTATTTCAGGGGAGATAGACCCCTGATCTCTTACGGTCTAGATCATCTTACCGCGTGGGAGCCGTATCATCTGTATGATGTACAACAGGGTTCATGCAGGGGTGGGTCTGTACTGTATAGATCCTGGACAACGTTTCATATCTTCAGGCTAGGACCCTACTGTACATGCTCTACATCATGATCTGTCCGACGTACCCTGGTATGATGCTTTTCATTCTTTTTACGTCTCCCCCCCCCCCCCCGGCCCCTGTCTCAAACGGATGCATAATTCATGGCAAAATGAGCCAGATAAGGAAAAACGAGTACGCCCCCCCCCCCCCCCCCCCCCCTCCCTCCCCTGCGCTCCGTCTCGAAAGGGATGCATAGTCAGCGGTCAAATTACTGTGTCGAGTAACACACGAAAAATGAGTAATGTCTGCGTAGAACGGTGAAAACCTAGCGGGGGTGCGAGAGTCTATGGCCATACGACTACGCCCGTGCATGATATCGAGTACCCCTTCCCTCCCCCCCGGGCGACTACGGCCATGAATGACATGAGTACCCTGCCCCCCTTTCCGCCCCTCGCCTCCGTCTCCTACGTACAGGTACCGCGATGAGCACGTGCGAGCCCTCTGGTTTGCCGACCGCCAGGCCATGACAAACTGCGCGAGACTCAGCCTGGACTGGGGCCCCGACCCGGGGCACAAGAGGCTGGTCGTGGCGTACCTCCGCCTTCGTCGGCTTCTGGATGTCTCCGACAAAAAGGAGCACACGAACCTCAGCTTCATCTCCAATTTCGGGGAGGTTCGGGCGAGGTGAGAGAGGGCGGGATTGGGAGGGTGCGGGGGGTGGGGGGGGGGGCGTACCCATTTGTTGTTTGCCTTAGTCATTGGATCCATGATCACGCATCCCTTACGAGACGGCGGGGGGATGACGGGGGGGTGTATTTTGGGTGTATTTTTGTTTTTTATGATAAACGTAGAACATATCAGCCGTGTTAATACAGAGTCAACGAAAGGAATTACGAAAGGAATTTATTTTCGCCAGGGTTGTTCATGGGGGATTTGGCACGACCCGTGAGATTTTGAAAAAAAACTCCTGATCCGATCCGACCCGATCCGATCCGACCCGACCCGACCCGATCCGATCCGTGATATTTCAAAATACCTCCTGAACCCGACCAGCGGGTCGGGTCATGAACTGTGCGGAGCCCTGCTTGTGTTCGGGCCTTCTGCAATAAAAACACACAACAGATCGTTGTACGCATAGTGTACAACTCCCCGGGACATGACGTTATCCAAGGGTGAGCAGGAGGATACACAAGGATGTATATATTATCGAACTATCTTGAGTGGTGTTTTTTTTTATACAAGTAGTTGTGTTTGATCGTCCCGCAAATAGGGGCGAACAAAAACAATGTGTGTTATTTTCTAGTCGGTTCGCTGAAATCTGATTGGATGAAAGAATTGCGAGGTGTCTGTATGTAAGAGAGGGGAAAATATGCTGTTGTGATGGGGGACCAATACCAACATCAATAATACCGGTGCCGATGCCGATACCGATTCGCTATTCCGATACCCAAACTGCCGAGTTCGATTCTGCTTCCGCGATCGATTTTGATACCAACACCGATACCGATACCGGTTCCGATACGGAAACCATACCGATACCAACACCAGCATCAGTTCCGGTGCCGATTCCGATTCCGATATCAATATCATCATCAGTTCCAATTACGATGCCGACACAGCTCCGATACCGATACCACCATCTGGCACAACATCAATTGCGATACCGATACCCGACACCGATACCGATACCGATACCGATACCGACTGAACTCCCGATTCCGAGACGATTTCCGACTCTGATACTGATATCGATCCCCATCCCTCCCCTTCTTCCCCGCCCCCTCCCTCCCCCTGGGATCCTCTCGGCAGGATTCGGACCGAGCAAAAGAGCCGGTCACCGATCGCTATCCCCGTGGATGGAGGTCAGCTATCGCAGATGGGGTCATTCCAGACGGTGACCTCCGACCTGCCGCTGCTGCAGTGGCTCCACGGCGGAAAGGTGAGTCATTGTTTTTTCAGTTTCGTTTGTTTCAGCAGATTGAAAACCTGTTCCGTCTCTCTTTTTTTTGCGTACCGGGTGGCTTGCTGACTGCTGTCAACAGTTTTTTGTTTGTTTATTTGTTTGGTCTTGTTTTTCGAGTCGGGTAATCCTTTGCTAGTTACCAGGTATGCTGCTTACGGCTGGGCTGATGTTATAATCAGGACCCACGATGGACGCTAAACGCCAGGTATCCCGCAGAATGTTTGGTTCCGACTACTTCGTCCCCCCGTAAATATTTTACTGAAATTGAAAAAAACAATCGGAGCTTCGGAGTTCAGAGTTGGGGTAGTTTCGGGCGCACTCTGATGATGGCAAGGGGTGGTGACAGGTTTGCCCCCGCTTTGGGTATGGACATTTGATGTCTCACGCCCCGTGCAACACAAGACTACAGCACTTGGCAAGTTAACGGGTCTTCAGTCGTGGGTTGTTAAGGAATTGCGCCCTCTTACAAAAGTTTTTTGCCGCTGTTGAAAGGATTTTATTTCGGTTCTTTGTCTGCTTGTTTTACGTGGTTGTTTCCTGTTCTTTTTCGTTTGTGCCACCTAACAAAAAGCGACAAAAAAACGATTTTGTAAAGATTTGGACTACTAAGAGGATCCCAATACAATTCCCCCCCGTTTGTTTTCGAGACGCGATTATTTGAAGTGGCTTCTTGTACTTTCGTTCAAAACGACGTTTACCATTTGGGAGAACACTTCGCATTGGATCAACACAGCTCTAACACAGCTCTGCGGGGAGGGGGGATAAACTACTTCGAATCAGAGTCGGGTGTGTTTATTTTTGGAACGGGTGAATTGTGAACTAGAGTAGTCATGTACCTTGCTTTGCCCCACATACGCCTCCCCCCGTCCCTCCCTCCCTCTCTCCCTCCCTCCCTCCCTCCCTCCCTCCCCTCCCCTCCCCTTTCCTCCCCACCCTCCTTCCCAGTCGGAGTGGAACGACTACCCAAGCAGCGGCGGCGGCAGCAGCGCCTGGGAAGGAGACGGTGGGTCGAGCTTCGCCGACCACGCGTCCATGACCTCGGGCATGAGCGTCGGCGTGCTCCAGCGCATAGAAGAGGGCGACATGGAGCAGCAGTCCGCCGACTCCGGGTCCCGCTTCAACTCGCAGACGTCCCCGCGGGTCCCGCGAGGGCTACACGGCCGAACGGACTCCGGCAGCACCCAGACGACAGACTACGACCATTCCGGCAGTGGCCGCTCCAGGGGCCGCGGTCTCGACGGCATCCCCGACGATGCCGCTCTTGGGAGCAACCGCATCGTCGTGACGTCCTCGCGGGGAGGCGGGGCGCCGTCGGATGGTTCCGGTCACCGTCGCGACGAGAGTGGGAGCGACACTGGTAGCGTTGTCATCGTCGACCGTGGTGGTGGGGGTGGTGGAGGAGGAGGGGGGGGAGGGGGAGGGGCTACTAGAGGGCTGAGCCTCGGGGAGAGGATGGCGGCGGGCAGTTCCCCTGGAGTTTCACGCAGGTTAGCATGCTCATGGTTGTGGTCACGGACTATCGGTTCCCTCATCGGAAGGAAGAAAAAACGGTGGCGGGGGGGGTTGGGGGCTCGGCTTGGGTGGAAGGGGGGAGGGTGGAGGAGGGGGGGGAGTTACTGGGCGTTTCTGTTTTGTTGCTATTACGGGGGAACATAGTTAACAGGACCTATGGTATGCATAAAAACCTACCTGGTATATATTTAACCATTTTTACGAACAATATTTGGTCCTATTAACTATGGTCCCCCGTAATATGCATATCAGGTAGTTGGGATGAAAAGGGGCGAGGGGGGGCGCGGGGGGGGCGTGGGGCAGAAGCTGTGTTCTGCTTTTATGTTCCATGTTAGTCGCAATCGTTTGGGGGAAAACGGGAGGAGGGTGGAAGTGGGGGTGTGGGTGGGAGAGGGGGACAGAGCATGAATGTGTCAAAATAGTTACCTTATCTTGATGATGTCTCGCTTGGCCCTTTTTAGACCCGCACCTGCTGACACTCTAGTGAAGACAGCCTAGCCGCCGTTTCATACAGACCGATGTCCGTTCGTGAGGCTTGCCATACCGAGCGTTGCCTAGAAAGACCACGAGTCCGACACCCCTCCCTCTCACCCTTTTCCCCCCCTCCCGCTCCCAACCCTATGTATTAGGTACCAGGTATATATTGGGTTGGCGTAGGTTGGCAACGACACGGTACGACATGCCGCTCACTACGTGAGCTGCACAACCATGATAACGTTGTTTTTGTTCGTGTCGGTTGGTCACAGCTGGCGATCGAGTTAGATCATGGTGCGGGGTGGAGAACCTTTACTTCGCACAAGGAGAATTATTGCATAACGTAGTTTTGTTTTTTGCGCCCCGGAGAGCGAGAGGAAAAACGTAGTGTTTATGGTACGGCACCAATGAAGCACTTAAACATAGTACCCCCGTTGCTGTCTCTGAAAGTGGCCACACTGGAACTTAAATTGACGTTGTTGAAGCTGTTACCCATGTGCGGGTCCGCCTCATAAGCGATTCTTAGTAGGATGCAGCTCACCCTTCATGCGACCCGCCGAACACCGCACGGCGCTTCGCGCTTGGTGAACGAAATCTCTGCCTGGTCAGTGAAAACCCGACGTGGTCCGTCCCGGCGTTGTGGGGACGCGAGGGTGTATGGTCATACGACTACGGCTACGCATGATATCGAGTACCCCTCCCAGAACCTCAACCCCGACCCTAAGCCCTACCGTCACCCCGCACCCTGTCCTCCCACCTTGATTACTACCGCCCTCACCTCGCACCACCCCCACCCCACTGTCTTTGTGCCGTACCGTGGTGTGTACCGTGAACAGCTCGGCGCGAGGGTCGGTGGCTCGAATGGAGAGCGGCGATTCTCATCCGTGGGATGAGGTAGATGACGATGGGACGATGTCTTGCGCCGCTAGTTCCTTCGCCGCGGCCACCCACGTTCCCGCCGGTCGCGCATCGTCGCCGGGCTCGGCGATGGTCTCGGCCGTCTCCCGCGTTAACGGTGATGGTGGGGGTGGTGACGGTGGTGCCAGTGCTGGTGCTGGTGGCGGCGGTGACGGCGGTGGTGGACAGGGAAGCGAGACCAATGCACAGCTGCAGCACAAGGTGAGACAAGGAGCATGTGAATCAGCGAGGACTTATTGATTGGATTAAGGGAAGTAAAGAATCAGTATTTGTTTTGCTGATTAAATTCTTTATTTTTCACTCATTAACCAATTTGATCGTAGGGCTGGAAGTAAAGCACGCCAGTTCTGCATCTCGAACAGCAACAATAAACATCATTAAAGGTATACGACGTATAGACCAAATATCATGTTGTATGAAACTAGTAGTGCTGCATAATATGTATTGCTGTTGTGGTACGTACGTGCGTGGCTCAGCAATGAGTAGTGTATAAAACCCAGTGTCGTCGACATACTAACGGAGTATTATTTACCTGGTATTGCGAGTAGGTCACGAAATAACTATAAATGCGATACGAGCACGAGTACGTATATACAATTCGGAACAACCTTAGCAGAAAAGAGGAAGGAGCAAGCCTGCTGCGTCCACCGCCCGCATGCCCACGATATGAGCGTACGCGAGGCCCTGCCCGGTGCAAAGCAGGCCGGCGGGCACTATGGCGAAGGAATAGACCGAAAAGGTTCACCGCCTCGCGAAGAGAAACCCCGACGTGGTCCTTAGGAACGCATGCGGTAGATGCCTTTGTGGCTCGCAAGATCCAAAGAGGTGATCCTCCCGCGCGGGACTGTAAAAATATGTGTTGTGAGCCCGTGAGGAAGGCATGAAAATCTTCAAGAAAACACACGCCCGTGAGGTACGGCTTGGGCGCGGCCGAGCCCGCCCTTGGCAGAGTAAGTAGAGCACGGAACGGCGAGCACGATGAGCAAAGTAGCGCACTACCAGGTGCCCCTCATCGCGAGCTACCGCACGAACGCTCAGTGCTACGTGTAAGACAAGCCGAAGAGCTCCCCCAAAGAAGCACCAGCAACATCGTACATGTTGTTATTCTGGCCGTTTGGTGCTGCATGTTTCCTTGTCGATATCACCCCATCCCACCCCTCTCCCCGTTTTCGAAGAAGTGCATGCGACGGTCGATTAGGCTCTCCAGCAATCCCCCCGTTCACCTCCTCGTCTTCCTCTGCCGCTTTCTCCTCCCCACTCTCCGCCCGGCTCTGTTTCTTCGCCCCCCCGCCCTACCCCCCCCCCCCCCCCTCCACTCCGGCCTCAGTTGGAAAAGCTCGAGCTCTTCGAAGAACTAGACCGTCGTCTCATGGAGCGTGTCGGAGTGCACCTTCAGGACGTCGGCGACCTGAGCAGCCCCGCCTTGGCCAAGATCCTCCGAGACACCGACCATTCCCCGGGACCTTTCCAGCAGTTCCTCCAGGCCCCATCCCCGGCGGCCTCCGGCTCCACCTCGGCTACCCCGTCCTCCGCCGCTACCGCCACCAGAGCTTCCGATGGAAACCCCAACACCAGCGGCTCCTTCAGCGGGGCCAGCGACGGGAGTTCCCTGGTCGGAGTTCGCATTAATCTCGCCAACGTGGAGTCCCCTGTGAAATCGCTCACCTCTATTCTTAGCGGGGGCCCCCTCGAGGGAGTCTCCGTGCCGAGTGCCTCGGCCAGCAACGACGACGCCGAGGAATTCGGTGAGAACGAGGCGGAAACCCGGGCGTCGGGGAGCCCAGGAGCAGCGAGAGGAGGAGGAGGGGCGGGGGGGCGGGGGGATACGGGTAGAAAGCTGACAAGCCGAACCGCGCCGGTTGATCTTCAGGCTTACTTTTCGGCAGCCGGGCGCGAGCATACGGACGGCGGCGGGGTGGTTGATTCCCCCGCTGCTAGCCCCACCTCTAGTTTTGCCGGGGACCGCCGCAGGCGCAGTGGCAGCAGCAACAGTAGCCGCGGAGGGGGTGGTGGTGATGGTGGTGGAGGGTCTCGAGGCCGACACCACCCTAGATCGTTGCCCGATAGCACCCGCGACCACCACAACGACAATGAGGCCTCCGTTGAGCTGTCGGAGGGGCGCGGGTGGGCACCGTCCCCGATAAGCGCAGTCCAGAAAGAAGACGGTGTCCCACCTTGGGAATCCGCTGGCGGTGCCGAGAGGAGGGAGGATGTGGCAGGGCCGGGAGGAAATTACCGCGTGTACAACAGTGCCGACCCGGGCGACTTTCGTGCCGACGGTGGCGGCAGCAGCGCTAGCTCATGGAGGAAGCGCCAGGACGACCCCTCATTCGATGAAGACGCTTTCAGGGACCACGAGAAGCGCTTGCGGCACGCTTTTATTCAGAGGATGGGGTCAGTGGACTCAGCGTCGACCGCGGGGCCAGGAGTGGGCCTGAGTAGTACTGGCGGTGGCGGCGGTGAATCGCCTTCGTCGCTGTCGAAGTGGGGGCCTGGCGAGCCCTCTAAATCTCCCTCTGCCGTTAGCCGGAGGTATGTCCTTTAAAAAAGTGTCATACAGCACAATGTTCGGGAAGTGTTGGTTCGCCGGTTGGGGAGGGGGTGCTTTGTTTTTTCTAACGGGCGGCGGCTGGAGCGGTGCGGGGGGGGGCAAGAGGGGCTTCTATTCGTAGACTGAGAGTGTTGCCCAGTACTTTAATACGTTAGCGCTTTTTCTTTCTTGTGGGAGGTGAGGTTGGGGGAGAAAAGGCGGGGAGGAGGCGGTCTATTCATGGATGGAATACATCGCTCAAGATGATGATGCATTGGAGCCATTGTTTGGGCTAGCGTTGCCTTCTGGGTGGTTGCGGGTTGTTTATGGCAGTGCTGTGCTCAGATAGTACCCGAACCCTCACGCGGACGCGAGCCTTTTGCTCTTTTGACCTCACCTGCTTGCCTGCGCCGGGCGACTTGGTTTCACCCAGGTGATTAGTCTATTTTGTTTTTACGCAACACGCCTTTTCTTGCTCCTTTCTGCGCCCTGTCTCTCTGTTCGCCGCCTCGCACGCGGTTTCCTCTCGTTTCGCTTCTCACGAGTTAGCTCGCCTCTACCGCCGCCCGGCCACGGCAGCCGTTAGCAGGCAGCAATAGCACACGGTTGCCGCCCCACCTCTTCCACTCCCTCCTTTCCCACCCCCCCCAGCCACCCCCCCCCCCCCCCCCCCCACCCCCCCAACCATCCCCCTCCCCCCCAACCACCCCCCTCCCCCCCTATCCAGCCACCCCTCCCCCACCCCCCAATACCACCGTCCTCCCACCTGTGGGCCTCTAGGACCCCCATCTTCCACCCCACCCCCCGCCCCACCCCACCCCCCCCATATCCACCCCAAAACGACAGCAGGCACTCCCAGAGAAACGCCTCGGACAGCAGGAAGTCCTACGCCTCGAATCTCCGGCACAGCACCTCCGGCAGCATCTCCGGCGGCATCTCCGGCATCTCCAACGCCTCTCTCGTCACGTCGTCCGCCCACGGCGTCGCGCCCCCTCCCGTCTCCTCCCCCACCCGGCGCTCCTCCTCGAAGGCCGGTCGCTCCTCGGGTGAGAGGCCGTCCGGACATCGCAGCAGGCCCGCGAACGTGCAGCACGTCATGCACCCCAGGGAGGACGAGTCCCCGAAGCCGGTGGCCTCGGTGTCGGTGGAGGTCTGGAAGAAGCGCGCGAGGAAGCGACAGAACCTGATCAAGGCCATGGCTACGTCGCAGCAGCTGGCTGCTGCATTTGGTCCCGGCGGCGGCGGCGGTGGTGGCAGCGGCGGCGGCGACGGCGGCGTATCCATAGGCGGAGGAGGACCTGTAAGCTCCATGGGGTCTGACAGGTCTTCGGCGTTGGGGTGGGTGGCGTCCAATGGAGGCCAGTCGACGCCCCCCGAAATGGAGAGGCCGCTGCCCTACGTGAAGGACGTCCTGGCGAAGCAGGTGTGTAGGATAGTGGTGAGGGGTAGATGGTGGGTAGTGGCGGGTGGTTGTGGGCGGTGGTGATGGTTGTGGTGGGTGGTGGATGGGGGGATGGTAGGTGGTGGGGTGGTGAGTGGTGGTGGCGGGTGGTGGGGGTGGTGGTGGTGGTGCTGGAGGTGGGTGATGTGTTTTCCATTGTTGTAAGTGTTGCTAGGAGGGAGGGGGAGGCAGCTGGTCCGCACCGGGATTGTCGCTATTAATAGGATTTCCCCGATTGTCGAGCTGAGTATTCACCCGACTAGTGCCCCGACAACTTCATGAGGAAGTAAACGGACCACTTCCCTTACGGGGGTTCCCCTGGGAATTCCCCCAAGTACGTTCGACGAGTGTCAACCCGATATCTACCCCGAGCACTACCTAGCCGGGGCATAAATACTCCCCCCTATGCATATGCCCCATGTCGGAGTGATAGACGATGCATTGTTCTGGACCGGGAGGTCGAAAAAACAGATAACGGTTGCGTGAGGTCGAAAAAACAGCTGACAGTAGGGCACGTCATGTTGCGCATAGTGGTGTGTTTTTTGTTGCCTTGTTTGTGTGTGTTTCCTTCGGGTTTTCTTTATTCTTGCTCGCTCTGATATCTACTAGTGGCTTGACTTGCCCCCCCACCCCCCCCTTCGTTTTGCGTTTTTACTTTGCTTTCTTGCTTTGATTTTGTTTATTTTGGTGCAGGGCGTGGCCGAGCGAGGCATCAAGAAGTTCGAGAGCCCGGGACGCGCGAGACACCCGCGGGTGCCGAAGGGCAAGGTAAATTGATCGACCCGACAGCTGTATCGTTACCGAGTTGTTGGTTTAGGAGACGGCAATGGAGAAAGGTGTCTTGTAAAGCAATGGTAATGTTGCCGTGCTGCTGGCATAGTCTACGGACGTACAGCGCTGTATGTGCTGTTTGCATACGAGCGTTGCTTTGGTTGCATTTTAAGGCTTTGCGTCTGTTCGAGCGAGGGTTGGTGTATCCAACGCACGCCTTTAATGTTTGCTCGGCCCTCCGCTTCACATGGTTGGTTGGTTCGAACATTGAGCTGATCCCCCCCCCCCCCTCCCTCCCGCCCTCGTCTCGCGTACGGTTTTCCAGCCTGCCTCCAGGAGGCGTGTTGAGCAAGCCGCGGCCACTTTTGCCGCTGAAGACTCGGCGGACGACACGGATGAAGACGAAGTTGGTTCGATCGTTTCGGGCGGGTCATATCTTCACTAGACACAGCAGCGCATCGATCGACCCGACCCGACCCGACCCGATGTATTTGATGTGTTCGGCTGTGCTTAGCTGTGTTCTGCTCTGCTCTCCAGTGCTGCGCTCGGCCCTGCTCGGATGTGCTCTGCTCTGCCCTGCGTTTTTCCCGGCTCTGTTCTGCTGTGATTTGCTGGATGCATAAGGGACGCCTACTATAGACCGATCAAATGCTGTTATGGGGCGGCATGATTCACATTTTTTTGTTTTTAGTGAGAGGGTATTCAGAGTAGCGCCAAAGGTTAGCGTTCGTTCTTCTATTGATAGTGATACTGGGTATTGGTCAGACAAGAGGCGAAGGTTTCGTGCCTTTACTGTTTTGAGATTCTGCTCCGGTGTCCGGAGTAGCAACAGCAGCGTAGCGCTGCGCCTGGTATGGGGAAAGCCCTGAGACAGGCTTTGCTTGTGGTCTCATCATCCCCGATAAGTTTCACAGTAAAGCTCCCGACTGGGTGTCCCGACATCCGGCAGGGACCCTCATGGGGTTCCCGATATATAGTTGAGTTGGGAAGGAGAGGGTCGGTAAGGACCGCGGTTAGTAATGAGCCCCGATGGGTCTCTCGGTTGGGTTTCCCAGTGGATTCCTCGGCGGATTGTTTGATTTGGAGGGGGGGGGAATAAGGGTTACGGGTGGTAGGGAGCCTCGATGGGCTCCACGAAAGGGTTTCCCAATGGGTTGCCCGACGTATTGTTTGTGTTGGGGGGGAGGTGGTCAAGGGCAACGGTTGATGATGGGCAAATGCAAGATGGACAGACTTGCGATCTTATCCTGCCTAATGGGTTTGGCGATGGGTTTGCAGGCAGATAGTGTGCGTCGGGGAAAAGAGGGTTAAAGAGCATGGTCGGTAGTGATAATTTCGAGAAAAGTCTTGGTTGCTGTTTACGGCCTCGTCCTCTTCTAGATCAGGCTTGCTTGATGAACTTCCCCATGGATTCCCCTATAAGTTTCCCCATGGAACAGTTTCCTTTTTTACGGGCGGTGTGTTTTGGGTTCGGAGGGAGGGGGTTAAAACAACAAGGCTATATTGGGTACGTACAGTACATTTGGGTATGTACAGTACAGGACAGCAGTAGCGATATGTAAGTTTTTGCGGTGTTTGCTTTCGTCCGTGGTGGACAGACAAGACAAGCAGACGGTGTGTACGACGCATTCCTTCTTTTCAGATTGCACGGCGTCGCCTCCTCCCTCCACCTTGCCCAGCTTTGCTGATCTTGTATTGTTTGGATCTCGGCGTGTCCATCCCACTTCTATTATAGACGTTTTGGCGAGATCCGCTAAAGCTACGTATAACGTAGGCGGATAATCTAGAACGTCGATCCCGGCAACACTTCTCAATTTTCAGTCGTAGACCACACGGCATACAGAGCCAGGTATAGGGATAGGCTTGGAACTCCGCAACATGGTAGACGCCCTCAGTGCCACGATGAGAACTGATCTGCCTATAGTATGTGGAGGGCTACTTCTAAGTCTACCTGCATAGGTCTAGACTATATAGATAAGTATAAGTCTACCTGTCTGTCCGTCTGTCAGTCTGTCTGTCTGTCTTATCTACCTGGTACGTTTTTATATATTCATTTGTTTTGTCTGCCTATATGTCTGTCGAGCTAGCCGTCTGTCTGGCTGTCCAGCCGTTTGTCTATCTATCCATCTCTATATGTCTGTCTTTTCTTGTCTGTTTTTCTAGTAATTGTCGTTGGTAATCGAAGCTTACTTTTTTTTAGCCCCCCCTTCCCCCGATCCACATTGTCCTATCCCGTGCGCCGCCCCACTTACCTGATTTGTACCAGAAGGTAGGGGTTCATACTCGCGTTCGATGGCTGAAAATGGGGGGGGGTGGGGAGGAGAATGCGTGCTTCACCTACTGATCGTTAGTGGAAATGAGCTCCGATGCGCTGGACGTTCGGGCTTCCCTTTGGGTGTCCTGGCATGTTTTTGGCATTGGGAGCAAGGGCCAAAGTTGGCAGTGCGTAAATGCGAGATATTCTTGCTTGTTGCGGTCTAGTCGCCCCTTTTGCGTCTCCTGATATAGAGGAACGTTTTGTTGCTTTGTGTTTCTGTTTTCGGGACTTCGGCTACAACAACCGAAACCACTGCCGCGATTTTGAGCGCGGGCTCTCACTCGCGACCCGCCATCCAACGTATAGGCTATGCGATCTAAATGTCTTCAGTAAAGCTAGCAAGAGTACCAGTAGCATCCATCATGCTTCTGAGCGTGATGTGAAACTAAACTCCCCCCCGGAGACACAAGACAGTCCCGGTAACTACTGTAGGTATCAAGCGCCCCAGCACCCAGGTAAGGAGCGCCGGGTTGCCGCACGTACCCAATCGAGGCTTGAGTCGTCATTTTGTTTGTTTCGTCCGTCTCTGTGTTCGGTCATCGCCGCATTGTCTCGAAAGGTCAGCAGGGTGTTATGTTCAGTTGGGATGTTTCAGCGCGCGGTAGCGGTGGGGGGCAAGTTTCGGGGGGGCGTGGGGGTTATTATTCTGTACCGTATTTTTGGTATGTCAACAGTCAGTCAGTCGGTGTAACTAAGCACAAGCGATAAGGAGTGCGCGTAGGGAAAGTAATTATGATGGTGGCCCGCTATGTGTTGCACTTGGCTGGTGCCTAAACAACTGTTTTGGTTGATGGTTCAAATGTCAGCAGTAGTATAGTGGTACAGTGGTACCAAGACTTCGAGGAGGTAGCGGGGGCGAGTCGTCGACTGTCTCGCTACAATAATATTTGTCACTGTTGTGGTTGCGCGACTCGCTACGGCTGCCAAGGGAGAGTTTTTCGTCCTTCGGAAGAGGGAGGCCTTTGAATGGATGGGGGGAGGATATTTGAAGCTGTTGTTATTAGTAGTGATAACCTACAAACAGTCCCTTCGTGCATACCAGAGGTCGTTTGATGGCGGTACGTGATTTGGTGTTGGCATGTTTTTACATGAACTGTGTCGTCGTCGCTACTGTTGTTAATATTGGTCTGGCGTTGTGATTTGGGAGCTGTTTTGCGCGGGAAGCCGGCAGCCAAACAGCGCGTTGCAACCAGATACAAGCAACAAACAGGGTGGTGGTAGTGGTGGTGGTGGTGGTGGTGGTGGTGGTGGTGGTGGCGATGGTGGTTGTGATGGTGACGGTGATGATCGAATATTTATTTCGTTTCAGCCAGGCTTCGGAGCAGAAACGGTTGCAGCGTATGAGGGTGGTAGGTGGGTGGTAGTAATGGTGGTAGTAGCACTGGCGTTTCGGGGGATGGCAGTCGGTCGTGATTGTGGTAGTAGGCTTGGCGAGATCGTAACCACGCGATAAGGTCGGCTAGTTCAAGGGTGTTTCCGGGGGGGGGGGGGGGGGAGGGGCTTGAGCGGCGGTGCTTTCATCGCTGTCATATGATGTGTAATTCGATATTCTAAACCAACAAACCACGTACGAGTAGACTTTCGATACGACGGGCTGATCTCCTAGGTTTACCTTAGGGTCTCCTTGGCGGAAACTTGAAATACAATGTGCCTGTCTGTCTGACCGCCTGATTCAAAAGCTCCAGGCTACAGTACGTACTCATACTCATTAGCATGTTTTCGAATGCCGTGTACAATGACCAGTGGAAAAGGCAGAGTCGACAGCCCTCGAAGTTTGAAATTTGAAACAAAGAAGAGAGTAGTAGCAGCAACTCATTGAATCGAGCAGCCAGCCGACAAGCGCAAAATCAGCACCGAGTCCCTATGTGTACGCTGGATGTCGGAGTCCTCGTTAAAAGTAACACCGTCACCCCCATCTGTCCATACGTTCGTCGGGCAAGCAACCACGTTCCTCGTATTTGTCGCAGCCAGCTACGACCGAAACGCACCACCCGGGCCCTACCCACGCCAGAGGCCGTCCCGCCCACTTCCTGAGAAGGGGTTTCCCGCGTCGCCTCGGCCACTTTCTCGCCGTCTCCGCCGGCGGTGCCTCTCATTCCTCCAACTGCCAAACCGGAGGCGCCCGTGTCGCGTTCAAGGAAGCCTCCACCAACAAGGTAGTCCCAACCGCCGCCGCCGCCGCGACCTCTGTCGCGGCCAGGCCGGTGCTCGCACCGCCTCCATCGACGACGCAGCGACCGCCGCCAACTGCTGCATCGCCCCGTCAGCCGGCCACCCCTGCCGTCAACGCCGACACTGCTTGCTTGCTGTCGCGGCCACAATGCCGACGGACACCCCTAGACGGGGGTACCACTCTTGAAGCGGCCAGAAGCGGTCCTGGCGCCGAACGGCGTCACGGTAGTCAGCGACCAGACATACCGGCGGGGTTTTGCCGCTGCCAAGGTCGTCGTCTCCGATGCCCGCGGAGGCACCGGGTAGGAGGAGCTCGGCGACCACTCACGTCGACGCAATAATCGCTACCGCGGACAGCGTCGCTGATGCCCGCAAAGAGCGGGCGACCCCGAAAGAAGAGGCCCCGAAAGAACGCCGCGTGTGCTACTACTACGTACGAGGTCTTGGCAGCCCCGGTGGTCCGTCTCGGCCTCACCCATTGTTCCAGCCGCCATGCCACGCAAGTGTCAGAACGGGGTCAACCTACGTTTGCGGGTGTACCGGGCAACCCTAACATCGAAGAGGTCAACAGGAAATCCCGCCGACAGCGCAGCGGCGAGGTCGTGGTAGAGGCGATGACGGTTGCACGGTGAGCGATGTCGGCTGAGGTCGGAGGGGGGTCATCCACCAGGGCCACTCTCGGCGAGAAGGGAGAGCTAGTGATATGCAACACTTTGTCACGGCTTGGTAGACCCTCCTTCGGCGGGGCGTCCCCGGACCGTGGTTGGCCAGTTACATAACATCCGACGTTTACAACGTGCTCGAGCGCATGGTACGTGCTCGATCGATGCCGCAAGACGGGACTGAAGCGCTCTGAATCGCGAGACTCACGAGACAATCACGACAGTGCTTGTAGTGCGTTGTTTTGTACCCATCCGAAGGGAGTTATAAGGACCACTGGGACATCCATGTTGAGTCTAAACAACCGATACATTTCCATCATGAGTAGTAGTCACTGTTCTTGGGATTGGGCCAATGCTCAGCACGCGACGGCCGGGACTCGGCGCGACGCTACAACCGATGTTCTGCTGGTTGTGGCACCCGGCCTTCCTACCTATGGGGCAATGCGGATCTGGAGAACTCCGGATCGCGCTACTCACTTACAGACAGACAGAACAGCAGTAACTACCAGGTATAAAATAAGATACGAGGGCGAATGAGTGTTCGTCATCAAAGCTTACGCTAAGCGTTGCCGGCCGCCAGAACATGATAATACACGAGTTTCGACTTCGCCCGGAGTCTGCATTTCGTGTTTGACAGGCCCGTGCTGGTGCTGACGTTACGTCGACGAATTAATGGTATTCGAAATCATTGTTATTGTCAAAGAAGCAGAACATCAGCCGCAGGCGACTGAGGGCCTTTTCAGCCCACACGCATTAAAAAAAATCATGTTTCCTCGCGTAAAAAAATTGAAAAAATCGAGGCAGATGACATATCGTCATCATGTTTTCATTAAACACATAAATATCGTGCCATACCGCACAACAGTGCACGTCTGATTGGACAATGAAGAACGACGAACATGCCACCTCCACCCATCACCCTCCACTTCACCCACACACCGTAGTACTTCAAATATCAAACCAACATCACATACCCAAACCGATCACAACGCATACTGGGACAAAAAAAAGGACCACAAGGTCAACTATCTGTCAGATATACGAACGCACTTGTCGTAGCTACGAGCTCATTCCCTAAAGCTAAGGTGCACGTACGCACGTCGGTTCAACTGTCAAACGTACGAAAACCAAACAAGCCCCGGGCCCCTTTAACTGCAAAAAAGCTGTGCGGCTTCGGAAACCATCATTGGTGGGTATCTGCGGCGATGACAAAAGGGGGGCTCGTTTGCATGGCTTCGTCACGAGACTACGACGGAGAAAGGGAGTAGCACCACGGTACGCATACTAAACGCAGGGAAGCTTGCGGAGAGTAATTAAAAATCACCCCGCCCGCACCCGCACCCCCACCCCACCCACCCCTGCTTATCACGAGTCCGACACCCGACCCGCGCACGCCGCGATTTCCCTCCCCGTGACCCCCCCCCCAATCAAGAGTCCACGTGTAGTGTGCTACCGCTCCTGCTGCTGGCTGGTGCTGCCGTGTACTGGAATACTATAGCGCACGAAAGCTCTCCGACAGCGGTATTCAGCACACACACAACATTCACTTGGTGCCAGATGAAGGAAAACAAAACAAACATCAGGCGCAATAGGAAGAGAACCTCGCCCGCGGTCAACGGACAAAACGTTACCAGCCTGATCGCAGAAAAATGAGACATTCAGATGGTCGTAAAAATCCATATCCACCTCGTATTAACGACTCACATGTATATCAATCAATCACGTGCCGTTAGGAAACGGGACCTGCTCGAGGATTAACCGGTCAATCCCCCGAGGGCGCTATTCTTCCCTTCATTACCCCTGCTTACCCCTGCCTCCCATAAATGTGGGGCATAAAATCCTCGGAATAGCCAGCCAATCATAAGCCCTTAGTAGAAATACTCCCGAAACAAAATATTAATGCGACGAGATGCAAGCCGTCGAGCAACCCCTAGCTGCTATCCCATCCCAAACACCAGCCCCCCTCGCTACGTAGCGCGCGTGCCCGCGGTGCGGATATTGTTAGCCACTTAACCCCCTCCCCCCCCACACACACATAGGATCCACAAACCTTCAAACATCCATGGAGCAGATTAAGAAACGAAGACAGAGGCGTTTTAGTTCGATATATATTATGCTCGTCTATTTCGTGCCCGTCGTACAGTAGGTAAAGTGCACCACCTTGTCGACTCCTGTCCAGACGACTCTAGTCAACGCCCCCCACGTCCCCCTGCTGCTGCTGCTACTGTCAACGGTACCGGCCGGATAAAATATCACGGAAGGTGCAAACACGCTGATCCAAGCGGAATCCTAGAAACTCCAACTCGCACAGGCACCGTCACTGGCACCGCTGCATGCGCCATCGTCGTCGCATAAGCAGCCGCGCCGACGCCACCGCCGCCGACGCTGTCCAAGGGATAATCCAGCAACTCGCTCTGTTAAAACACGCATGCCCCCCCCCCCCCCCCAGGCGTCGGCACCAACGCAACCACTGCCCTCACCGCCACGACCGCCGTCGCTTCCCAAGGGATACCAACAGCGTCTCCCTTCCCCCCCTCACCGCCGCCCTCACTGGTTCAGCTGCGACATCAGCTGAACCCGTCGCCGCCTCCACCGCCGCCCAATGGGCACCACCAGCGCCTTGCTCTGTTACGAGGCGTTTTCTCAACACTCCCCCCCCTCTCCTCATCCCCGCCGCCGCCGCTGCCACCACCGCCGCTGCCGCCGCTCAAGGGGCATTAACAGCGCCTCGCTCTGTAGCGCTACCTTGCTCCCCCCACGCACCGCCCCCACCTCCCCACGCCGCCACCATCATGGCTGTCGACGCTGCCCAAGGGAGATCAACAACGCCTCGCGCTCTGCTGGTCCCTCTGCTGCCGCAAGCACCGCCGCAGTAACTACAGTCGCCGCCACAGCCACCCTCGCAGCCACCATCCCTGTCGCCACTGCTGACCAAGGTATGTCAACAGCGCTTGGATCCACAACGATCAGTCCCCCCCCCCCCCAACCACCGCCCCCGCAGCCGCCAACGCCACTGCCGCAACCGCAGCCGCTCAAGGGGGATCATAAATACTTCGGTCTGTCACGGCACGTATCTCCGCCATATTCACCCCCCCCCCCGGGCCCCCGTCACCATTCTAGCCCAAGGGATATCAACAGCGCTTCGCTCTGTAGCGACACGCTTCTTCCGACCGCTCCGCCCCTCCCGCCACCGCCACCATCACCGCTGCCACTGCCGTCGTCATCACCGACGCCAAAGAGACATCAACAGAGTCTTGCTCTGAAACGATACATTTATCGCCCCCGCTCCACTCTTTCATCAACCGCCGCCGCTGCCGTAGCCGCCGCATTCGCCGTCGACGCCGTTGCCGCAGTCACCACCGCAGTATCCACCATTATCATCGCCGACGCTGACTAGAGGCAACCGCCTCTCTCGATAACGATGCGGTTACCTCCCACGCCCCCCCACCCTCCGCCTCCGCCACCGTCGCCACCCGCATCCGCAGACGCCCAGCGGCAATGACACCGTTTCGCTCTGTAACGATGCAATGCAACGGTCGCTGCCGCCACCGCTACAGTTGGCACCATCCGTGGCCGACACTGCTCAGAGTACATGAATTAACGCGTCGCTCTGGAATAATACACCTCCCCTACCCCGCCCCATCCCGCAGGGCTACCGTCGCGGCATCACCGCCATCGGCATAACCGCCGCCGGCCAAGGGACCACAGCAGCGCTCCGTTCTATAACGTTACATGCACTCGATTCACTCCCCCTCCCCAAGCCCCACCTCACCCCCCCCCCACCCAATTCCCCCCCTTTCACCCCCCACCAACCCCCCCCCCCCCTCTCCACCGCCTCTACAAAGTTTCCGCCGTTAGCTCATCCAACAAGTCGTCGATGTCCCCCCCTCCCCCGCCGCTTCTATAAATTTCCTGTTTCATCCTCCGCTGTGCCGTCCTCCGCCGTGAGCTCGGCAAACATGTAGTCGATGTCTTCCTCCTCATTGTCATCGTAGCCCCCACTGCCACCACCACCCGCGAGAGCCAAGCCCGACGTCGCGGCGGGCACCCAAGTGAGTGGTTCCGGTCCTGCCGCCCCCGCCCTCGCTCCTGCCTCTACCCCCCCCTGCATGCCGTAACCTTGGTAAGTGTAGGCTGATTGTGCGGGATAATGCGAATTTCCTGGAGTCTGTTGATGTTGGTGCTGGGCTTGTCCTCCTGGGTGAGCCGCGTAAGTCGCGTGGTCCACTGTCGTCGCCGCCACTGCCGCCGCCGCGGCCGAAGTTCTCGGCTGAGCCAGATATCGCTGTTGCTGCTGCTGTTGTTGTTGTTGTTGTTGTTGTTGTTGTTGTTGTTGTTGCTGATACAGCCGGTGTTGTTGCTGGTACTGATGGTGCTGCTGCTGTTGGTGCTGCAGCTGTTGGTGCTGCAGCTGTTGGTGCTGCTGCTGTTGGTGCTGTTGCCGTTGATGATGTTCTTGGTGGTGATATTGTTGGTGCTGCTGCCGCTGCTGGTACTGCTGCCGCTGCTGGTTCTGCTGTTGGTGCTGTTGCTGTATAGCTGTGATTGTCTCCGCTGCCGGAAGACTTAAGTTTCGGCGAGCCCCAAGGTGCGTCCCCTCATTAAAATCGCCTCTACATATATCCCATTGCCGATTACCCACGCTTGACCCCCCTCCCCCCCCCGCCTCTTCCCCTTCTCCCCCGCCCTCGCCTCGTTCCCGATACCCCACATACCCAACGATGGGCGGTAGTAAAAAGGAATGGACACAAGCGGAGACAGGGGTGGAGGGATGGGAGGCAGCGAGGGGGGAACGGGGCGAGGAGTGCGGGGAAGGCGCTGAGGGCGGAGGGATAAGAGACGAAGCGGTGATAGTGGGTGCTAGAGGGGGGGCGGTTTGGGAGGTTTCACCCGGCCGAATTAGAGGTGTTCACGCAAACACTGCTGGTCGCGAAATCATGTTAAAGCTAGCAGCTGCACTGTGAGCAGAGCCGTAAGCAGCCCCACAAGCGGCACTGGCAGCACCCGCGCGCGATATCGCGTGCCCGTAGCACCCACTACCGTGGGCGGCGGCTGCGGTGGCACCGTCGGCGGTGGTGGGGGCGCTATTACCAGGCGCCGTCGCGAAGCAGGTCGCGGCTGAGGCAGCGGGAGTCCACATGCGCGGGTTCCCGGTCGCTTCTGATGGAAGCGAGTCATCATTATCACCACCATCATCCTCACCATCCTCCTCCTTCTCCTCTTTCTCCTCCTCAGGATCAACATCAGCGCCAGCGGCGACGGCATCAGAGGCGTCGCCGTCATCAGCGCTGTCGCTGCCTTCTTCTCCCATTTCCGTGCTCTCGTAGCGACAAACACGTTGCCGAAGCTGTCGGTTCTCCGCCTCCAAGGCCTCCACCTGGTTCTCGAGCTCCCCCACGCGGCCACTCTCACGCCCGCGGGAGATCGCAGCGGACTCCCTGTTCCTCAACTTTCGCATCTGCTGGAGAACGTCTTTGTTGCTACCGCCACCCGAACTAGCGCCACCGCTTCCGCCGCCGGCTGCTGCGGCGGCGACGGCAGCGGTCCGCGCACGGGATGCGGCGAGCTTGCCCTTCCGCTCAGCGCGCGCCCGAGCGGCGTCGTCGGAGTTGATGGTCGGAAGGGGAGCCATGCCCGTAGCTGTCTTTGGCGTGCGGCCGCTTGGCATGGTGTTTGTGGTGGTGGTTGCGGTGGATATGGCTGTGATGGTGGTGACGGGGTTGGTGGTGGTGGCAAGGGAAGGTGGTCCGTCGATTGGTCGATCTGGCTTCGTCGCTGTTTTCCTTTCTTTGTTGCTGATGTCGATGCTGGTGTTGATGCTGGTTTTGATGGTGGTGCTGGTGGTAGTGTTGGTGCTGGTGTTGATGCTGGTGCTACTGGTGGAGCCGGTGGTGATGGTGGTGGTGGTACTGGTCGCGCGCTGCGGACCACCTGCTGAGCAGAACGACGAGTATAGGCGCACCCCTGTTGGTCCGTACAACACGATGACCTCGACGACGGCGATGACAATGACGCAGACAACGATGCCGACTCTAACAGCGGCGGTGGTGGCGATGACGACGGGTGCGGTGGCGATGGAAGAGGCGGTGGTGGAGGCGATGACGGCGGGGGCGGGGGTGGTGTCGAGCGCGGGCGTTCACCCCTCGCCTCCGCAAACGTCGTCAGAAACTGAAAAATCTAAGACAACTGACGTTTTCACTGATGGTTTTCGCGGGGCGCTTCGCAGCGCCACAAGGCAAAGGGCGGGGTGGGATTTTTATGTCGTACGGCGAGTAGTATAACCTCTGGTGCTGGCGGGCTGCCGGTGCTCCTGCCACGTGTGAAGGCCGTGTCGATTATTATCTCGTGCGTAGGAGTTCTCGACCTCCGTTTGTCTTTATTGGCACGGAATCGTCTTCTCGTGGGGCACGTTCCTCGCTGTATCCATCGAAGGGTGATTAGAAGGTAGGGGCGCACTGAACTGGAAGCTTCGACCGTATCGCAATCAATTGTACCCCATCCACGACAGTCCACCCACGGCTCGAACGATGTAGTCGTAGGCTCTTTAGCACATGACTGGCGACGTGACTTGCACGCACTGATGTTGTACCAGTGGCAGATCTGTTGGGAGCATACAGAGCGCGCCAAAAAAAGGAGCGGCAGGCAGGAGGAGGAAGGGAGAAGAGTGAAACAGCGAAATAAAACAGAAGAACAAAAAAAATACGATAACTTGATATCATACGTATCTTGATATCATACGTATTCACCACTACGATGCAATCAGATCAGAAAAAAAGCGGCCCATTTCGTAGAGCGCCGTCCGCCACTTGTGAACAAGTACGTCAGCAGCCGGCAGGTTAGGTCTGTGACGGATGGCGTGACAGAAAGCGGCCTAGACGTAATATACCAGAAGAGGACCGCAGGAGACGGCAGCATTGTGACGGACGGTGGTCTAGACTAAAATAAATACACACGCTACTGAAATTCAAGCGTGGCGGACAGCGATCGATATATACTTGATATACTACTGAAGTTTAGTGTGGGGGCCGCGAAACGTGGGACAAACGACACAACAAAACTGCCGTCTCCTGGCATGTTTGGGTGCGAGAGGGACGCGGTTCGGTTAATTTTGTTATTGTACTCGTACTTGGAGATGGGCCCCTTGCCAGCCCTTTTAGGACTGCAGTCCCGTTTTGGGGACAAACCAGTCAATTTTCAAGTACTTTGTCCCCAAAACGGGACTGCAGTCCTAAAGGGGTTAGGGTACCCGCCCAGAACGGGTACCCTCCATGTCTGAAGGCCGGGCCTTACCCTGCCCTCCCGGCCGGGTATTGCTATGTTGACCAGGTAAGTACCCCAGTGCCCGCATGTGTTCCGGATACCCGGCGATGCGTCGACGTTTATTCTTGTTTCAGTGGCGCGAGTGGAGATAGAGCGAAGAAAAACGCCTACTGTAAACATATTATTATGGGCCTGAAAGCGCTGAAAGCATTCCATCCTATAGCTGCAATGTGCTAGGCTGGCCGTCGGCACGCCCATTCATACTGCCCATGTAAACGGTGTTGTCGGGAGACATCGAACAAAAGCAGTACTGCGAGGTAGCCTAATACGTCAGGGTACATTGCACAGCATGCATACTCGTGAATACTCGGTGATGTAGTTGTTGTGCAAAAGTGTAGCAACTCTACTGCTGTATTGTATCGTACAGTAGTATTAATAGTACTCGTGCGTAATGTAGTGATAGCTTCAAACCAGCACCAGAGCACGGCACGCACGCGCACCACAGCAGCAGTTGGTACCTCCCAGGGTAATAATACTGGTAGCAGTCGTCGTTGGTTTGCATTTGGTCACGCCGATCCCATCCCATACCCCGCACGCAAAGCATATATGCTGGTATTCAGCGAGCTCGATGGGGCCAAGGACTGCTCAGGGGGCAGGAACGAGACGGACTGGATGGACTGCCTGACGGTGACCGTAACCTGCAGCAGTAGGAGCGATTTTATGTCTGCAAAAAGTATTTTTCCGCCCCCTCATTCTCGAGACTGCTTGTTTCATACCTGGTGAGTAAAAAAAGTAAACCAATCTCTCCCTCGAAGAAAATAGGATCCTATTGACACACACCAGGTAGCGGTGGTACCCGTAAACATCAAACAGCAGAGCAGAATAATTAATTCTTGCATTTGTACGTGGTATTCATCTAACTGGGTGGTCCCGTTGTAAGGCGACTTATAGCAGTGACAGGCGGCTTGAAGTCAGCTTATAGCCGTACTCGCCTATGATAGTAGCCAAATAGCACCAATACCAAACGGGTCGCCTTATATAGGTATCGTGTTTGCATAAAAGACATACCGCCTTGTGTCGGTGCTATTCAGTCCCTATTGACACACACCAGGTAGCGGTAGTACCCGTAAACATCAAAAGCAGAGCAGAATAATTAATTCATACATTTGTACGTGGTATTCATCTAACTGGGGGATCCCGTTGTAAGGCGGCTTATATAGTAGTGACAAGCGGCTTGAAGTCAGCTTATAGCCGTACTCGCCTAATAGCCAAATAGACCAATACCAAACGAATCGCCTTCTATAGGTATTGTGTTTGCACAATAAGGCGTATTGCCTTGTGTCGGTGCTATTCAGTCACGTAGCGAAACACAGCACCTTATTGAGTGCCTACGTTCAGGTTTGGAGCTGCGAGAGGGATTCTGTTATATCGTGTTCCCAGGGCGTGTTTTTTTCTCTCGCAAACTTGACCCTTGTACGACTGCAGTCCCGGTTTGAGGACAAACGACTTAGAATTAGAATGGTGTGTCCCCTAAAGGGGACTGCGGTTCCAACAGGGTTAACGCCCAGGTCAACAGCGTTACGTTGAGAAAATGTGCGATAGTACGAGCGCAGATGTGGACCCACGACAGTAGTATATCAGGTGTACAATGAAGTCGGTTACGTTCAACAGCATTATTGTCTTAGTTTAAGCATCGCCCCGCACCTGGGTACAACAGGCTTTGCCTATCATGAAAAACGCCTCGGAGACACGGGTACACTTGTAAGCTTCGACCTACATACAGTAAGCATCAGTACCGCCCGAACGATCCCCGAACACAGGCAACGACATTTTTCTCTGCGATGCAACTCTAACGCCCACTTGCAAGGCCGATCTCTGCTAGGCATGCATTATCATGGAAGCCTGCCTTTGCCGGCGTAGATTGGTGCTGCGTACTCAAGGGGGAGTGGTGTAAGGTCCGTGTTTTGCAACCGGGAGTCACGCGGCCAAAGGAGCTTTCCCATCATATCTGCAGTCAAGAGGTCATATAAAGTATGCCTCATGACCGAATCACTACTGCTGATTATTGTATACAACTCTACTGCATACCAGGTGTCGTATATGAACGGGGCTTCGCCGCAGCGAGCTGACGCTTGCCTTGGATCCGCGTATTTCCGTAACAACCAAGGGTGCAGGCGAGCCAAGGCCATACATTTAATGCGACAGTACTGCCAAGGGGTACATGTAAAATCCATAGCGTTAAAACCCAACGAAAGAAAACACCGGAATCAAAATCAATGAACCAGCAACGAAAAATATTGCACCCGGCAAGAAAAAACGTTGAATAGAGATGGCCACGAAGTAACGCCGAAAGGCGACTCAAACGTTTTGAATTATGCGTTCATGTGTTATCACTCTCATCTGGTTCCTTGGCCGTTTACTCTTCAGGGTCTCGTTGTTGTGTCCTCTGTGCCGGCACAAGTTCATACAACGGCAACAACAGCAGCACTAACAATATTGAAAGGAGACCTTGCAAGTAGGTGTACGTACAGCATCAAACACACGGTACCATACAACGTGATACAAGAACATGCTTGTCAGTTGTCAAGAACAAACAGCGGCAGGAGGAGAGCACAGGCCATCCTGCACCACGTGAAAATCAACTGAAACAATGGCCACTGTCCACCACAACAAATCGGCAACGCTGTCTTTCGATTTACATTGTCGGCAGCAACATGTATGTTTCGATATTTTGGGCAATAAACAAATAATCTAGTGGGAAATTATGTCTGAAAGTGCTGACACCCTGGTCAACAGAACCACACATAGAATATATTGCGGCTGGGCCCTGGTAGCTCTAGCCAGTACAGTCTGTATTGCGTCATATGCCACTACACTGGACCCGACCAGTGCACTGTTGGTCGTGGCGAAGCCGCGACCCCTGCCCCCCCCCCGGCTGGTGAGGGGACCCCGCTGGAGGCGCCCTGCCGGAGGCACGTTTTTATGCGTAATCGATTTACTAGAGCTAAAAAATACGTCGTTTTTGGACAAATTTCTCGAACGCACAATTTGGTGGTAGATTGACTAAGAGATAAAAAAGAGCACAAGCGAGCGAAGGGTATGATGGACACGAGTGTGCCGAAATACGGCACACTGCAGCACGCAGCCTAGATACCGGAAAGGTGGGACACGGGTTCAAAAACATGTTTGAAGTGTACAATACCGAATAGCTATAATTTGCGAATTCGCGGCCTCAGAGACGTGAATATTCACTTACATATCCATCTATATCGTTCCAAACGTGATGTTTACTCAGGCTGACAATTATGGGGCGAGAAACAAAAAACGAAACAGGATTTCCCCTTTATGGTGTCGAAACCCACACAGTCGATGGGAGATATTATTTGGTATGCCGTAGCAGGAACAAGCTCGATTTCAACACACAACACCTACCACCGCCGATGATTCCTCGCCTCACATGGCACGAGATGACGTCAAGCCTTCGGAGTCGTCTGCTCCACTGCTACGCGATCAAGTTTGAGGGTCGTTGATGCTGTGTGGCCGGGGTTCTCGCTCGAGACGTGAGAGCCTGACCCATTTCTGGCCGTTTTGTTTTAGACGAAACTGGGTCCCATTTCCGTCTGAAAAAAAACCGATCAGAAATGGGTCACGCTCTCACGTTTCGAGCAAGAACTCCGGCCACACAGCATCAACGACCCTCAAACTTGGTAGCAAACACCCTCAGAGCTGTAAAACATACGGCCTCGAAGGTTTGACGTCATCTCGTGCCCTGTGAGGCGAGGAATCATCGGCGGTGGTAGGTGTTGTATGTTGAAAGCACGGGTTTTCATGTTTTGGGCAGTGATTGGAAATGGCTCATGTCCACGGACGGCACTACCCTGGGGTTTCTATACGATGAAGGGAAAACCCTGTTTTGTTTTCTGGTTTCTGGCCCCATAAGAGTCAGCCTTAGATTCTCCTTCTTCGTGATGTCTCAAGCCTTGTGTGCTTCGCCTCCCGCTGTGACTGCTTCAGCCGGTCCCGACTCCCTTCTCGATTGGGAGCCGATACAACTTCTACACCAGCACCAGCACCAGCACCAGCACCAGCACCAGCAGCCGCAGTAGCCGCGGTGGCGGAGCTTGACTCCACCAAGGCCTCGGCTCCAGGTGCACCGTCAGGATCCACACAGCCCAAGCCATCAGTGGTTGAGGCGGCTTCGTCCATCGTGCTCACGGTCTCCCTCTCTCCCCTCTCTAGCTGTTTGCGTACCCTCTCTGCTCTATACGCCGTGATTTTTCATGGGTTTCCGCTGTTTAATGAGGCGCAATTGTAGGACGTACGTAAATAGTCAAAATAAATGGCACCCAGGCAGCCCCTTCAGCCGTACAGTAGTAAGTACTGCCAACAGTGGCAGTACATACTGGACCAGGGCCCAGCCCTAATATTGCCCCTACTGCAGCCCCCAAAACATGGCTACCATGCTATCGTTACCCCCAATAGACTGGCAACACCGTCTATCGATACATACAGCAGTAGTGCTCATCACGATAGATTGGGTGCTGTTTCCATCGATGGCCATTGGCGGCCAACGTAGATTGCGTGGGGTATATATTGATAGCAATTGTCGACCGTATCCAGCGATAGCCAGTACTTTCAACAATGGACCAATATCGATGTGTATCGATATCGTAAGTATATTGCCTCCCGCAAGAACAGACTATTGGAAGTGCTTCCGCAATAGATAGACTTTTTTTACATGCCATCTTGATGCCGTGCAATGGCGGATATCACAAATGGACATCTTCGCTGAAGCCGACTTATGTACGAAAGTAAGAGCGCGCCTAAATCCATCAAGCAGCAGGTACATGCTGTTCGTTTTAAAAAGGATAGACCACTGAGCTACTCAGTCAGCGCTGACTGAGTAGCTCAGTGGCCTATCCTTCATAAACTGAACAAAAAGAAGTACCTTTGGGCTCGATACGGCCTCTCACCGATAACATCATGTCCGGGGTTCGAGTCCCGCCAGACGTCGCATTACCGCTTTTTCTGCCGTGGGTAGAAAAAGGGAAATCAGGTGGAGAGAACCACGATAAAAAACACTCGACCAGCGAGTCGAAAGTGGAGTGAACCACTGGAATAAAATAACTCACGACTAGGGAGGGGGACTATAGGAAGGAAAAACCAGGCGCTGACTAGGGGCTTGATCAACCCCGGAGAATGGTATCGGCGGGAGGCCGTATCGAGCCCAAAGGTACTTCTTATTGTTCGTTTTATGAAGGATAGACCACTGAGCTACTTAGTGAGCGGCTGACTGAGTAGCTCAGTGGCCTATCCTTTATAAAACGAAAACACACTACTGTATTTGTTCAGCCCATCCTCACTTTCGATCTCAGTTGTCCAGGGTGTGAACCGGTGATACTGCTGTGCTAGGCTACTGCAGCATGCTCCAGAGGCAACGATGAACAGTGCTCCCTACAGCTGCGCCCGGCCACAGCACTGTGACGGTGACCATTGACCAGACATGTATTGTTACATGACCAAGTAACGATTCAATGAACACATCCGTGCTCTGGTACTCGTATCATACGTCCATCTCTGCTCTTGTTCGTTGTACATTATGAATGAGTATCATGCGCTTGGATAGTACCGCATATATCTGCTGCATCATACTACTATCAACGAGACTGTGCAATGCATATAGGTACGAAGCCAGTCTTTCGATTTCGTACGTGTTATACAGACATGAAAAACACCTGGATGGTACACAAGACAAAAATCGTGTCCGTCGTTTGAATCAGCTGAATGATTCACCGAATATTTCGAGTCTTGTGTATTATCACTGTTTTTCGTAGACATTTCCATTACAAAGAAGTCGACGGAAGTAGTGGAATATTCCAAGGTTAGGTTCTGTAGGGTTTGTGGATTTAGGGTTAGGGTATGTGTGTCTTAGAACCTACAGAAGCTCCGGGTTAAGGTATAAAACCCTTACAGAACTCACAGGAGCTGCGGGTATTGTGGCCTGGGCGTACAGAACTCACAGAAGTTCCAGGTAGTTATAAAAATGGTGTACCGGTACCCCGGATATTGTGGCTCCCGGTACGGGTATGAAGGTCGCACAGAACTCACAGAAGTTCCGGGTTATGTGACACGGGCGTACGGAACTCACAGAGGTTCCAATTGTGGCCCGGGTGTACAGAACTCACTCAAGTTCCGATTATGGCACAGGCGTACAGAACTTACAGAAGTTCCGGGTAATACCCTGGTAAATACCCACCTCAAGGGGGCGCAAAAAAAAACGAATTTACTGGTCAAACATATACACAAACTGCATTTCGAAATACTGCGATTGGTGTACTGCAAACACGACACACTATGCCGGTAATAACGCGTAAATACCATGCACGTACCATTGTAGCTTATTTCTGTTATAATAGCTTGTCTTTCACGATTTTCACGGTAAGGACCGTTCCAATTTCATGGGAACGACTTCCGCGGTCATAGATGAACTGCCGCCCCCCCTGTCTGACGGAGATCCTCGAGAATCTGCAGCGTTCATATTCCTTCTCCCCGGGTACACAGATCACAGCTAGATGCAGTTGCATGGATGTGTGTGTGTTGTTGTGCTCGGTTTTTGAGTGGTTGTGAGCGAGGTGGGTGGTACAATGTAATTTCGTTATTTCGTTTTTGGTGTGTCACTGACGAGACATGACGTCATAACGCATAACATCTCTCCTCAAGAAAGATGTCGGGAGACACGTCAAGCAAGGCAAAACCTGCGCTGTCAAGAGTGAAGGGCAGAAGTGTTCCACACTAAAACCTAGTAGTTTGGTGTCAAGTCACGGCATGTCAAGGCAAAGCTGCTGTCTGTCAAGGGTTGAAAGTCCTGTATCCCGACATCTTTGCTCCTCAACGCCATGCCAATCTGTACAGGCGCCCCAGGTATTGTGCCGAGGGTATACCCTTACCCCGGGCCGAAGGTCTTACAAAACTTACAGACGTTCCGGGTACGGCTATGGATGTCTTACAGAACATACAGAAGTTCCGGGTACGGGTAAAAAACCCTTACACAACGCACAAAAGTTCCGTATATTGTGGCACGGGCGTACAGAACTCACAGAAGTTCCGGGCAGGTACAAACACGACGTACCGGTACCCCGGGTACTGTGAAATGGGGCGTACAGAACTTACAGGAGTTCCGGATACGGGTATGAAGGTCGTACAGAACTTACAGAAGTTCCGGGTACGGGTATGAGTGTCTTACAGAACTTACAGAAGTTCTCTGTAGGGTATTTCCCGGGTAAACACCCCGGGTATGATTTACCTACAGAACCTAACCTTGGAATATTCCATGGAATAAGTGGTAAACTCTTCTCTGGAAGGGGTGGAGCTTTTCATGGACTTAGATGAAGCTCTCGGACGCAGTGGAAGCTTCCAAAACCCTAGAAGCTCCAATTGTGGCACTTGCTCGGAAGCTTCCGGTATGTATGTCGTACCTGGTATGTTCTTCCACAGGCGTCCACCAGCTTCCATTGACTGCCAGCTGCGTCTGTCTGCATACTTCAGAGTACCCCAGTATTCAATAATAACTTTAATGTTTTCCAAACTTCACACGTAATCCATGTACTTTTTCTCTGGCTTCCACTGAATTCAATGTTCCTTTTTTTTCGTGGAAGTAGATGGAATCGTCCATAAAACTAGTTGGGTCGTTCATGTTAGCAATCGAAAATCTTCCATGGAAGTAATGGAAACCTCCTGCAAGAGTGCGTACATACATAGATTTCGAGCGTTCAAGAGGACTCTGGCTTGAGGGTAAGCCCTGCTGTGCTGCTGCTCTGTTGTTTGCCCACCAAGCTTCAGTGACCGCACACACCGACGCTAGCGAAGAACCCGTGAGATGGTTTTGCATCGAGATCGAAGGTCGACCTGCGGCAGTACACCATCCTGAATGAAGTCAATTGTCATCCATACAAAACCAGTTTCCGCGGGGTGGTTCCGACCTCCAAGGATACCGTCTCTTCAGCTTGAGTAACTGCTCGAATTCCTTCCGCTCGTGGTCTCCGCCCCCGGAAGGGAAACGCCTCGGGTTCCCGCCCCAATGTCGAGCCTCGGTAGCTCCACCCACCCTGCGCGCGCGAGTCTGATATTTTGTACTGGCCTCTAGAGTGAGAAAATGTCCCGAATAATGTAATCTCAGCGATCGATGGCAATCGTTAATAGATGTATGACTGTTGTACAGTTGTTGCTGTTGTAGCTCCTCATAAGGACTGCTGCACACTGTACACCCAGGCAAATAGGGGGGGCTGTAAAAAAACAAAACCGAAAGAACAAAAATTAGCATAGCTGCTGTATACAGTAGTTGTCCCTAGGAACTCGCGCAACAGGATATTTAAAACTGTCCTCAACTTGTGTGCATCGGTGGATGGTAGACGATGGAAGTAGTTGCTGTCTCCTCGGCATATGTTGCCCCGTCTACTACTGTGGGTTCCAGGTTCTCGGGCAGACCGTCGCATGGGTATTGTCCCGCGGAGGTTCCACCATTCGCCGAGGTCGTGGATATCTGTATATCTTATTGTACGACTGTGGTCACCCATATTCCTGGACTATATGTTGTCGTCAGCAGAGATGTCGTCAGCAGTGACATTGTCCAGTGACAAGCAATCACTGTAGATTGGAATGCAAGGCCCGTGCCTCGCACACACACTCTCCTCTCTATTATCGTTCATGGTTGTTTCGTGGGATCGTCCGCACAGATCCTATATCAAAATATGGCGTGTCCTACACGCTACTCTCTCGAAAGAGAAAGTGCCACAGATGTCGAGTCGAACGGTGGTCCTCCCTCACTACGAGTACGTATCAATAGTGCCACACCGCATTACAGGCAGCAGGCAGTAGTACTGCAGCATGCTATTTTACGTACACTGGTTTATGATACAATGATATGCTTGTTTTTCAAAATAATTCTGGAGTCTGGAGTCGGAAGGTCGTACCTGCTTGGAATAACCATGGGGTGCCACGTGGATTAGGCCATGTGGGGTGCCCCATGTTCTAACACACCATGGCTTATCCCATGGGGTATCCCATAGCGTATATTACGGTTCCTAGGAGGTGCCTATTAGAATCAGTCCAACCTCCATGACATACCCCATGAACCACGCCATGGACTACCCAATGGGCTACCTGGTGGACCACCCCCATGGACCCCCCGATGGACTACCCCCGTGGGCGTATGGGTTATTAGACCATGAAGTTGAGGAATCGTGTCCCCTGGCATGCGGGCGGTGGCCTACCGCATGAACAGTTTCGCCAGGAATCGGACCGACATGGTTTTAGTCATCTCATCAACTACCGCTATTAATAGGAGTTTCCTGGTTTGGATTTGTATCTTAGTGCTATCGACAGCCGTGACGAACTACTATATACTAGCGGTAGTGCCACAGCTCCGCCCGTGGCGCTAGCCCTGCGTTGCCAATAGTACCACGTAAGGACCTGGTGTGGTAGTACTAGTGGTGTGCTGTGACGCACCGCACTCTGAACCGAAATGTAAGGACCTCCGCGCAGGGCGGTATCGACCCGGGGGGTGTCCGTTTTTGTCGCTGGAGATGTCTGCAAGGATTTTACGAAATTATGAAATACGCCAGCTGTGAGTTCGACTGAGTAAATAGTTGGTACTCAACTTTGCAAGCTGCATATTACGCCTATTCTATATTCTATCATGGTACGCGGGTTGTGCACAATTTGTGATGTACTTATTTTTTACCCGGAGATGGGGCCCAATTATTCCCGGGTGCGGAGGGGCATGGACCATAAGCCCCAACCAACCCTGAAATCCGCCAGTGGTCAGTGGGGTTGGCGTTTCAACACCTTGTGCCGCGGTATCAACACGGGGGGGGTGTCCGTATTCGTCGCCGGGTTGTTGGAGTTGTAAATGTATGAAATGATTTCAGGTCCAGGTATGGGTATTACCGTCTCCGTGCACTGACGAATCGTTACTTTGTCCCCAAGGGAAACTCTCGTCGCACGCTGACTCCTTGATGAGTCCCAGCCGGATCAGAAATCAGCAAATGGGATAGTGGAAATGGAGTTTCCACACCTTGCCGGGAGGTATCGACCACGGGGATGTCCGTTTTCGTCGCCGGGTTGTCAAGAGTTGTAAATGTATGAAATGATTTATAATCCGAGGATGGGACCTTATCGTCCCCGTGGGGAAACGGAACTTCATCGTTGTCCCGTGGGGCAACTCTCGACTCGCGGTTGCTGCATCAGTCCTGCCAAATCATGAAGTAGCCGGCGACATTTGGGGTTTCCACACCGTTCGGGGCCGGGGCCGTAGATATATCAACCCGGGTGATGTCTGTTTTCGTCCCCGGGTTGTTGGAGTTGTAGATGTATGGAATGAGTTCAGACCCGGGGATGGGACCTTACCGTCCCCGAGTGCGGCGGGACTTCGGCTTTTTCCCGAGAGGCAACTCTCGCGGCGCGCGGGCTCCATCAGCCCTGCCGTTCATAAATCAGCCGACGGGGGTGAGGTTTCCACCCCTTGCGGGGCGGTATTGACGGTGGGTTTGTCCATTTCCGTCCCTTGGTTGTTGGAGTTGTACATGTACGGAACGGGGGTGGGGTTTCCACGCCTTGCGGGGCGGTATTGACGGTGGGTTTGTCCATTTTCGTCCCTGGGTTGTTGGAGTTGTACATGTACGGAGAATTTGTGATCCCGGGATGGGAATTTATCATCTCCGTGTGCGGCGTGACTTCGACGTTGTCCCGAGGTACATTTTCGCCGCGCGCTGTCTCCATGAGCCTACAGGAATCCATAAATCGGTTAGTAGTTGTAAGGTTTGGGGTTTCCACACCTTGCGGGGCGGTATCGACCCGGGGGATGTTCGTTTTTCCTTCGAGTTGTGGAAGTTGTGGATACATATATGGAAGGATTTACGATCTGGAGATGGGACATTATCATCCGCAGATGTCACTGGCTCCGTGAGCCTCAGCCGATGGGGCGGGGCTTCCACACCGTGTGGGTACATCGTGCGGGTGGGTTAGACTCCGAGGAACCCCGTTTTGGTCCCCGGTTGGTCGGAATTGTAGAGATATGGAGATATTTCTGATCATGGGGTGGGGCCCTATCTCCGCCGGGTGTGGCAGAACCTCGATGACTCTATTCACCACCAATCTTCTAGAAAGACCCAGCGAGCTCTGACATGTATTTGGCCAACCAATCAACTGCCACAATTGTTATTCAGTCTTGTAAGTCAGCAGCAAGGCGGGCTAGATGGCTCTTAAAACTACTTTCGAATTGCGCGACGGCTACGCCTCGGCGCGGCATGAGGCCCGGTGGTCTGCTGCTGCTGCTGCTGGTGGTGCTGGTGCGGATTGCTGCGCAACGGTGGATGCAAGTTCGTGGCGTAATGCCGCCGCACTGCACCGTGGCAGTTGGTCAATAGATGCTGGTTGTAACAAAGCTATTAATAATAATAGATGCAATGCCTCACCCCTCGGGGGGCGGCTCGGGAACCAGCTCGGCAGCGTCGGCAACTCAGAGCGACGCCACGGCTCGGCGCGACAGGACGCGACAAGAGATGCAGTCTCCCGCATGTTGTGGCTCGCACTCTCTCTATCGATGCCGCGAGGCGAGACTGAAACGCTCTGGGCCGCGAGATTCGCGTGGCCATGACGACAGTATGGAGAAAATATGAACGCACGCTAGTCGCGTTTCTAGAATGCAATTCAATGAATATGAAAAACAGTACGTACGTCGTACATACATTAGTAAATACCAGGATTCTTTACGGTGCGGTTTTTCCTATCGGTTCGGTGCGGTTCGGTTGCCGAACCGCACCGCACCGAACCGTATGATTTTTGCCTCTTGAAAACCGCACCGCACCGCACCGTAGGTTTTACGAAGTAGGAAAACCGCACCGAACCGCACCGGAGGATGTCAAATATAACCGAACCGCACCGTAGGGTTCCCGACATCTGAAAACCGCACCGAAGCGCACCGTAACATTTACGATATTTTAATCCGCACCGAACCGCACCGTAGGATATATCACAGCACCGAACCCGCGCCGTAGGATGAATAATATCTGAAAACCGCACCGAACCGCACCGTAAGATTCCTGATTTCTTAAAACCGGACCGAACGGCACCGTGTGCGCCAAGATACGGTGCCAAAAACCGTTGGATCGGTTATTCAACGGTGCGGTCAACTTGAAACCGTAGAAAAACCACCGTTCCATCGGCGGCGGAACGGTGCAATAGGGTCACGGTTTCGCACGGCTCATGACGATTTCTGCACGGTTTCGTTTCAAAGGTGTTCCCGCTGGCTTGGTTGATCTTATGGTATTTCAAGTTTTGGATATTATTGTGGTTGAAAACCAAAAAAAGGTTAAAGTGTTTATATTTATACATTGCAGACATATTAGATACTCCGAGTCTCCGGAAGAACACCTGCTGAAAAATATGAAAACAGGAAATATGAAAATATCAGAAAATAGTAGGATATCTGTAAAAACTGAAGATTTTATCAGAAACATTAGAGTGTCTGAATATTTTTGTGTATCAAGGATTTCCGTCGGAAATTAATAGTCAATATCGAAAGCCTTCCGGCATGCGCATAATCGGAGACGAAAAATTGCTAAATATCCGATTTCTATGTTGAAAAAAAAACACTTGCAGCAGCGGCAGCACTTTTTGCAGCACCCAACGAGCAGAACAGAAATCGTGCAAGCAGCACTTCCTACCTGCAGCACAGCAGCAGCAGCAGCAGCAAGCACCAACGGGCAGACGTGTGATCTAACTTGCGCTCCTCGACACTCGCTGTGCAAGCAACGCCGCCAAAACGAGAAGATCGGCCCTGCCTTCTTTTTCGTTGTCCTCTCTGTCCGAAAAGGGGTCGGAGCGGCGAAGATCACAGGATCGTGGCGGCAAAGGTGCGCGCGCTTGCCGCAGCCGCAAGCAGTAGCAGCACCTGCAAAAGAGCTTGCAGCAGCGCTTGCTTGAGGTGGCTTTCTTGCTTGCAGCAGCGCTTGCTTGCAGCGGTTTTGTTAGTGCGCTATTAATAGTGCCCCGAGAAAAAGCGTTAGAAACCTTACGAAACCGCGGAGAAACAGCGGTTAGTGCCCCAAGAAAAAACTTGAGAACCGCACGAAACCACGGTTTCGTGCGGTTCATCCATACGGTGCTGCGCCGTATTAGAGAAACAGCGGCGCCTCTATAAAAAGCCTGAGAACCGTACGAAACCGCGGTTTTGTACGGTTTATATATATATATACAGTGCACCGTAAAGAAAAGCGTGCGTTGTACGGTTTTTCCTACGGGGATTAGAACCGCACCGTAGAAAAACCGGTTCAACGGGGAACCGAACCTAACCGGACCGTATGATATATCATAAATCTGAACCGCACCGTAAGATTTCCGATTCTCTAAAACCGCACCGAACCACACGGCAGGATTTTCGATTTTTGAAAACCGCATCGAACCGCACCGTAGGATATATCACAAATCCGAACGGCACCGTAGAATTTACACTACCTGAAAACCGCACCGAACCGCACCGTAAGCTTTCCGATGTTTTAAAACTGTACCGAACCGGACCGTAGGATTTTCGATTTGAAAACACCGCACCGTGCACGGACGGATAACCGTAAATATCCCTATTAAATACCCTTCCCAAAATAAGTTACCAGGTGCGAAATAAATAAATACTAGAAAAAGGGGCTCGAGCCACGGGCATGAGGGCAGGGGAGCGCTCTACCGCCTGCCGCCCAGGCAAACTCCAGGGGGTGAGGGGTAGTGTACTACGGACGAAAAATCACTTCGTGTTAGGGATGGAAAATCAGAGTAAGGGACCGAGCAAAGACGCCGGGACGGGAACGCCTCCGACAAAACGTATCCCGTTACCGGGAAGGCGCCTTTCCACGCCCCTCGCTCGCCGAATAGAACGCCCCCCGTTCTTTCCGAGGGGACACCGAAGGTTGCCATGTGGGGTGGGCTTGGCGCGGGAGCGGAGCCGTCGGGGCCCGGCGTCACTCGGTGGAGGAGGTGTTCCGCAAGGCATACCGAAACAAATAATCGCAAAGAGTCAGTTTGCTATCTTGCCATCACCGCTGTCACTCGTACCGAGCCGCCATGACTACAACAGCGGTAGTAGTGGTGAGTAGGAGTATACCAGTGGGTGGGGGCAGCACCACCAGCGGACGAAACCAAACGACGGAACAAACGTCACGGGCGCCACCCACAGCCGGCAACACACCCCCATACTAACCCACACACTACCACCCCCACACAAACCTACCCACACACCACCCCACCCACACTGTACTACAGTAGTACATCCGTAGTAGTACGTGCTGGTACAGCAGTTGATGCGGTGGTTCATACCGAATATGTTCCTGCATGGTATTGTGGCTTCCTTCGTTGTATGATCTTCCGCCTCTCCCTGTCCCCCGCTCGTCAGGTCGGGCGTGATGCAGGCATGCGACCGCGGGGGGGGGGGGGGGTTGCAGTCGATGGCCCTGCGATCGGGAGCAGCCGGTGTTCCGCTGGGTATATTATATCCTAGTTATTTTTTAAGGGTCAAAATGACGACGACTACAGTTCGACGGTGTAAGCGACCTCATCCAGGGAATGATTCATATCCATCCCCCCCCCCTCTTATTTTTTAGACGCGCGCAACCGCGGATGGCGAGAGAAATTAACTACTGAGACATCAGTAGGACTCCAGATGAGCGGGTTCGAGCCCTCCCTTCTCTGTTTTTGCGGGATTTTTTCGCTTTTTGTTTTCGTTCATTTTTTTGTGGGTGAGTTTGCTCATGGGTGTGTGGGTGGGTGGGTGATGGTTCAGTGGGTTTTTGGGTTGTGTGGGTAGCTGGCAGTGTTCCACCATGTAGAAGGCGTATGGTGGGTGGGTGGGTAGGTGGGTGCATGGGCCGGTGGCTGAGTGGGTGGTTGGTTGGCTAGGTGCGTGAAGGCGCGTACACCAGCCCCGCTGTGGCTTTGGTTCAGCGTACCACTATGATAGTTGATTAATTATTTAGTATAGTACTCGTGGTGTGCTATCATGTACTAAACTGAGCGGAAAAAAAAGTAAGAACCACACCGTGCAGGGTGGTTTCGAGCTGACGGGGGGGGGCGTTTTTGTCCCCCCGTTGTTGGAGTTGTATATGTATGGAAGCATTCATGTTCCGGGGATGGGGCCTTGTCCACCCCGGACCCCGCTTGCGGCGGGACAGCGACCATGAGCCTCCGAGTCAAACCTTGCGAAAGGGGGAATCGACTCGAGGCATGGCCGGCACCTAGACAGGAAAATATACATCAGTGTGAATCATGTGTCGACATCTGAATACAAGTACAAGATCAATTCAATGCAAAGTGTGGAAGGAGAAAGCCAATGCCAACTAAGGCGTGGTTTTATTAAGCTAGTCAATGCTAAAAATAGTACCACGTACCAGGTAGTGTATGTATTACAGGATAATATCCCAAGTGCGTCAGCAGTCAGAGCACAGTCATTTCACCACAACAGCATCGAGTACTATACCATAATTTGTTGTATATATCTTTCGAATTGCGTTGTTTATTATCAGTTTCCGTGGCTTGGAAGGGAGAGCAGCTGGCTGACATGTCTACCGCATTATCGAACTCGGTGTCATACCCACATACATGTCTTTGCTCATAAACGCATCTCCCTCCCTTCGTGTCTGGGCTATACTCTACGAATTATCGGACGACTGAGACACCCAATGGTCCAACACCATTGTACTCCCCCGAGAAATCATATATCATGGTTTAAACCTTCGCATGCCACTAAAAAAATAAAATAAAGTAAGTAGATACGCACTCGGCTATACCATATCCACCGAGACAATTACCTATTTACATCCTCGTAAACCTCTCCATCCCCTCACCATCGAAAGAAAAAGGGTGGGTGGGCGGGAGAAATCACGAATACCTGGCCCTGCGAGCGACCCCTGTCCAGGTGCAAGCCACGGGCCCTGTCTGTTCGCGTGTTCTATCAGTCTGCCAGCACCGTTCCGTGCGGTATCCACTTGGTAATCCCACGAGCGCGATCAACCAAACAGTGCCCGCTGCTGCTGTCGAAGTAAGCTACGTACTACTGATACGTACTCAGCCAAAGAAACGCAACCGTGGAGCAACGTTTCGATCACCTCGGCTCTCAGCATTCGCACCTTCAGGCGTAGGCGCACACCCGGGCGGTCATATATTTCCACCTTATACCGCCCGAAGCATGCCCATGCCCTCTGGGGTCGACGCGTTACCTCGACACTTCTGCTCGTCCAATCTGCACTGATAGCCCCGCCCAAATACACAAACTCGGTCGTTTGTTTGTACACTTGGCCGGCTGCGGTGACGGTGAATGGCACGTTCCCCCCATCTTTCGTTTGCAGACACCTTATCTCCGTCTTGGCCTCCGAGACCGTCAGGCCGAAAGCGGCACATGCAGACACGATCACCGCCATCATCCTCTCCAGGCCGTTGGGTGATCTCGATACTATGCCCGCATCGTCAGCATACAGCATAGCCCACAGTGTCTGGGCCTCTTTAACATTCCCCCGTCCATCGGCGTGCCCGGCCCGTGCCTTCCCCCTCTTCTTTTTCTTCTTCTGCTTTCTTTGGAGTTGCACCAAGCTGTCCGTGATGGCTTTATTGGCCTCCGTACTGCTCATACGCTCAGTATACTCTCAGTAGTTGGGCCTTCTCAGTACTCACTATATATTGCCCTCCAGTACTTCAAAACCCTCAGTACTCGGACTACCAGGTATTCTCGAGCATCTTCTACTCTGTGTCCGTGAAGATGTGTTTTTACCTGAGCGCCAAAAAACATATGTTCTTAGGGAAGAATGGAAGTATTTTGTATGTGCTGGATTTTATTCAGTCGGTCACCAGGTAATATAACGCAAACTCGACCTCACGCAACTTCTTGTAATTATATTTACGCCGCAAGCAACGAAATGATCGCCGCGAGTCATCTACTCAGGATCAATATACACTTACCCGTGTACCCTCTTTTATTTTATTGTATGTACAGAAGTAGTATTACGGGCGACCATAGTAAATAGGACCTACGGTATACATAAAAACCTATAAATTTAACCATTTTTACTAACAATATTTGGTCCTAATAACTATGGTCCCCCGTAATAGAAATTAATATGATCGCACACTATTTCCACTAACAGCACCATGTAGTCTGTCCTAAACAAAATGTGTGCGTGTTCTTCACATGATGGGTGGATGCAGTTAGTTCTCAATAGGCCAGTTAGTTCTCAATAGGCAGTTAGTTCTCAACAGGTGTGCAGGTATTTCATAGGAGTATTATACTTCTCGCTCTTGCGCCACTCCCCTAGGCACTTCCCGGAGGGGAACCTTGTATATACCTGGTATAAAATATACGAGTATTATATAATATATATATATATATATATATCCCAAGCTCCAAACATAACCAAAGCACTCTACCCCCAAACCCCCAGGAAGGTATGAGTTCACCACAACCCACGGAATAGATAGCCAAACCCGTGGGCGTGTTCCCGCCAGCTCAAGCGATCGCGAGATACCTTGCAAAACACTCTTGATCGACAGCGACTGGATCGACAGCTCGATACCAGCGTAGACCAGATGAAAACCTGAATCGACAGCAGAGCCTCACCGCTGTGACACCCAACCGAATCACGACAGCTGAGCGGAGTCTTCGTCCCTGCTCGGACGTTCAACAGAGCGCCCATCTTTTTCGCGACGTGCGACTGGTCTTTGTGAATATCGACGTGCGCCAGCCTATCGGCGTCAATGTATAGGCGCTAACCTTCGCCCAGGTGGGGAGCACCGCTTCTAGCAAAACGTCGATCCCCGGCGGCGCAGTTGAATCTGACGGAGATAGCTGCGTCATGAACCTCTGTCGACTAATGCTGTATGCTTGCCTTGTGGACCAGCATTCGAATGGCTTGGTGGTTAGCTTCGCCGTGTGACGCTATCACAGTGTATTCAGCTTGACGTACTGAACGTTGGCCTGCGTTGCTACTCTGACCACCCGACCTACTGCTCGTACAACCCCACTTGCCGCTCGTCATGGTCGCCTCGGGCCGCACCGTGTCCTTGAGTCGAAATTAAACCTATTTCGAGAAAAACTTGACCTCCGCGAACGTGATGCGAAACCAGAATTCACAGTGAGTGCACACTGTTCATGGCGGTCGTAACTTGTCGGAAGCCATAACTTCGCATATGGGACCAATGAGTGGATCCCCAGCGCCGTATACGCGGACGTGAACGAACTCTCGGGGAATTCCGCTTAATCAGCCAACATGAGCACACACGCATATCATAGTCATCTATGTACCTCTTTGCTTCTCCGTCGAATTGATCGATTGTCAACACTGCTTAGTTCACGAGGTCTTTCAGCGAGAAAGTCGCGTGGTTTCAACAAAAAAACAATATTGTTGCTCCCATTACAACCACGCAAGGGATATCCGCAAAATGCTTATTTTTCACAGAACTGCTAACGCAGCTCAACCATTTCGTGAAACCGCAAAAGGACTGCTGCATCTCATCGTCGTCTTACCGCAAAGTCGAGATCACATGTATGCATGTACCTGTCCGGTGATAAGGCTGAATTTCACTATTATATGCCTGATCACATTTTCTGACGGATGACGGGGTTTTTTTCCTTTATTATTATTTATCGTGCTGTCCCGTCAGGGAGCAATGTGCACGTAATAATAACCTGCGCCCCATCACGACCGCGTGAGAGGTACCAGCACACAATGCTTTTCTCAAACATTTTTTTGTGTTCCATCGCGACCGCACGAGAGGTAACCAGCCAGAATACACAGTCCATCATAGCCAACCGCATATTTGCGCTATGTAATATGTATATATTCAATTTTGTATATAATTTATTCCTGTCGCAACCTGATGATTAAGCCGCTCTCATTCACCCGGCAAGACGCAATTTCTGCCCTTGCGGTCTACAATCTACAGGTATCTGCACTCAAGACCTCTAGAGCGTTTGACTGTGAAGATTATCTCACCCAACAATGCGCACGGGGAGTCATTCATTCATTGTGCCCTATTACATACATGTAGTCGCGCTTTACACACTTAAAGTCGATCGTTTTGGCTGTGTAAGATTATCTCTCACCCAGCAGTCCGCGTGAGGAATCACTCGTCCATTATGCCACATTCTTGTATCGGACATGTACCCGTCAATATGAAGTTATCTGCGCCCCACAGCGAAACGCGATATGTCCCCGCGAGTCGATCATTTGACAGTGAAGACTTATCTCTCACCCAGCAGTTTGCGTGGGGAATCACTCGTTCACTACGCTACATTGTTATATATTTCATGTCCGCATCAACAATAATTATTAATCTGCGCCCCACCAAGAATTGCGATAGGTACCGGCAGGACTCAGTTGTTTTACATGGGCGGTATCTTACCCGTGTGTGTTTGTTTCGCGTCACCATGCCGCAACGTATAAACCCATTCGCAGCAATAGGTAAGATATCATCATTTCACCTTCGCGATATGAAACGACTTTTGTGATCAACCACAGAATATATTATCAGTCTGCGCCCCATCGTGGACGCGACGGGTATATATACATATCACAGCAAGAACAACCAGTTGACACATCAACCCCCTCCTGCTGTGATTAATTTTCTCGCCCTGTCGCAACGTGCCATCGAACTGCGATAATGTCGCTCACGGTTCACCAACGGCGACCCAACTCGGTTTTCTTTCCTTGCAAGTCCTTGTGGACAGTACGTACCAGCAGGGCATTGATTAGTATATTTTACACGGAAAACCTGATGAACTGCTCCGGGTAATACAAATATCATCATGCATTGTTCCATACATCCTCGAAATATCATGGTGTATCCACGCCCAGACTGCTGGGAGTATCACACAACGCGATCACTCTCTCCATTTCGAGTATCGTCGTATCTCTGCTGTCTCTCAAGAGAAAATCCGGTGATATCTCGTTGCTGCAGTTTGTGATTTTCATGTGCTTGATCACGACGTTCACGTTGCTGTTCGCCCGCTTTTTGTTTTTGCACATGCAATACAAGTCGATCACCAAGCCGTTTCCAAACGCACACCGCCCTCGTAAACTGGCAATCATCTGCGCCCCATCACGATCGCGTAAGAGATACCAGCAAGACTATCCAGTTACATGGCACCGCCTTTTTTTCCACACGCACACGTCCTCGTAAACTGGCAATCATCTGCGCCCCATCACGATCGCATGAGAGGTATCAGCAAGACTATCCAGCTACATTGCACAGCCTCTTTTTTAATGGCCATAATAGAATATGAGCATACCAAGCATTACCGTGGTATATCTTTCTACGTACTGCTGATCAGGTGGCAAATAATGCGATCGCAAATACTCAGCGCCCCATCGCGTACACACGAGAGGTAACGCGCCAGAGTATAAAGTTGTGTCGTTTTGACGCTTTAAATGATTGTCGCCCTGCCGCGACGTGTTAATGAAATAACAAATCGTGCCACTCACTTTCACCTAGCTCAACATCTGCCCTTGCCGTGACTATATATAATTATCCGCGCTCAACACTGGGGCGTTTTGGCTGCGAAGATTATATCTCACCCAATAATTCGTCTGGGGAGTCACTCATTCATTGCGCCATTTTACATACTTGTATTCGCGCCCAATATCTGCCTTGCGGCTACTATGTACAAGCAGATCCGCGCTCAATACATCTCAGATGTTTTGGCTGTGAAGATCATCTCTCACCCAGTACTTCGTCTGGGGAGTCACTCACTCCTTGCGCCATTTTACATACTTGTATTCGCGCTCAATATCTGCCTTGCAGCAACTATCTACAAGTATCCGCGCTCAAGACATCTCGGGCGTTTCGGCTGTGAAGATTATCTCTCACCCTAACAGTTCGTCTGGAGAGTTGCTCATTCATTACGCCATTTTACATGACATGTATTCGCGCTCAATATCTGCCTTGCGGCGACTATCTACAAGTATCCGCGCTCAAAGACATCTCGGGCGTTTTCGGCGGTGAAGGTTATCTCTCACCCAACAGTTCATCTGGGGAGTCACTCATTCATTGCGCCATTTTACATACTTGTATTCGCGTCCAAGAACTCTGGAGCGTCTACATGATATTCTGCAACTTCGACTATCTACAAGCATCCGCGCTCAAGACCTCTCGTATCCACAAGTATCCGCGCTCAAGACCTCTCGAGCATTTGGCCGTGAAGAATATCTCTCACCCACCATTCCGCGTGGGGAGTCACTCATTCAATGTGCCCTGTTATATACTTGAACGAGTATTTACGATGAACCGAGTCGATCGTTTGGCCGTGAAGAGTATCTCTCACCCAGCAGTCCGCGTGGGGAATCATTCATT